>BSBN01000143.1:3600000-4070407 GCA_027924645.1 Cunninghamia lanceolata | reverse complement strand
CCACACATGATCATTTCAACCTATAAACCAAATTTTCCTTTCATTCACAACAAAAACATTAGGCTATCTCATATAAATCTCGTCCTCAAGATCTACATGCAAGAAAACATATTTAACATCCATTTTCTCAATCTCAAAATCACAAGATGCAGTATGTTGGAATAAGGTGCCATTAACCTTGTAAATCCCAATATTGTATTTATTCTATTTATTAAATGTAATTTGTAATTATCCATGAGGAGATGTACTAGTTTCACTAATAGGGGTAATTTCGAAGTAACTGGAGGTAATCATGGAGTGACTTTTACTGTTGGCAAATGTAAAAACTCAAAATAAATGAGGGTAGGCATGCTCCCTTGAGTAATCTACTATTTTTGGGATGTATGACAACTGTCATAATGTTTGGTAAGTGAATCTATGATAGCTGCAAGTTGTCATAAGATTCTAAGATTCTATGACGCATATGACAGATATGTTAGTTGTATATTTGCTATATTTAGCCCAAGGTTCCTATCTTGGAAAGATACTCTTTTGTGGAATCTATGATAGTTATGACACATCATAAGATGTTGTAAAAGGCTAGATTTAGTCTTGGGCACCCAACCTTTGCATGGTTGTTTTTAGACAAGTGTAAGATGTTTGTAAGATGGTAATTAATGTTTACAGGTTGGAGAATCTTAGGAGAGAGAAGGTGAATGCCTAGAATGGATTGGAATACATTTCTATAATTATTTTCCATGTATTTGTTGTTTCAATATAGATTTTAGGTACTCAGGTGTTGTCGGATTGAAGACTTGTGGAGAGAGTTGTGTAGTTGATGTATTGTACAATCTTGTTGAGATTAATACAAACTTGTGCCTTTTTCCTGGTGGAGTTTTTTACCTGCAAGGGTTTTCTCCATGTAAACACTGTGTCATTGTGTTGAATTCTTCATGTTTGACATCTTTTCTGTAGTGGGTTTTATGTTTTGTTACAATCTCCATTGTTAATGCACACTTAAGTTTGCTGAAATTTATCATAAATAAGATTTCTATTAAAGTAGTGTTGCTTTCATTTCTAACATTTGGTATCAGAGCCTGGCCAACTTTGACTCTTGGGTGGTAGTGTGGAAGCTATAGCTACAGTAGGAGATTTGGTTGTGTTTATTTTGGAGATCTTGTGTTGTTATTATGGTTGCATTCACCGTTGCATCAACCTCTTGAATGGACGTTGAGAAGTTCAACGAAACGGGGTATGAGTTGTGGAAGCTGAAAATAGAAAATTTGTTGGAAGAAAGAAACCAATGGTTGGTTGTTCAAAAGAGAAGAAACCCAATGATGTCTCTCAAGATGAGTGGGATAGATTGGATAAGAAGGCATGGGGAACCATCCGGTTGTATTTTTCTGACTCTATCTTATTGAATGTCGCAAAGGAGGAGACCGCACACAAGTTGTGGAATTGGTTGGGTGAGATCTATCAAGGAAAGAGTATGGTAAATAAACTTTATTTAAAAAGAAAATTGTTTTCCATGAAAATGCGAGAAGGTGAATCAATTGCAGAGCATAATTTAAATTCTTTTAATTTGTTGTTGAGTCATCTTGCTTTAGTAGATGTTGAAGTTAGTGAGGAAGATAAATGTATCTTACTTCTTTGTTCTTTACCTGAGTCTTGGGAGAATGTTATCCTTGCTATCACTACTAACCTCACGGATCTGAAGTTGGATGCTCTTGCTTTAGTGCTATTATCACAGGAATTGAGGAAGAAGAGTTCAGATAGTTCAGGGGAAGGTCTAAGGAAAGGGGATCCTAAAGGAGATCAGAAAGGGGCTAAGGACAAGTCTAAGGGCCGGTCTAAGAATCCTGGTAAAAAGCATAGAGTTAAGTGTTGGAACTGCGGTAAAAGGGGACATGTGAAGGAGTGCAGAAACCCCAAGAAACAATGGGAGAATGCTTTGGATAAGTCCTTGAATGCAGGTGAAGATGTTTTACTTTCTGCATGTCATGTTGTTTCTAATGATCACTGGTTGGTTGACTCAGGATGCTCATTTCATATGACCCTACATAAGGAATGGTTCTCCACATATGAAGAATATGATGGAGATAATATCTACCTTGGTGACAACTCTTCATATCCGATTGTTGGGAAAGGAAAGGTATTGTTGTGTTTCAGTGATGGGAGGATTAAAACCCTCCCTGGTGTTTTGCATGTTCATGGACTAGCTAGAAATCTAATTTCAGTTTTGAAGTTGAATGATTTGGGAATGCATGTGACATTTGACAAGCATGGCTATAGATTGGTGAGAGGGAACTTGGTGGTAGCGAAAGGAAAGAGAATCAGGAACTTGTTTAATCTTGAAGCCACTACAGTTTGTAATGCCTATTATGTTTCTGAGGCTTCTAAAAACAATTGTATGTTGTGGCACCGCAGATTTGGGTCACACAAGCAATAATGTATTAAAAACTATTAAGAATAAAGAATTGTTAGATGGTTTCTCTTATTCTGATAGGAACTTTGATTTCTGTGAGCATTGTGTGTTTGGTAAACAAAATAGAAAATCATTTCCTATACGAAACAATAAAGCAAAATAGAAATTAGAGATTATTCATATGGATGTGTTTGGACCTGTGGATAATGAATCTATTGGAAAATCTTGTTATTTTGTCACCTTCATTGATGATGTATCTAGATATACATGGATTTATTTTATGAAACATAAATCTGAAGTTTTCACTAAGTTTAAGGAATTCAAAGTCTTAGTAGAGAACGAATCAGGTTTAAAGATAAAAAATATTAAGATCTGACAATGGAGGGGAATATTTCTCTAAGGAATTTGATAAGTTTTGCAAGCATGCAGGTATAATCAGACAAAAGACAACTCCGTATACACCACAGCAAAATAGTGTTGCAGAAAGGATGAACTGAACAATTATGCAAAGGGCCAGAAGTATGCTTAGTGATGCACAATTGGATAAATGCTTTTGGGCAGAGGTTGTGTGTACTGCTTGCTACTTGATAAATAGATCTCCTTGTAAGGCTCTTGAATCGACACCTTAAGATGAAGTGTGGACAGGTAAGAAACCTTTTGTTTCACATTTAAGGGTTTTTGGCTGTGAGGCTTTTGTTCATGTGCCTAAGGAAAAGTGATCTAAATTGGATCCAAAGGCTAAGAAGTGTACATTCATTGGATATGGTGATAATGTCAAAGGTTATAAGCTTTGGAATCCACTAACCCGCAAGATTATCTTTTCTAGAGATGTTATTTTCAGGGAACTTAGAGCTATTTCTGAACCTCAGTAGCCAAAATAAAAGGAAGAAAAGGTAAATAAGGTGCACTTTGATTTAGAGAAGCAGGATGCACCTTAGGAAGAATAGAATTATGGATTGGGGAGTGAAGAAGAAGAAGATTCAAGTAGTTCTGATGAAGACGAGTTTGTTGTTACAGAAGAAGTTGGTGCAGATGATCATGTAGAAGAACGATTAGAATCTCTTACTCCGCCCTTGAGGAGATCCACAAGATAATTGAATCCAATTGACAGGTATAGCCCACCAGATTTCCATTGTGTATATGCTTTATTGAGTACTAACGATGAACCTAGATCCTACAGGGAAGCTATTTCTACAGATGATAGTGAGTCTTGGTAATTAGCCATGCAAGAGGAGATGATGGCTTTAGACTCTTGTAACACCTGGGATCTTGTTCATTTTCCCAAAGAAAGAAAGTTCATAGGTTGTAAGTGGGTCTTCAAGAAGAAGTTTGGAGTAGACGGGTCACTGGAAAAGTACAAGGCTAGACTAGTAGCCAAGGGTTACTCCCAGAGAGAGGGAGTTGATTTTGGTGAGATATTATCTCCTGTTGCTAAATTGACTTCTATTAGATTTCTCTTATCCATTGTTGCAGCTTATGATTGGGAGATTGAGAAAATGGATGTTAAGACTGCTTTCTTACATGGAGATCTTGAAGAAGAAATTTATATGCAACAAGCTACAAGTTTTGAGGTAAAAGGAAAAGAACATTGGGTTTGCATGTTGAAGAGGTCTCTCTATGGTTTAAAACAGTCCCCCAATGGTATCAAAAGTTTGACTTATTTGTTTTGAAATTGGGTTTTGTTAGAAGCGAGGAGGATCACTGTGTTTACATTCATTGTGTTGATGATTCTATACCTGTTATTGATTTGTGTTGATGACATGTTTTTCAGCAATACTAAGGGTATGATCAGTGAGATTAAAGCCCAACTTTCAGATGCATTTGATATGAAGGATCTTGGTGTTGTAAGGTATATTTTGGGAATGGAGATCAAGAGGGATAGAGTTAACAAAAATCTTTGGTTGTTGCAAAGTAAATATGTGAATACTATTTTGCAGAGGTTTAGTTTGTAGGACTGTAACCCAGTTAGAGTTCCTTTACCCATTGGTACTAAGCTTTCATTAGATATGTGTCCAAAGACTAACAATGATTTTGAGGATATGTCTAATGTGCCATATGCTAGTGCTGTAGGGAGTTTGATGTATGAAATAGTTTGCACTAGACCAAATATTGCCCAAGCAGTGGGAGTTATGAGAAGATTTATGTCTAACCCTGGTAGACAACATTGGAACTATGTGAAGAGGGTGTTTAAATATCTTGCAGGTACTCCTGATCATTGTTTGGTTTATTCTGGTACTGATAGTGCTGATAAATCTTTGGACGTATAGGGTTTTGTTGATGCAGATTAGGCAGGTGACTTGGATAGTCGAAGGTCCACTAGTGGCTATGTGTTTACTCTGTTTGGCAGTGCAGTGAGTTCGATGAGTAAAAGGCAGCCCATAGTTGCTTTGTCCACCACAAAAGTAGAGTATATGGCTACTACTCATGTCTCTAAGGAGGTAGTTTGGTTGAGGAGACTCTGTATAGGTATTGGTTTTGATTGCAGGATCATTCAGATTGGTTGTGATAGCCAGAGTGCTATCTGTTTGGCCAAGAATCCCATATAACATGCTCGAACTAAGCATGTTGATGTTTAGTATCACTTTGTTCGAGAGTTGGTGGCAAATGGAGAGATTGAGCTGAAGAAGATAGACACTCAGGAGAATGTTGTTGATTCATTGACTAAGCCTATGAGAACAGAGAAGTTCGTATGGTGCAGAGAGGCCGTGGGCCTTGTTTCTAGTGCCTAATTATTTTTCATTTGATTTCTTATGGGTTGATTTACAATGTATAATGTCAAGTAGGAAAATGTTGGGATAAGGTGCCATTAACCTTGTAAATCCCAATATTGTATTTATTCCATTTATTATATGTAATTTGTAATTATCCATGAGATGTACTAGTTTCACTGACAGGGGTAATTTCGGAGGAACCGGAGGCAATTACGGAGTGACTTTTACTATTGTCAAATGTAAAAAATTAAAGTAAATGAGGGTAGGCATGCTCCCTTGAGGAATCTACTATTTTTGGCATGTATGACAACTGTCATAATGTTTGGTAAGTGAATCTATGACAGTTGCAAGTTGTCATAAGATTCTGAGATTCTATGATGCATATGACAGATATGTTAGTTGTATATTTGCTATATTTAGCCCAAGTTTCCTATCTTGGAAAGATACTCTTTTGTGGAATCTATGACAGTTATGATGCGTCATAAGATGCTATAAGAGGATGGATTTAGTCTTAGGCACCCAACCTTTGCATGGCTATTTTTGGACAAGTGTAAGATGCTTGTAAGATGGTAATTAATGTTTACAGGTTGGAGAATCTTAGGAGAGAGAAGGTGAACACCTAGAATGGAGTGGAAAATATTTTTATAAGTATTTTCCATGTATTTGTTGCTGCGATATAGATTTTAGGTACTCAGGTGCTGCCAGAATGTTGTCGGATTGAAAACTTGTGGAGAGAGTTGTGTAGTTGATGTATTGTACAATCTTGTTGAGATTAATACAAACTTGTGCCTCTTTCCTGGTGGAGTTTTTTACCCACAAGGATTTTTTCCATGTAAATACTATGTCATTATGTTGAATTCTTCATGTTTGACATCTTTTCTGTATTGGGTTTTATGTTTTGTTACAATGTCCATTGTTAATGCACACTTAAGACTGCTGAAATTTATCTTGAATCAGATTTTCATTGAAGTAGTGTTGCTTTCATTTCTAACACAGTAATATATATAATAGGAATCTAATAGAAGATAACTTAGTAATAGGAGAGAAAATTTGACCAAAATCAACTCCCTTTCTTTGGGAGTAGCCCTTGGCCACCAATCTGGTATTGTACAGCTCTAACCATCCATCTGCTCTAATTTTCTTGTTATAAACCTACTTGAAACCAATGGTCTTTTTTCCTTTAAGCAAACTAACAAGATCCCAGGTGTCACATCTATCTAAGGCCATCTTCTTCTCTTGCATGGATTGTATCCAAGACTCACCATCCTCCAAAGAGAGAATGTCCCTAAAAGATCTTGGTTCATTGTTAATTACACATAACAAAGAAAATACACAAAAAATATATATGGTGGGCTATACCTATCAATTAGGTTTTTTTGTTCTATGGATCATCTCAATGTAGGAATAAGGGGCTCTACTAGTTCATTTGCATGCTCAACCTACTTATCCTACTTAGAACTCTAATTTGAACCCTCTTCTTCCTCTCCATCCTCTAATCCATTAGTTTATTCTTCAACATGTGCATCTTCCTAACTTTTTACCTTGGTCTCAAAATTAACTATTTTCCTTCCTTCTTTTTCCTTTGGTTGCACAAGATCAAAAAATGATCTAAACTCCCTGAAAATAACATCTCTAGAAAAGATCATTTCTCAAGTTAGTGGATTGCAAAGATTACAACCTTTTACAATATCACTATAACCAAAAAAGATGCATTTCTATGATCTTTTGGATCTAGTTTAGATCACTTTTGCTTTGGCACATGAATACAAGCCTCACAACCAAATACCCTTAAATGTAAAACAAAAGGTTTCTTACTTGTCCACACTTCATAAGGATTTTTATCAACAAGAGCTAAACAAGGAGATATATTAATCAAGTAACAAGTAGTATTTATAGCCTCTTCCCAAAAGCACAAATCTAAATTGTGTACCACTTGACATATTTTTGGCTCTTTCTAACAAGTTTTAGTTCATTCTCTCTACCACCTCGTTTAGCTAAGGTATGTATTGTGTAGTCTTCTGTTAAATAATATTTGCATGCTTACAAAACTCATAAAATTCCTTAGAAGAATATTCACCCCCATTATTATATCTTAACACCCTTACTTTATAATCTACTTATTTTCAACCAAGGCTTTGAATTCCTTAAACTTAGTAAAAACTTTCAATTTATAATGCATAAAATTAAGCCAGGTGTTGAAAGGAAGCAAAAGTGTGGAATATGCTTCCTACACTAATCTATGAGAGGAGGTATGTGAAAAAAATAAATTAATCATACAGTTACAAGGAAATAAACACAAAGTCAATATACCATAACAGTGATCTATGTGGGGAAAACCCTTTTGGGAGAAAGACCCACACTGGGCAAGTGCTCCAAATTGGGGGACAAAAAAGTGGCCAAATAAGAAAATTTGAAGTAAACACGTGCATTATGTAAAAGTCCACATAATGTGCATACATTATGGCTTGTTTTACCAAGGCATAATGCAAATTATGCATTAAATAACACACTCACATTATATAGAGTTTTAAGCAAAAAAGAAATCCATAGAGAGATAGAGTTAGTGTGAGAGAAGAGAGATAGAGAGGGATGTATAGAGGAGAGGGAGAGATAGCAATATGGAGAGAGAGAGAGAGAGAGAGAGATGATTACACACTTTACATATGACTTCATTGTGCTTGAATCAAGTTTATGAAATTACATTATATCAATGGAGTCAACTTATCCATAGAAGTATTTTATGATCCCATATGTTCTTTTTCTTCTTTTATGGACTTACTTACCATACTTACTTCCTTAGTAGACACTTTTACTCCTTCATGATTATAACTTGTTGCATCCTTCTTTTATGAAGAGTGATAGTGGTGTTCATTATTTTAATGATACTTATCTTTGAGCACAAGTTTCTTGTAAAACACACCTACTAATGATGTCATAGTATAGAATTGTGATGATATAGCTTATGTTTCTTCATTTTTTACATCTTATAGTAGGCTTAATGATGATTCTAGTGATTGTGATAATGATGAATACATGTGTCCTAATGAATACATTTTGTAAAATGAGTATCAATGACATAATTTTACTTCTGCCTATGACATTGTTGTATTTGATGATGTTCCTTCTTTTATATGTCATGATAACATTGAGTCCATAGATGTATGTGATTAATATGAGTTACGTAAGTTTATAAACAATGATGATTCTTGTGATAATTATTCTACTGCTTCTCACATTTCACAAGATTGTTTGCACATTGATGAGGATCAGTCATGATCTTATCATATTGATACTGCATTGCCTTTACATAATGATATTATGGATCTTTGTGAAGAAGAATTTAATGATGGTTATGATGATTCTACATATGCCTCATTGCATGTCAAAACATTCTTTCTTTCTAATTGTAAACATATTGATGATGATGTTATAGATAGATTAGTGAGTTTATATTGTACCTAAAAGGTCGAGCCTTTCTTTGGTTTGGTAAGTGATTCAAGAACAATGAAATCACATATAACATGAGTGTATTAGGTAACATGAGTGCATTACATAATACACTGACATTATTTATTCAAAAATTAGTTTTTTCCCTTTTGGGCTTGTAATAGGCTTAGATGACCATGCCTAAGGGTTGGACTTATATTTACCTCTAAAAGATGTGTGTTTCATAATCAATTTCAATTTTAAACTTCACCATCGTTAGATTTACTCGGTTTATATCAACATTTAACAAAAATACCACCAAAATGTTGCTTTCTTAGCTTTCTAACCATAATTTTTTTCATATTTTGAATACATTAAGATATTTATTTTAATTTCCTTTTAACAATTTCCTTATATTCCTCAGATACATATGTATTGATTTTTCTTTATAACTTTTGATCTACTTATCAAATTTTGAAAAAAAATAGGATTGTTCTATGCTTCATTATTATACATTAAAAAATACATTTTCAATTATTTTTGTGCAAGTTATGTGATGCACACACTTAGTGATGCAATTTTCAAGATGCAACTAGTTCAAAAAATGACAAACAAAAAATATTTAATAAAAAAATGCACAACTTCTAGTACTCAATCTTGGCTATACTTCTACCAAGTGGTTTTAAACATACCTAATGCAACAAAAAAATGATGGGCACACAATGGATGCTATGTTATATTTTAGTGGTAAAAATAGGAACACTTTTGTGCGCCCTCAATATTTTGAATCCTCTTAATCATAAACATTTTTCAAAATCCATAGTAGTTTAGAAACTAGATCCAAAGTACTACAATTATTTTTCTTATCATATGTTTAAATTTTGAGTGTACACATCTTGACTTACTCATCAAAGTTTAGGTTTCACTGATTTTAGGAAAAAGTTAGCCACTTTTGACCCCCTTTTTGTTCCCATTTCCATGAACTTATCCCACTCCAAAGAAAATTAATGTATTATTCAATAATAAATGGTTAGATACACTTGTAGATTCTAATCCTTTACATGAGTATCACCAATAAGAAATCTAAAGAAAATTTTGCAACATAACAATACTTATAAAATCTCACTATCTAAACCTACATCTCAAGAACCTAATAAATAGGAAAATAAATACATGAAACCATCAAATGGTAACTAAGAAACCATGATATAAAACCATCATAAATGTGGTTCCCAGATCCCTAGTTAAAAAACCAACGCCCAATTTCCAAAATGAGTTCAAAGGCCAAAACAACATATTTCTTCCACCTACCATTAGCTCATCATAATCCACTCACTAACTTGGGCACTCCATTTTGGCTCCATTATCTCCATTAAAAGACTCCTTATGAAATGTCATAACATGCATCATAAGTTAGTCAACAAGTGTAACTCCCTCTTATAGCTCTCTTCAATTTCATAGATGTTCTTACATTTTTGATGTGGGAAGCCCAATGTGTAGATGCCATAAATTTTGATCTAGGAATTCAATTGAGCCTATTTTTAAATTATAAATCTAAAATATATCTATGTCCCCATAACTATATTTCCAATTATGACCCATTCTAACATTTTTTTAGGGTAAAAAATGACCTCTAGAGCGTAGAAATTGAGTTTTTCTATTTTATATCTTGAAAATTGCATTTTTTGTGTTCTTATCATTAGGATGCAAGGTTGAGACACCTTTCCTAATAGGTGTATCTTGAGGCATCACCAATTAAATTAATGAGACAATAATATTTATCCATAGATTTAACATCCATCAGACCAAACACATCCAAATGAATAATCTCTAACAATTTCTTAACTTTGTAACTACCTAAAGGAAAAGATGATCTATTTTGTTTACCAAACACACAATGTTAATAGAAATCAAAATATGAAAAAATTGTCAACCAACTTTTTGTTAATCAAGGTCCTAAGCCCTTTTTTGACAATGTGGCCCAAACGTTGGTGCCAAAATATACATGTATTTTTGGTGTCAATTACATTAGTAGAGTTACAAAAAGTAGAGGCATTTAGCCTAAAGAAAGTGCCAACATGGGATCCTCTAGCAACCAACAAATTTCCTCTCACCAACCTACAACCAAACTTATCAAATGTCACATGCATCCCTAAATCGTTCAACTTGGAAACAAAAATCATTTTTTAGCAATTCTAGGAATATGTAAAACACCAATAAGGGTTTTCACCCTCCCATCATTGAAACACAAATTTACCTTTCCATGGCCAAGAATTTGATGTGAATTACTATCACCCAGATACACTTCTCCATCATATGCATGGTAGGAAGAGAACCACTCCTTATGAGGAGTCATATGATACAAACAACTTGAGTCAATCAACCATGATTCATCAATAATAGTATAACAGAAATAAATAAGGCTTCATCACCTTCATCAAAGGATTTTTCCTTGGAGGAGTCATAGGTATTCTTATTTCTACATTCCTTCACATGCCCCTATTTACCATAGTTCTAGCACTTCACTCTGCTCTTTCCTAGGTTTTTAGAATGGCCTCAAGACTTAGATCTCTCTATAAACTTGTTTTATCCCCTTTCAACCCTTCTTTATCCTTGGGCCTTCCCCTAACATGTAATGCATCCTTTGACCTATCTTCCATGGATTTTCTCCTTATTTCCTCTACAAGCAAATTAGAAATGTAAGGGCATCCAACTTTGGATCTGTCATCAAGCCACTCAGAGCAAGGATTAGATTTTCTGAAACTATTCAAGAAAAGAGCAAAGTAGCAATATACACTTATCGTCCTCATCTATATTAACATCAATGGATCCTAACTAACTCAAAATCAAATTAAATGCATACAAATATTTTTCCATAGAATTCCCATCTTTCATGTTTAATGAATATAATTTTCTTTCAAATATAATTTATTTACCAGGCTCTTTGTTTGGCCAATAAAACCAGATGTACACATGGAGAAACCCTTTCAAGGAAAACTCCATCATCAAAGAGAGGTTCAAGTATGTATTAATCTTGTGAAACAATATTACATTATCAACACACTTCTCTCTTCATTCTAATAGCACTCCAATTGCACTTGTGTAGCTATAATAACTTGATCAAACCACTATCTCATGCCTCCAATATATAGAACAATGAAAGAAGAAAAATCACAAATGGTTTCTCAAAACAATGGGTTACCAAAATCATGGTATCATGTAAAAACACACACCCCACTTGAAGAGAATCTTCCAAGCATCTAATAAATCACATGAATAACTTCACATGAGCATAATCAATGCATCCATGAATAGGAAACATAACTCCAAAGGCATCTTTAACCAATAACTCTTTGGCAACTCACATCTCCAAGTATAGCACTCCATTATGGAGACACGACTCATGTGGGTCCCATTCATCATAACAAAAATCCTCCACTCCCTTTTCCAATGCCTAGAATTGGGAAAGTGCAATGAGCAAGTCAATCTGTAATCACCACCATAATGCTCCACCTCCTTCATGAATGCCACAATAACTAATATTCCAAGTTAACAAGACAATAATAAAATAATATCTCTCATCCACTTAAGGGGGCGTCCAAGTACCCTCTCTAAGATGTTTGGAGACATGACATAAAATATACATTAAGATTGCAATTAAATAACACACTATCCTAACAACCAACACATATCAAATATAATCTAACTTCATGTAACAAATCAAAGGGCTTGTGAATGAAATATTAAAAAAAAAGCTTAGTAATAGTAGTTGTAGCATTTTAAATTTAGCTTATAGTTTACTTTTTTAAATGATTTCAAAATATCTGATGAAAATCGTATATTTTAAAGAGATTAATTAAGTTTTCCATGAAACATAAGGATTAATGGTCAATCTACCCAACTTTTTTAAGCACAAATTAATATCTTCTCATAAAATACTGTATAAATGTAAAGGACACATAGTGCAAAGGGCTAGGGATTTTTTCTCATAAATAAATAATTGTTCATTTTTAATGTGAATTTCTGAAAACATTAATGAGTAATTTTCTAACAAGCCTAATTTGATCAAAAAACATGAAATTCAAAAATAACATATAAGCAACAAAGTGTAGGTTGGGTCCAAACTTTTAGATTTGAAAAACAATGCATGTTGAAATTTTTTATCCTTTTTGTATAAAGAATATATACATAGGATATCTAAAATATAATTATTAATTATGTAATAAAGTGTTAATGAGAAAAATAAATTACATTTCTTATATCCTTAAAATTTCCTCTACAAATTCTTTTCATTTTCTCTTTGATCAGGTTAATGGTAGGCCATGTAAATTCAAGGCCAAAGTCAAGGAAATTACTAGGATAACAATAAGCATGTTATTTGCAAGTTTTTAAGCATGTTTGGGACTCTAAGCCTAAATCCAAGGCAATCTCAAAATATTTTATGAAGGAATTATCAAAATTTGAGATAGAAATGTTAGCTTTTTCTATCTAAATCTAAATTTAGATGAACAAATATTAACACTTTTCCATCTACTTTTTTTAATCTATTGCCACTATTTATCCAATCATTAAATTACACTCACCCATCATTTAAATTGAAACTCAAGTTGAATCAAACAAAATAGGTTGAAGCTATATTATAAACATTTAAAATATATTTGAAACTATATTATAAATGTACTCAAAATATGGGAATGTAAACCTATCGATTTTAATATTATAGATGGTAGAAAATTATGTATAGATTAGTGTCTCAAGACACAAAAGAATATTAAGAACATATTTCATGTTACTTATATAATTTCTATTCGCTATACCACACTTCGCAATGCTAATGTAGTAAGATTTTTAGTACATATATGTCAAACCCTTGGAATGAGCATTTGAATACTATAAGAGGATCTTAAGATATATATGTGGCACTTCACATTATATAATTTGATTAAAAGAAAGACCTAGGTTGAATATCCTAATATATGTAGAGATGGTATTGTTGGTGTTTATTAGGTTGGACAGATTGATTATCAAATATCTACAAATGGTTATTTGTTTAATTTATTTGATAGAGGGTATGTTTAGTTGTGGATTTCTTCTAAAAATAATTAAGGGAAAATGATATTTATTATGTTTAGATAAAGCATAATATTATTTATTATGTTTAGATAAAGCATATTGACATGTAATATCAAATTGAATCTATAGAATTTTTAATATAATTATATAGTGATATTTGTTGAGTTGTAATATCAACACTACAGGTGCTAGGGGCTTCTAGCCTTAGTTTAGCTCTAATACCATGTTGAACTCTTTTCATGGACCAATTAGGAGTTGAACCTAGGACAACCCATTTGTTGTTGGAGTGCTTTACCATTGAGCTACTAGCCCACTAATGAGAGTCCATCTATAGTCCAAGTGTGACTCGTTCTCCAACAATATTTGAACACCAATAAATAAATTACATCAAAATGTATGGCTAAGCATGGAGAGGGATTCCATTGGTTTCAACACATCTATCCAATTTTATAGATTGAATGAACCTTGGGACTTGAAACATTAGGTAGCTAACTAAAAACAAGAGACGCATTGCGTCAGGTTCCTGCCGATAATGTTTGTTGTAATTAATAATTGTTGTCTTATTATATGCGTCTATATTGAACTTGCATGAGGATTGTCATTAACTTTTTTAAACCAACTCCTTGCTTTGGTGTTTAAATTTTAATTAATTGGCAAAATTAAAAAAAATTAAAATTAAAAAAAAAAAATTAGTCTTACACTGGATATTGTTATAGTAGATTAAATGTTTGAACAAGTAATAAATAAGGAAATGAATTAAACCATTTAGATCATCAATTTTAATAAATGCTCTGAACTTGATGGATGTTCCACATATTGTTCAAGGTACTTAGGCACATGGCACATGTAGTCTTCCCTTAAGTATAAGTCCATTCTCAAATGTTTGGATAAGTAATAAATAAGGAAATGAATTAAACCATTTAGATCATCAATTTTAACAAATGCTTTCAACTTGATGGATGTTCCACATATTGTACAAGGTACTTACATACATGGCACATACAATCTTTCCTCTAGGTATGAGTTCATTCTTGGATCTAATGATATGTTGGCATATATAATAAGATCAGTAGAGATATTGCACATATTTGCAATAAAAAAACATGTATAGACTTACTGTTACATAATTAATTGTATAATATTAAAAGATTAATTCATAATATTTGTAAACTCACTTAAAAATATATTTAAATGTAACCTTTAATTTCCTAACAAGTGCAAGTGCTACTTTAAATTTTGCCTTCAATTTCAAATCATGTTTACTAACATCTTCATAGCTACATGATATGTAATTAGATAGATTGGGTTAACCCCACCTTAAAACTTGTTTTGTAAATTTTATAACCAATAAAATTTAAAAATTGAAATTGAAATCTTTGTTTTTAAATTTCATTTTATCAAATTTGTAATAAGTATTACCCAATTTAAAATTTTCACTATAAAATCTATATTATATGTATTTAAATAATTAATCCATTATCTATAACAAAAATCACATACTTTAATAAAAGTTGTTATGTTTAAAGTTGGTTTTATTAATTCTTTTAATAATAATTGTGAAATTTAAGCTAATTGAAATGAAAGTTGTTCTGTATAAAATTTATTGTATTAATTTTTTAATAATCATTCTGAAATTTAAAAAATAAAATTAACAACCAATGTCATGACTTCTAGAAATTGTCATTCTCACAAACAAAAGTGAAAAACATGATCAATAACTCTCAACAGTCAGTGATTTAAATTGTAGAACTAATTATATTTAGGATTAGACGTGTTAAATTTTAACAATTAGATTGACAGTAAGAACAATAAGACACAAATGCACACAACACACACATATACCCTGGGAAAACCTCCCTCTTGGAGGTGAAAAACCCAGCAAGAAAATCTCAGATCCAATTTATATTATGAGCAGAAACGGATTATAGCTTCACCTGGCTAGGGGCACGAAACATAGATATCAAAAACTACAACTCATTTGAACCTGATCCAAACTAGTCAGAATGAAGCTTGCTTGCACATCAGCGTAGTTGCACAGCAACACAGAGATTCGGCAGTCGATAATGAATGAACCAGTTGAACCGTTGAATGGTTGAACCAATGAACCGGTTCAACTGTTGGTAGAACTTACTGAGCCGGCAAAACTGTGAACTGTTGAACCGATTGAACCAATGAACCGGCTCAACTGTCGGCAGAACTTACTGAGCTGGCGAAACTGTGAACTGTTGAACCAATTGAACCAATGAACCGGTTCAATAAACTGGTTCAACTATCTGTAGAACTTACTGAGCAGAATTGGGTAAATGATTGCTATATTGGATCCATTATAAATACCAAATTTGATAACTAATCTGTTTCTTAAAGGATCAAAATTACCATAAACTCCAATCAATACTGCAGAAAATTGAAATATAAATGTATGCTGGCCTTTGAGTTGTGAGCTTCAAAAAGTCTTTTGCATTGCTAGGTGCGTTATCCAATAGATCATTATTTCACACATATTTTAAGATACGGTTGGATTTCAGCACAACTAAGAAAAAAAACATTTCTTGAATATCTCAAGGTAATTAATATAAACATCATTTGAGGATTGTCATAAGTTCTATAGCCATGAAACTCCCACAAACACCTATCATTAGCACTACAATTTAAGTGGAAACAGTACACTCACATTACTCAGCTAAAAATATAATGCACCCTATAGGGTCTAAAATCTAAATCGTAGTTGTGAGGTTTGGCGAGTCTAGGGAAACATCATGTCCTAGATTGAGTGAGCCAAGCCAGTCCAGTTGACTCAGCTAAAATCAAACATGGTACTCATTGCAAAGACATGTGAAAATAAAGGTGGAAGAAAACCTAAAGCTACAACTACTCCTTCCCTCCCTCAATCTCAAGTCCTAAAGTTTTTTGTAGCAGCACCCACAACTGAAAACATCATTCCCAGCATAGAGAACTCAATTTTAGCAATTTTATTCAACATTTGGGTAGTTCTTGAGGGGAGAAAAATGAGACGTGTCATGCTCCAGCAAAGCCTCTTCGATATAAAAATTTCAGGTGAAAGCATACAGCTATCACATACAGTTGTCTTTTACTTACTGATTCTTAAATTTAATCATCAACCTCATGGTTTTCTAACCACCACCTCAAACTACTCATCCTAATCCCTAGTTGTTAGCTATAACATTTGATACTATCTGTGGCATTAAGCTTAACTGTTAACATCAACTGCATACATTAACATCAAATTTAACCTTGTACAATTTCTCCATGATCTTAGTGGTGGTGGCAGTTGTAAATGATGACACATCATTAAAAAATATTCATTTCTCTCTCTATGTGTAAACACGATAAAACATTGATTCTATTTAAGTGACAGCTATTCAGTGGTGGAGAGAATCCATTGACATGTCAAGTAAGGCTGTTCTAAATTATGGAAGAGAATGAAAGAGCAGAAATATCTAATGAAAAAATCAACTCCAGACATTATGGCCACAGAACAGGGAGAATCCGACTTAAATGAACTCGAGACATTATGGCCATGGAACAGGTTGCAACCGTGAAACAAGTTCCACATAAATACATTGGACATGGTTTAAAATTGATCCATGCAAGTTTTAAAATTTATGACAGTTCACATGTTTTTTAACTGTAAAATACTCGCAATTTTCCTCTGCCTCGTCTCCCTTAACTTGCAGTATTAAAACGTAACTGTCAGATATATACATATATGATATGTAGAAAATTATTTATCAAAAACTGTTAAAATAAATGATGGCTGCCTCTTCAATTCTCTTAGTATATTAAACGTTGTAGAGCCATGTGCAGTCTGAAGGACAATCTTAAAAAATAGGTGCCCCTCAAAATTTGCTTGATTGGAATGACTGTCTAATTTAAACCCTGAATACAAGCAAATACACATTGCTTTCTGATGCAGAGAGGAACCCAGTTGAACATAAAATACAGGTTGAAGAATTTGATGAAGCCCACAAAATAGCCACTTAAGAGTATATTTTGAACCACCATAGTAGTTGAACCAAATGAACCTTTGAACCCATTGAACCCACATACAAGTTCATTGAACCGATGAACCGGTTCAAGCGAATGGTTCAAGGCAACGGTTCAATGAAAAGGTTCAAGGCAACGGTTCAAGCGAATGGTTCAGCCTGACAGATAGAAGTCTCGCCGAAGGAGAAGCGGGTGTTAGATGCTCATCGGAGTGAGAGTGACGAGGTCTGGCCGATAGGAGGCTCGTCGGGGAGAAATATGCATTGGTGAAGGAGTTTTTAGCTTGAACGATAGTGTAGTATCTTGCCGATAGACAAGAGGGGGATTGCTTTGGTGAGACATTGGGGGAAGTCTTGCCGACATACACTATAAAGGTTATCTTGTGGGCTCCAAAGGGTCTAGAACCGGTTGATACGCTTCATTCTGGGATGTGCTTTGCATCACTTTCACACTCATCTTAAAAAGGGTCTTTAAGATGAATGTGATTGTGTTCACTGCCAAGAAGTATCCAAAAGGCTCAGTGTGCTAATGAAATGCAAATGCACTTGGCAGGGACAGGGCCAACCTTGTCAACATGTATGATAAGAGTGCAATATATATATATATATATATATATATATATATATATATCCACCTTAATATTGTTCTTTGAGATGAATCTCATATGGAGTAAGAGATATTCAAAAGATGTGAGGTCGCATTGCTGTCATGAAGCAGGTGCACATCGATACACTTTACAGGGTTTAAAATACATGCCCGTTTAAATACTTTTTGTATTTTTAACCATAAACCAAAGATGAATATATGCAAAACCTAAAAATACACAATATATAAACATTGAGTATGTGAAACCAGTTGTAGATACACAAACCTAAAAAAAACCCAAATATATAGTGTATATAAAAACATTTTGAGATGAAACAGGGATATACGACGAAGATTGCTCCAGCCATCCAGAGGACTACTAGATTCTGAAGAATTCATGGGGCACAGACTGGAGTATAAACAGATATTTGTACATCAGAAGAAACACATATTTACCCACCACACTTCCGCCATACAGCCGCCATAACAGTCCCAGATCTGGTAGTGCCGCCACATTTTTTCCAATAATAGTATTTGAACATATAATAGATGCTATTTGAATTTCATAAGATGAACTTGATATTTAACCAGCTTCTTTCAATGATTTTAAACTGGCAATGGTGGGATTTCTTTTTAGCTTAAATTGTTCAAGGACTGAACACGTGTGCTTTCATAGACAAGTAAATTTCTTTAAAGTTACAACACAGAAATATAAAGAGATAACTAGCTTACTAGCTTTCCCTTTTTTAATATTGTTTGTACAGAACAGATTTAAACTTGACACTGTTTAGGTTTACAATTGTTTGTTTGACAGGAAAATACACAAGTGCAGTTATGAAATTGGCAGACCCAAGGGGGTTATTATACAAAGGAAAAAGGATAAGATGAAAAATGTGCAATGGAATCTTGGATACAAGATAGTGTGAATAGATTATTTCATTATGTATTAAGCACCATAGTTCTTTTTGCATTCCTGAAATGACTTGAGATGATGTTTATTCTGAACTCAGTTACTTTAGGATTTTCGTATAGCACAGAACTAGGTATCCAAAAGACTCAATATTAATACCAAGTAACATTTGTCTGTTGTCATGTCAATCCTTGTAATGCAAGCATATATATGTGAACTATGACACTAAAGGCTACACATGGGTTATCATGGAGAAGGCTGCCTCTAATTTTTACACCTCAGATGATCCCATTAAACTATAACAGCTCAGAAGTCCAAAAAAGGAATATTTTCTAGAAAACTCCAAGCAACCAATGTTTAGGAGGGAATTTTTGGCATGTACTACTGGAAGAGGGGAAAGAGGCTGCACCGGCTTAACAGATTTACAGGCAAAATGCAACTTTAGTCTAGATGGCAATTTCAGATTTAATCAAGAGTAGTTTTTAGCAAATGACTCCTGAATCATACTTTATTGTACCCTGCTATGAAATTTTAGGGGGCCCGCCTCCATGGGATCAATAGCTAAGCTAATAAACTTGAGGAAGCTGGTTTCTCAAGAAACCTTGACAGCTAGAAAAAAAGAAAAAAGGTAGATGTTATTGAATTGGAGTTAGAATACAATGTCCTCTAATATTCTCAAGAAACCTTAACAACTAAAAAATAAATACAAAGATGTTATTGACTTGGAATTACAAAACAATGTTCTGATGTTCTCTGTTCTATCTTTGCCCTCTCAATGCTCGAAACAAAATGCCACCTCCAATCATCTTTAGTCATCTTTCCCAAAGCTGCATTAATTCCACCCTGCATATGCATTTTGATGTTACTGATGTTGTAATTATATAATCCAAACACTCTAAGAGTTGGTGAGATATAATACACTTAGACAAGATTTTAAGTATAGTTACGAGGTTCAAATGTTCAACAGTTTTTTTATTATATAATTGCAAGAATAGAGTTTGCATTTTACAACATTTTTTAAGAATTCATTCAAATTTATTGAAATTACCTTAAAAATGACTGAATAGATCAAAACTCAAAATTCAAATAAATGAAGAGCACTTACTTCCTTCTTACAGTTCTGGAAGTCTTTGAATTCAAGAGATCTGGGGCATCTAAACTACTAAAGCATGAATATAAACATAAGTTTTATTTTTTGCACAATAGCTTTCCCTCTGCCTATATTTGTTGCATAATCAGCTATCATTTGAAAAAATTGAACAAATTGAATCATCCAATTTGCATGAAAAATACTGATTTCTCTCCATTTAAAATTTCTAGAGCTCTCTAGAGTCTAAACTACAAGAGCGCAATTATAAATATATTATCGGTTTTCATTGCAAATATTTATTCTGCCTTCATTTGTTGTATAACCTGACATCACTAATAAAAGCTTAAACAAACTAAATCATCTTTACCGAATACAATGAACACTGACTTCTTCCAGTTCCAAAAATTTAGGGTAACCTAAACCATTAGCCCACAAATATGAACCTAATGTGATTTTCTCGGAAATATTTTTGTTTTGCCTTCATTTGTGGGTTAATTCGATAATATTAAAAAAACATAAAACAAATTGCAGAATAAAAACTTGTTTCCTTCGCTTCAAAAATAAATTAGGACAATCTAACATAATATAAATTTCTGTGCAAATATTTTCACGTTGCCTTCATCTGTTGCACCCAAATTATTTTTAGAAGTTAAAACTTAAAACATTTTAAATAACTTCTTTGCACAATAAACACTCGTTGTTTTCAGTTGAAAAAAAATTAGGGCAATGTACACTACGAGGCCACGAATATGAACATGATATTAATTTCTCAGCGACTACTTTCCTTGACTTTATTTGTTGCAAGATTCGATACAAATTTTAAAATTTATCTTATTAAACAAATAAAATGAAATTACTAAACAATTAAATGATCCTCGCTATGTAAGAAAAAGAGTACATAATACATATTTAAGGCGGTGAAGACAAGATTTAAAAAAGTGGTGCACCTGCGCTGCAACGGTGTGCATCGAGTGGGAAAAAGTTTGGTAATACAGGCCGTATTAAATCCATGCTCGGAAAGCCCTTTAGCAGCTCTTAAACCAGCCCCTCCTACCCCAACAACGATGATCAACGATCGTGTAAGAAGAACGTCCTCCTACGTGCACGAGCATTACATCACCAACCTACACATTCCAAAAGTGCAGCAAAAATAATTAACAAGGCTCACATGCACATACCGACGAGGCTTCTGAAGATGCCGATCTAGAAAAAATCCGTCCATTTTGATACGATTGTTTGCTTGAAACTACATAAGAAGAAGAAAGTTTCTGTGCAACCCTTCGCCACATCCTTGCGGGATTCGAACGGTTGACCTCTCAAATATATACAAATTTTTACAGCCTGCTCAAAATTTGCCCTGTCAAGTCATATGGTTTTTAAAAATTGTGATTGTATATATATATATAGAGCAGACTAAAAATTTCTTAAGGATTATAAGTATATCTGGATTAATGTAGCCATCGGCATAAGAATAAACATCGGCAATCTTATGGACTGTCTCCCCGAAGTAGAGTGTCTCACCGATGGCCTTTTGCCATCGGTGTAGCTTTTGCCATCGGTGGAGTTTGGATGAGTTTCCCTGATGTATATTGTCTCACCGATGGGCTGTGCTCATTGGTATAACATTCAAACTCGATGGAGTTTCAAATTGTCTCCCCGAAGGAAGGTTTCTCACCAAAACAACAAAGGCAATCGGCATAACTCTCAACGTCGGTGTGCTTTGGAATTGTCTGGCCGAAGGGGGGTCTTTCGCCAATGGAAGGAAGAGGAACGGCGTCGCGAAGACTCACGCCGATACAATGCTCATCGGCGAAATGAACAGCGATCGGAGCAAGGTTTAAAGCCTTCGCCGATGGGATGGATCACGCCGATGTAAGGCGATGGATGAATTAACATTAAATTTAACCTTGTACAGATTTTGGCATGATCTTAGTGGTGGTGGTAGTTGTATATATGATGACACATCATTAAAAAATATTCATTTATCTCTCTGGCTTTTGCGAAACCCAATTCTAATATTTTGTGTGCAGACTTGTTGGTAGAAAAGCTGGTTTCTTCCTGTTCATGTTTGCAGTTGATTTTTTCATTAGAGATTTCTGCTCTTTCATTCTCTTCCACAATTTAGAACAGCCTTACTTGACACCTCAACGGATTCTTCTCCACCATTGAATAGCTGTCACTTAGATAGAATCAATGATTTATAGTGTTGGCACACTCGCATATAAAGAATTGGATTTCGCAAAATTCGGAGAGAGAAATAAATATTTTTACTAAACCATGTAATATATTAATATAAGTCTTAATTTATTACATCTCTTTATATCTACAAATTGTCATTCTGGCAACGAGCCCAGAATAAGAAAACATTTATATATGTTTCAAGACATACTTGTACTACCAAATGGGTTGCCATGTGTATTCATCCCCTCAACAGCAAAAACACTATATAATTTTAACAAAAAACAGGACATATTATCAGTACTCTGTTTTGAGACTTGTATACATGAAGTTGAAAAATAATTGTAGGACATCATTGTGTGCAGGGGATTAATAATGGCAACCAAGATCCCAGCTGGTTGCAAGGCAAGAAACAAGCCTGCTCTTCTTTCAAATAAGCTTGGTGTTCTTTCTAAATATGAAGATAAAGTATAGGCCTACAGAGAACATATAGAGAGAATTTCAGAGGATGGTCACATAATATTTAGATTTTTTCCTCTATCCAAGCAAATAGAGAGAATTTCAGAGGATGGTCACATAATATTTAGATTTTTTCTTGTATCCAAGCAAATGATGGTCCATGATGACTAAACCTTCAAACATGGATCTAAAAATGCAACCACTTAAGCATTAGACAGAACCCTTTTTTCTAACTTTTTTGGACACGGTTCCGGGTTTCTTCACAAAGAGGGTAATGTTCTACTACATAAAATAAAGTTGTCTGTATTTATAAATTAGAATAGATGTCAGAATTAAAGGGCTACTGTAGATATATCAGCCAATTTGAAAAGATTTAGCCCTCATTTTCAATGAACTTCTGTGTAAAGAATGGAAATTTCACTTTTAATGAATCTTATATTTTTGAGGTTAGATTTATATTATTTGGCCAAAGGCTGTCTGAATTATACTAATAACATGTTTCCAACTATTGTTGAAAGCCAAGCTCTGTCTTGCTACTGTTAATTCCTTTTGCATTGGAAGTAAAGGTATTGTGGATTTATGGTAGTCTAGCTTGTCACAGCCTGGTCATACAGCACTTTCTTCAAAACCAGACTGCTTTTTTTCAGGTAGTTCTTGGGTTTGCTGAACAATGACAAACTGGAAGGTGAAAGTATTCCTACTCACATTAGATGCATATGTTAGGGGGCTGCCTATTCTAATTTCTAGGGATTGCTAACTATTATAGTATTGCATATGTTAGGGGGCTGCCTATTCTAATTTCTAGGGGTTTCTGACTATTATAGTATTATGAGATGCGGGGTTCTTAAGGGGCTGCTTCAATTGTCCTATTTGTATGGTGCAGGTGATCCCATGAAACATGAAAATTCCAACTATTATAAAATTTATAATTTACTCCCTAGAAATGTCTGTGCCTATTTTTCAGGAAGGGCATTTCAGCCACTGCTGGCCACTAGGGGCAAGAAGTATGCATGAGATGTTAGGATCTTTCAGGATATTTTTTTTAAGGAGTTAGTAAGTACTCTAATCTTTCTTAAAATATTTTATTGAGTTCATACTTTTCTCTGTAGCACTTGCCAAGAATTTTTTGGGAAAAATCTTCTTTTCAATGAAACCAGTTGTAAATACACAATGAATATATGTAAAATCTAAAAAACCCTAAACATATATATTGAGTATATAAAAACATTTTGAGATGAAACAAGGGGACATCGAGGACGCAGTGCTGATGAAACTTATTTGCCGATAGCCATGCCGCAGGTCCCGCCCACAAGAGCGGCCACCCCCGACATCACCATTGTCTTTTTTCACCATGCCCATCATAAGCAACGCACTAGCCGCAGGTAGTCGTTTGCTCCCAGAACAGCTACGCGCAACCATTGTCCTCTTTGCCAGATATCTATACTTTTCTTGCCTTGTATCTCTGGATGTATGGTAATGACAACGCTAGAATTTTCACACTTTGCGTGCACAAGTTCCTCTACAATTGCTCCTCTGAATTCTTGTATCCCACCAAGGAGGGAAGTTCGCCCTATCTCCTGCCGTCACGCCACTGCCATCGCCTCCTCCGCCGCCTGCCTCCTCTGTCAATGCCATCACAGGTATATATATATATATATCTCCCTTAATATTGTTCTTTGAGATGAATCTCATATGGAGTAAGAGATATTCAAAAGATGTGAGGTCACATTGCTGTCATGAAGCAGGTGCACATCAATACACTTTACAGGGTTTAAAATACATGCCTGTTTAAATACTTTTTGTATTTTTAACCATAAACCAAAGATGAATATATGCAAAACCTAAAAATAAACAATATATAAACATTGAGTATGTGAAACCAGTTGTAGATACACAAACCTAAAAAAAACCCAAATATATAGTGTATATAAAAACATTTTGAGATGAAACAGGGATATACAATGAAGATTGCTCCACCCATCTAGAGGACTACTAGATTCTGAAGAATTCATGGGGCACAGACTGGGGTATAAATAGATATTTGTACATCAGAAGAAACACATATTTACCCACCACACTTCCGCCATACAGCCGCCATAACAGTCCCAGATCTGACAGTGCCGCCGCCTGGTTTTCCCTCGGCGCACATCCGCTGGGCAGCCTCTGAAGTGCACAAATTCCTGTATTACTACCAAAAGAAGGAAGGGCAAATTAGCATGGCAAAGTGGTGGAGCATGTGTTTGAAGGGCCTGGCTGGATCTGCAGCAGCCCCGTTCTGTAGTGGTGGTTTCCTTCGACAGCCAATGTATTCTCACCGCTCAACAGCTCGGAAGTGTAGCGGCAGGATTACACAAAAGTAAGGTTCCATTTCTCTGTGTTAAATAGTTGGTTTAAGAGTTGTGTTTGTTTCCGATAGTCATCTCACCGTTCATTTTGATTGTAATCAAGGGGTTCCCTTGATTATTATCTGTGTGTTTGTAATGTGATTGGTTGGAAATTTGTAAATCATGGATCGATTCTAACTTTTACCAAATGTAATGAATGATTTATTGAATGTCTGAGATCGCAGATGAGAATTAAATATTTATGGCATAATTTTTTTTTTTAAATGATTTTTATCATTACTGTTTATAATATCAGCCAATAGAAAAATAGATACATCACTTTTTTTCAATTATGAAATAGGAAAAATAAATTACAAACTATAGTTTTTTGGCTCATATTTTAAATTCTATGGCTCATATTTTAAATTCTAACTTGCTATTGGCTCAGCGAGTTGAAAAAAATGCATCCAGCCAATGCATTAGTATACCTGCCGGCGGCAGGAACTAATAAACATTCCTTTTAATTCTATTTTAAAATTTCAAGTAATTTTCAGAGTTCTTAGAAAAGCACCCACGTAGATACAGAAACAGTAAATTAAAACCTAGAAAATAAGTAGGCCCAAGAAAATCAAGCTTAAAAATCGTATCAATGGATACAAAAATAAATCCATATCCACATACACATGATGATCTCAAAAAATAACTTTCCCAATACAACAATTCATGCAGGAGACACATATGTGTAGCCTGAGAAATGTTTATAAGATTTTGGAGATGAGGGTGGAGAGTCTTCAGCTTTCATGCTTGTCCAATGTTGAACAAAATTTGCAGTGCAGTCTTTTCCACTCACATTAGGCTTTAAAATGGGCTGTATACAACGTTCCTCAAGCTTCTTCCAATTAACCACTTGAAACCATTTGTGATTTTTAATTTCATCACTGCCATCCACTCCACTCCCTAGCCTCTTGTTAGGATCTTTCTGCCGCAATCCTGTTATCAATGAATGAGCTTCAGATGTCAAATAAGAGGGCAGTTTAACTTCATGATACGCAATTGCCTCCTGTAACTTCTTCATATCTTCATCAATGAAAGGAGCCTTCCCAGCTAACATTGAGTATAAAATTATCCCAACACTCCACCAATCAGAAAGTTTACCATAACATTTGAAAAGGAATGTCTCAGGCGCCATGTACTGGGCTGTCCCACATATACGAGCGCACTGAATTGATTCATAATCCACTTTCACTGCCAGCCCAAAATCAACCAACTTCAAATGTCCTCACAATCCAGAAGAATGTTGTCTGGCTTAAGATCTCTGTGTATTATGCCATTTTTATGAAGATATGATACGGCGCATACAATTTCTGCTGTATAAAACCGAGCCAAATCCTCACTGAACATTCCATGTGCATCCAAGTGAAACAATAGCGATCCTCCATTTATATAATCCAGAATTAGATACAGTTTTGACTCAGTCTGAAATGAATAGCGAAGCTGAGCTATAAATGGGTGAGCCATTTTTGCTAAAATATCCTTCTCTGATTTCACCAAGCGTTCACAATTCTCTGTAAGAAGTATATCTTTTCTAATTACCTTCATAGCATATATGTCGTCAGTTGTTCCCTTTCTTCTCACCTGAAACACTTTACCAAAACCGCCCTGCCCAACCACACACAGAATTTCAAAATCCGCGGCACAAAGCTTCTTTCCATCTTCATGAAATCCATGTTTTGCATCTTGTTTGATTTCTTGATTTGGTAAATATTTTACTTTACACTGCTCTGGGATCACTCTTCTTGGCTTTCTACGTAATAACTCTAAGCCCAAATCTCCCTGTGAAACCATGGCTTGAAACACACAATAATTCTGTAAATCAAGCTCTGTAAAACATGAAGTGACAGAATTCCTCTGAGTACAGAAAATTATACTAGGGAGTTTCAAAAGTTCTGGAAACCATAGAGTATATGTTTAGCTCTTTGATGATATATAATAGAAATTATATTGAAGGTTTGATTGAAAAACAATGAAAAGACTAAAAAGTAAAGTATATATAGAAAAGATTAGCCACTCAGCACTCAAGATGAGATATTTCAAGACTTGGATAAAGAGTTCTAATACTAGGTTTGCCGACATCTAATTATAATCTATCTTCTTGCTTTTTTGATGAAATGGCATGCAATCTTCTGTAGCAAGAAAACATCTAGAAATAGCTTTTATGGAAATTTTTTTCTTTCTAAATTTCTTTCTTCCTAAAATTAAGAATATTTGGTTAATTAGCATACTTATCTTTACAAATATCTATGTAAAAGATCCTAGGAGATATCATTAGAAGAGACGTCTAATTAAAAAGGAATGACAACTCTACACGTCTTTTACATAGATTTTTCTAAAGATAGGTATGATAGTTTATTTTTTTTCCTACTTTTTTTCACCTCAATCTATCTATATTGTTTTCATTGCTTTTCCTCTTTACTTGAATGGGTTTTAGACATGGTGAACCAAGGTATATATCTAGTCAAGTAATATCAACTTTTATTTATTTATTTATCTTCTTCTATATTATTTTCATTGTTTTCCCCCTTGGTAGATATGGTAAACAAAGGTAAATCTTTAGCAAGTAATACCAAATTTTATGTATTTATTTATTTTCTTACTCTTACTCTTATGGTTTATTTAGTTCAAATGTATTATAAAAATTTTATTGTGTTTAAGAAATATGTAGTAGAGAGAATAAATGAAAACAAAACAAATTATCTACTTCTTAACTATTTTTTACATAAAAGATTTATTAATTTAAACTAAACTAATATGTGAAGACCTATTTTGTAACAAAATGTGAAATTATTAAATTATTGTAAAAGTAATATTTCAATTAAACCTAACTTGTAATTGTAGCAAAGAAAATACTATCATTTTGCTCATATCAACCTTATATTCTTTTCATCCTTTAAAAAAATATATAATTAATAAAATTTAATAAAATAATCAATCTAATTAAATTAATTAAATATAAAAATATATAACTATAATTAATAAAACCTAAAAATTTAAGGACTATTATTATTTCATAAGAGTTATTTTATTTTATTTAAGTTAAGTTATTTTACTTTAGAACTATTTAAGAATTATTTTATAGTTTTAGTTGCTGCTATTGTATACGCCTCTCGAAATAATTCACTCAGATTCTGTTCTAGCACATTGCAAATCCTCATGGGAAAGTCAGTTGAGTTTTCACATCTTTATTTTGAAATTTGGACATTGAAAACCAATTTTTTTCCCTATTTGGATCTGCTTTGGCATTATTATTTTCTGAGCAAATCATTTTTGTATGGCTTATTTTTCATTTTTTAAATTGTGTTTATACAAAATTTTATATCATCTACATTGTCTGTTTATAGTTTTTGTTTAGAAATCAAAATTCTCCTATCTACAAAGGCTTTCATTTGTGTATCTTCACCTTCTTTAGTCTAAAGAAAGAAGATTTTCTAATTTGAGAAGGCTTTCATTCCCATGTAGGATATCTTCACCTTTATTAATCTAAACTCAAAAAGGTAGACTTATCATGAGAGAGGCATTGGAATTTAGATCAATTGGGCACCCAAATAGGGCTCCTATGTATGTTTCATGGTTTCCAATTTGTCCTTAGTCTGTATATTGGATGGCTAGGATGGAGCTATTGTGCACTTGTATATTTGTAAGGATTATGCTACTAATTTTTCTAGACATAGGTTGAAAGTTTCTATTACAAGGGTTGATACTCTAATCTTGTATTATAATCTAGGTGTTGAGAATAATACATTGAGTGCTCCTTTGATGTTGGTTTTTTTCCCCAAGGTTTTCCTAGGGTATATCTTGTTGTTTTCCCCAATGGTTTTTCTAGGGTATATATTCTTTGTGAAATTGTTAGATCTATTCATATTTAGCATTTCTTCTTTCATTGGGTTAGGTGTAGAAAGTCTCATAAATTTTACCTAGCTTCCTTTCAATTTTCCTGACACATAGGCTTTAGTAGAACCTTCTGCATCATCATATTTTACCCTACCTCTGGGGTAGTGCTTTCTAATTCAATTCCTATTTCATCTTCTCCTTGCTCAACATGTATGCATTTCTCTAAATGCCTTTGCCCCCACATGGTGTCTAGACACTCAAATGTCTAATGCCCTACTTGTCCACATCTAAAGCAAGTCTCACTAAAGCCTTTGATGTAACCTTGATTTCTTCTTCCTCTACCTTTTTTAGATGTCTACTCATCCTTCAAGATCTATGTAGTATTGCTAGAGTTAGTAGTTTCATTTTGTGTGTAGGTTTTAATTCCACCACCCTATTTTCCTTTTTTACATCTACCTTTGGTATGCATTCTACTTTATATATGAGTCAAATTATCCTCTTCTCTAAACAAAAGCTAATAGCCCTCTTGTATGGAATAAATATGCAACAAATAAATTTTATTATCAGTTCAAGTGTGCAAACCATTTACATATTTGGAGAGTTTTTATGTGGCATCTTACACATGACCAACATGAAATAGGTAAGACTCCTCCCTGTATTCCTTCACTAACATCTACCATTGGCACAAGTTTTGGAGCTCCTCAAACAAGTCTAATAAGTAGCTAATGTGTATGAACTTACCCTTGAGCTTTGTCACAATGCAATCCCACCTTGTGATCTTGTGCTTCTCCCTTTGTGCATAGTTTTTCTAGACTAAATCCCACCAAAAGGCAACATGCCCTTTCAACTTTGTGGTAGTGTACTTCACACACTTAAGGTTCTCTATGGATTCAAACTCAAAATACTTCCCTAGCTCAATGATACAATCCAACATGTCTTTTGGATTTAAGCTTCCTTAGTAGCTTAAGAAATCAAATCTCATTTTATTCCCTACCTTCATAAATACTGAGGAAAATCTATCTTCTCAAGTGAGTTCATCCCTTAAACTCAAAGAACCATCTTCTCATGTTTCGCAACCTATTCTCTCATCATTATTGACATCCTCAAACACAATTACTCCTTGCTTTGCACTATCTTAACGACTTTGAGCCTTGCTTGAGTGGCTCTCAACACATCAACCAAATTGTTATCATGTGATTCTCTCTAGTCTCTACCATTTCTCCTTCCAACTCTATTTGTCATTTTCACCTATAAACCATCTATTAATCAACACACACAAATTTATTTCCAATTATATAGCACAACTCACCTCTTTCAATATTAAAAACACTTTCTTTGATACCATATGATGTAGTACTAATAATGGTTCAAATGAACAACTAGTTATTAGACCCATAAAGTACATTGTTGGAATAGCCAACGATTCTTTGTAACACTTGATGTTCACTCTCACAATATGGAAATCGACAAATAGAGGTAAGAAATCAATGATATTGATAAACCTAATTTGATCATAAACATATAGTAATCTCACTTACAAATTTACATGAGAATGCCTCATTATATAGGCATGGAAGAGGTAATCCACCTTGCATGTGTATTGACAAGTGTCCCATGATGTGGCACATGCATGTAGACAAGTGTCCTATAAGGTGTCAACTTTTGGATCACTTGGAATGTGAAAAGGTCAACAATCATGTGTGACAAGTGTTGGATGACTACAAAGTGCCTTTTGAGGTGAGATGGAAAGTCTTCCAACCTTAAAAGGTATGCACATGAGGTTTACCAAACAACTAGGTAACCTCTAACCTCTAAAAGGTTGCACATTTAGTTAGACAAGATGTTGTCTAACCTCATCAACCTAAGTACACTTAAGCTATAGTGAGTAGATAAATTATTCACTCTAACACCCCCCTTAAGTGATACTTGGGGAGATCACAAAGGTGTAATAAATACAAAGTTATGGGTCCCAACTACTAAGCCATGTTAGGTACCCATGTAAAATGTTTCTCATAAAGTGGAGTAAAGGAGAAAACCCAGTGGGAACAAAACTCCTCTCCAAAAGGAGAAACAAAATGCATGAAAAAGAAAACAAGTGAAGAAGAAGGAGGACTTATATAATGATCCCCCTAGGACAACTTCTTTCACATGTGTACAATAAATTTATCCAAAATAGGAGATACAATGAGAGACTTGGAAGCCCCCCATAAGATATGATGTAGTGCTCATAGATGCTTGATGAAGTATGTTGAAGTTTCTCTATGAATGATGAACAATGTTTCTCCCCTTAGGAAGAAAGCGAACTACAAATATGTGCAATGAATCTTCCCATGGAAGAAGAAGATGATAAGTCTTTAGATGTTACACAAAATCCAAAGATAAGTATGAAGCCTTCACAAAGTGATGATGGGCCTCAATGATAGTACTTCAAAATCCTCTGAAACCTTCTCCATAATAATTGATGCCAAGGATGAAGATGGATGCACAATAGCATCAAGATGGATGTCATCAAAATTGTCTACCAAATATGCATAGTGAGAATCATTAAACAACATGAAATGTCTGTCAAATACTCATCCCAAAAACTGGTGTTGGAAGACTAATGGAAGTAGCATGTTAATGGAAGTCTGTGGGAACCAAAGATGTAGGTTCAAAGGAGATGTGATCTCAGGAAGAACCGATGTGGAGGATATAACTCCAATGTTCAAATATCCATATTGAATCTCCTTATCCAAGTGTAATGCATGAAGATCATCATGTAAGTCTTTAATATGTGAAGAACCAAAGCAATAGAAAGAATATAAGCGAGACCCATGACATGCTTACATCCCATTGCAACAATGTCTCTACTCTACAATTATGATCACTAAATTAGGCATGAATTCAATTGTTTTCCCTGTCCCACTATGAGTGATAAATGATAAATGGAAAGGAGATTATTGGATAAAGAAGGGACATACAAAACATCATTGATTGTTCCTTCATCAATTTCTATAGTTCCTTTTCCATATTTTGGCATGTAGGCATTATTTCCCATGACAATAGGTGGATATGAACCTAGTTCATAGGTGGAAAACATATCTTTTGAATTTTCCATGTGATGTGAAGCCCCTAAATCTAGAAGCCACTTAGATGGTGCATTATTAGTAGAGGCAACCAATGCCATTCCTTTGTTTGTATTCACATTTGAAGATGATGGAGAGGACGAGCCACCTGAGGAGTTGATTTGATTCTTCTTAGTAAGAAGTTTTAACTCAGCTATCCTGAGGTGGAGGTTATCTCTTTGCTTTTCAAAACAATGGTTCTCTTCATGCCCAAGGTTTTTACAATAACTATATGTGGGCCTTTCCTTAGACATTTTTCCTTTGGATGGGGTAGTTTCCTCAATTTGAGGTTTTGATTTTGATCCCTTAGGTAGGTCCTTGTTTTCTTTCATCACCTTAGGACTTGAATTCTTTTCACCACTAGCAACTAGAGCAAGATTTGATGAAGACTTTAGTGTGCCCATTTGAATTAATTTATCTTTCTCTTGTGTTAGAGAAACAACAAACTCATCAAGTGAAGGCATAGTGAAGTGACTTCCTAATGAGTGTTGTGTGGTATAAAAAGTTGAAACAAACACTAAATAATCTAGACCGAACTTTGATAAGACACTTAGGATCAATTGATCATCTTCTTTGTCAACCTTACATATCTTCAATTGGGACCTTAATGAGTTTAACTTGGTGAAGAAATCTTGAATTGTTGCAAAATCTCTAGGATTGAGACTTATTAATTCATTTTCCAAATGATGACCCCGCATTATATCTTGCTTGCCAAACAATGTTTCTAATGCTATTAAGAATTCATTAGGTGTTTTAGCATCATTAACATGAAATAATAGGTCTAGAGAAATGACCATACAAATAGTGCCATAGGCTTCATCAAGTCTATTAAACCACTTCCTCTTTTCAGAAGCCACGATAGGTTCAAGTTCCAATGTTGTTGTTGATCTATGTAAACCCTTTTTCTTAAGTTGTAAACCCATTGCATGTTTCCATGAATGGTAATTAAATGGATTTAATATATCAGCCATTGCAAGAAAATAGAAGAAGCCAACACCCCTGAAACTATGAGATTTCCCCCTGATTAGGTGATCCCCCCAAATTTTGGCACTTTATAACTTAGTGTGTTTTACATTGTGAATAGGTCCAATGCATGGGAAATAGAAAAATATTAACTTTTTCAAAAAACGGTGCTCAATTTCGAGCTACCAATCAAAAGTTATGACAAAAACAATTTCCTATAAAATAGGCCTATTTTAATACACTTGCACTAGAAATCAGAAAAAAATGCCTATGGAGAGATAAACCTTGCCTTCCAACTACTCATTGGAATAGGCATGGAGTGAAGATTAGAATGATTTTATTTGTAAGGGGGAATTGGCCTCTTGCCAACCCAGGCCTCACCCTTCGTCTTTGTTAAGCAAAGATATGTAAGTGTTTTAAAACCATTAATTCTTCAAATGAAAAAATTGCCCTTTGAATTTTCCTCCTAATTTACAATAAACCCCCAAAAATAATGCATTTATAGTATCTTAATAAACATAATTTAAATTCTTATTTTAAAAAAATGTAAATGTTATTTTGATGAGTAAAAAATAGGGCAAAAAATGGGTGGATTATGGAAAAAAGAGCCCAAAAAATTGCTAGTGCAGCCAAAATTCAGATCTACAGACCGAATTTCTTCCTCTCGGGTTAATATTAGGTCTAGTCACAGGTCGATTTGAGGTAGCTATAGGTCAAAAAATGCCTTGCACATCAAAAAACACCTTGCCTAGCTCAAAAAACGTCTTGCACATCCGAAAAACATCTTACTGGGAGGGTTTCGACCCACAGAGATGTAAAAATGCCTTGCTGGGAGGAGATTTGACCCACAAAGAGAATATGAACCAACACTTGCTTTGATTCTAGCCAACATTCAAATGCCTGCAAATCTTCAATTTGCAAAAAAAATTACATTTTGAAACAAAAAAATTTACAAAATTACACACCAAAAACATTTTCTTCTAAAAAAGATTTACTTTTTCAATTTTGCTCGTGAGATGAGTTTCACTCGAGGATGCATCGACTTTTGCCTCACCTCTAGATTCCCTCAAATCGAAGAGTGTGTCTTTAGCATGGCTCTAATACCATGTTCGAATAGACAAGGATTCTCTACAACACTTGATATTCACTCTCATAATATGGAAATTGACAAACAGAGATAAGAAATCAATGATATTGATGAACCTAATTTGAGCATAAACATTTATTAATCTCACTTACAAATTTACATGAGAATGCCTCATTATATAAGCATGGAAGAGGTAATACACCTTGCATGTGGATTGACAAGTGTCCTATGATGTGGCACATGCATGTAGACAAATGTCCTATAAGGTGTCAACCTTTGAATCACTTGGAATGTGCAAACCAACAACCTTGTGTGACTTGAATGTTGGATGACTACAAAGTGCCTTTTGAGGTGAGATAGAAAGTCTTCCAACCTCAAAAGGTATGCACATGAGGTTTACCAAACAACTAGGTAAACTCTAACCTCTAAAAGGTTACACATTCAGTTAGACAAGATGTTGTCTAACCTCATCAACCTAAGTGCACTTAAGCAATAGTGAATAGATAAATTATTCACTCTAACATACATAATGAAAAGAAAAACAAGAAGTTATAGAGAAATAGAATATAAAATTCATTAACTTGCAGAAAGATTTCTTATTACAAATTCACTACCCATTCCAAGGGAGATTTCAACATACATAAGGACTCTACACAATGAATCCAACCACTTCTTCAACAGTTTCACAAGTTTCAAATTGTGCCAAAACATACTCAAAAATCCCACACCAATCACTAATGATCAAATTTGAGTCTTTAAATTTATTAGTCTTTAGTTCCAACTACTATCATAGCCAACTAATCATTCAATTGCCAATTTCTCCCTATCCAACTTCTCTACAGCTTCTAGATCAAGCACATATAAACAAAATCAAGAAAACTTAGTACAAAGGCATTTTACAACTTCCTAGGTGAAAACTTGTTACATTGCCCAACACAAAATAATTTCTAATACATTGTCAAATATACCCAATCATTATTGTTTGGCCCATGATTTGTTCCCTCTTTGTTGGTGGTCTACTATGTTTTCCAATTCATCACAACCAATTTTTGTGTGTGAACATCCTTTATGTGAAGCCTAAACTTTGCATGTAGGAACTAGAGTCAATTGTGTATTCCCAAAGTGTGCACTGGACAAAAACACCTACATAGAGCTAAAACTTTATGTGCCATCTCAAAATTCATTATGTAATCAAAATACACCTATGCATAGGTAGAAATAATCAAAAGACCCTTCTACAAAACCATACAACAAATGTGCAACAAGCAAATCTACATACAAGACACAAACAAACAATTGTCTAAAACAAATATTTTGGGTGATGGAAGATTCCACAACCCCTAAGATTCTCTTGCATCAAAATACCCTTGAATCTTTCTCCTAGGATTGGGCATCTTTTTAAGCATGTTCTTCCAAAGTTATAAGGTTCAATCTTAAAATCCTTAGTGTATTGAAGGAAAAGTGTAAAACATATATTTTCCCGAGCCTATAGGGATTTTTACCAACACTCTAATTGTCTTTTCTTTTAACACCCTAACTACACTATTTATATATTGATGGAAAACTTCATTGATCATCAAATAATTTGGTACATGCTAAGGCAATCTAAGAGGTCCCAATAAAGTTCTTTCAACTCTTATTAGTTTCCCTTATGACAAGGAAAATTTATGCAACTCCCTAATTGCAATAAGTGTTTATTTTAAAATTTTGGGCATCTTAGGATCATGGATTACTCTATGATAGTATGAACCACAAGGATAAAATGATTGTAAAATTTTATATCGAATCCCTAGTATATATTATTGTAAAGCTTATTAGAGAACATAGGAATGGGTTCCTTGACTTATTGGCTCTAGAGAGGGAAATGAATAACATCAAAATCCAATGAAAATAAATGTAATCAACCATTCTAGCATATATTAAAATTATCTCCCTCATGGGTTACACTAATTTTCTTTTCTAAGTTAAAGGAAATAATATCTCCCTAATTAAGCTCAATCTCCTCTTCCCAAATGATGGTCAATAATGAGACCCAAATCAAATTAAGAATCACCTAAAGTGTTAGGAAATAAACTTAACAAGAAATTAGATTCAATGGAAAATAAAATTTGCATGCAGTACACCTACATATTCATTCATTTAAATATAAAACTACTTATAGTTACCAAAACTTGTATGGCTTCATAATGAAGTACTTATTTACATAAGAATTTTGCCCATTCAAGAAATTTTTCTTTACCCACTTACTTGGATAAAGGATTCAATCTTGTTAAATGCTTGTAGGCTCAGCATATAATACTAAACAATAGACAAATATTAATCACAAATCTAAGCCAAACACAAATGTAATTTATCGATACATTGGTACACTACTAAAAATTGGAAGCAGACAGATCAATGAACAAACATTTGCAATGCTAGGCACTTATTCAAAGCAATGTAGAATGCAAGAAAACTAAAAATAAGAATAGATAAAAGTAATGTTTCTAACCTATGTGAGATGAAAGTAATTATCATTCAACTAGCAGCCATCTATACATATATTGCCTAAAAAATGCCATATCAATAAGAAAAGAAAATATTTTCAATTGATTCTTTAAGTATTACCCATATTCAAAATGATAGTTCTTACCTCCCTCTGCTAAGAATGTAATATGGAGACAGATGATGAAAGAGAAGAAAAGTGGAAAGAGTACCACAGAGAATATCCTCTTCAAAGTTTAAAAGAAAAAGAGACTTGAAGAAGATCAATATTTTACATGCCCACTGAACATTCTCTATTGTATGACACATGTTAATTGAACACATTTGTTGTCATATTTTTCATATTCTTCTTCACCAAACTATCATCAACGCATGTACTAAAGAACAAGAAGTAGGAAAAAATTCTGAGTTGTATTATTTGGGACTGTAGACCATACATCAACCTTACATATCCAGTAAAGAGGAAACTTTATCAATGACAATTATTGTTTTCTACTTATCTATTCTTTCTCTATCAGAGAATCTTGTTGGGGTATCAAACACATAATTTTGAATGCTATAGAATGTGTTACCTGCAGTAGGCGATGAAGATGTCAACTTTGAAACCTTTAAATTTGAAGGTTGTGCAATGGGAGGTTTTGAAGGGGAGAGGCAGAGGATAAATGTAGAAGATAACCAAAACAAAGAAGATAATAGAAATGAACAGCAAGAAGAAACTTTTATATTTATATGAAAAACTATACAAACTTAAATTCCAAATAAAACAAAGCTTCAGCTCTGATACATCCTCTTTCTGGACTAATTTTTACTATTTACTTTTACTTGTTTCATGGATAGAAATAGACATGTGAATACATGATATGCTTATGGGAAATAATGTTATGATTAGGAATGTTAATTCTATGGAATCATGATTTTACTTCTTATATATGATTAATTCGATGATTTGAATTAATATATCTTTTACAATGTGGAAAAGTGAAATGTTATGATTATGTTTGGCCGGGACACTGGTATGCTAACCACAATTTGCATGTAAGAGTGTTTGATAGGAACAGGTGGATCTGACTCTCTGAGAAGCAAAGGGAAGAGAAAGTATCTTTGGGGAAGGAGAGTATAGACTCTGGATTACAAAAGGGTATTTGCCACTAGGTATGGTACATCAGACAGTGGACTTTAGTTGTCTTGTGGTAAGCTTTAATTCTGGTCAATTCAAATTACCTTGACGGGGTCATCGATAACTTCAGGAATAAGTCACGTCTCCTTCATTTCATTGTGAAGGAACAACATCATTGTCTGAACATCGTTGTCGCAATGAATGTCGCCATTCGACGTCTACATCATAATCTTTTGAGTTCACATTGTCGAACGTGGACGACAGTTAGATATTATGTATATATATTATGGCACGTCATTGTTGAGTCCTTTTCAACGTAAAACATTGAAATTATTTTGTAGGGGGAGATAAAACTCAACCCTGATATGTTAATTGTAAACTTCATCGTAAACAATTTAAATCGTTCACGTGTTGCGAACTTTTAACTTGCACCTTGTAGCGGTTGCGTAGGTCAACCATTATGATTGTTAAACTCTTTTTGCTCCAACGTCAATAAGTTGACGGATAAATATCATCTCCGTAACACTTTAAATAGGCATGATATATATAAGTATATATGGGATGAACATTGTATCATTCCTATTAATGATATTATCATTCAATAAGTTTAAATAGTGAATTGTGTCGATGTGAATATCTAATGCCAATATCATCAACTATAGTCAATCTATATTAATATGTAAATAAATGTGTCAAGGACAAGTTAATAAAGTTGTCATGTTTTATTATAATAAAGACTTTGGTCTAGTAAGATAGAGTAAACGATATCATTGTAATGATAAGCAATGGTAAGTTGATCGAGTTGGTCACCTTTTTACCTTGCCACGACGACATAACTAATCGACATCCTGAGCCACAGCAAAAGAAATGCCTCTAAGGCCGGCATGCCTATCTGAACGAAAGAAAAGAAGATAACTTGTGATGGGAGATAAGAACAAGAATTAGTTAGGTTTGAAAACAGTTATTCCCATGCCATCCTCCAACCGATGGGATCTTTTTTACCAAACGGTATTGGTAGCTGGAGTGGATAGAGAGCCGTGGATAGGGAGTGAAGAAGAAATAGTGTCTCCAAGATAAAAGTAGGTTCGGAAGAACTAGAGATTGTAGAGCTCATCAATAATAGGTTTCCCTCTCTCTGTTATTCTGTGTAACTTTTACATAAATATCTTATGTGACTCAACCGAGAGCAACCTCAAATATCATTACTTCTTTATAATGTTGTTTGTGTGGACAAATTATAGTTTGTAAGAAATAATCTGTAGAACGTGAGTCTTATGTTTTGAAGTGTATGATTGGACCTTGTGTTTAAAACAATAGCAAACTTTATGCCTAGTTTATACTATAAACAATTGCAAATTGCCCTAAGACCGTAGCATGGAAAGAATGGTTGAATCTTTCAAACTCATGAATCTTTTCTTGACTGTGTTCTTGTAATAGAAGTGTAATAGCATTGCAGTGTGTTATGAGAGCCCTCATATAGATTTTAAGCCTAAATACCACCTTTGTTAAACATACTTATACTGTACTAAACACATGGAAAACCGATTAAGCTAATATGATAAGCTACGGTTATGCCTTAAATGAAGACTTCTTTATACTTGATGTAATTTCTTGCTTCAAAACTTTTGACTCGGATGTGGGTTTTCTACGAAATTTTATAGATGGATGCATTATGAGGTGGCCAGTGGTTTCCCAACCCACCCTAGTCAGTTGGGCCTTGTCTTGGCACTTTTTTGGGGCTTGAAACTTTCATCTTGGCCCTCAAAATGTCAAATTAGTGTTTTTTTCTAGTTTTTTAAAAGTTACTTTTTTTAATAACTCGAAACTCATGTTTCGAATTTAGGATGTTAGTTGTTTTTTCGTCCTACCTTAGCTTTATGAGTTTTTTGGGAAAAAACTGGATTCTCAAGATATGACTGTAAAATTACCTAAAATGGCAAAATCTGACAATTGTCGAAATCTGCCAAAAAGGTAATTTTTTTTATTTTTTTGTTTTCTTGGATATAAGAGAGTTTTCTCTCATTGTAGCAGCAGAGTTGATGAGTAGAAGTTTTTTTATGTTTCAGTCTTCAGATATTTGGCTCTCACATGATTAATGGCAAAAATATATTGAGTGTATGTTGTGTGCTACATCATCTGGTATCAGAGCAGGAAGATGGCTGGGAGAGGAAGAGGAAGAGGCGGTCTTGCCCAAATGCATAGAGAAATGCAAAATCTACAAAGGCTAATAGTTGAACTTACAACACAGATGGAAAACCAAAGACTAGGTAGAGGAGGAGACGAATCTGATGAAGAGATAGGTCGAGGAGGTGCAAATCAAGATACAGAACATGAAGAAGAAGAATTAGAAGGCATGAGTTTTGAAGAGCGGATGCTCAGGGCCTTAGAAGGGAAAAATGAAGGGATCAAGGTAGATGTTTTAGATTATGCAGGTAGTCTTAAACCAGAGGAGTTGATAGACTGGTTGAATGACATGAGAAAAATTTTTGAATGGAAATCCATGACAGAGGAAAAGAAGGTGAAATTTGCATGCACCAAATTAAAGGGTCATGCAATGATTTGGTGGGATCATCTTCAAAAGGAACGAGCAAGGAAAGGCAAGGATAAGATCAGGACATGGAATAAAATGGAGAAGAAGCTGAGAGAAAAAAATTTTCCCATAGATTATGCACAAACCCTTTTTCATAGGTTTCAAAATTTAAAGAGAACCTCTCTTCTGTGCAAGATTATACAAATGAGTTTTATACGATGTCTATATGTATAGAGCATCAAGAAACTGATGAACAAATGGCTTCTAGATATGTGAATGGCCTGAAATTCTCTATTCAAGATGAATTGAGCATGCATCGACTCAACAGTATGGAAGAGGCTTACCAATTGGCTCTAAAGGCTGAAGAAAAACAAAACAGACAATACCATCAAAGGAATAGAGGAGGAAGAAGGGGTACATCAACCCCATTTCAAGGAGGTTCGAATTATGGCAGGGGAGAGTCATCCCATGGATTGGAAAAACAAGCAGACACCCGACAAGATCCTTCGAATCAAGAACAAGGAAGGGGATTTCAAAGAGGTAGAGGTTATGGTAATGGTAGAGGATGGGAAAACTAGAGAAGGCCTTTCACTTGTTTCAGATGTGGAGAAGAAGGTCATAGGGCATTTGAATGCTCAAATTATAACATGCAAGAAAGAAATCAAGGAGGGCAACCTAGGGTGAACCTGATTCAAACACAACATGAAGTGGAAGGGATGGAACTAGAGGTCCCCCCAGATGTGGGAGAAAGTCTCATGATGAGAAGGGCAATGGTGATCCTAGAGAAGGAGAAAATACAAGCCAAAATCTCTGATGGTACATGGCTTCGAACCAATATCTTCAGAACCAGATGCACTTCGGGTGGCAAGGTATGTCAAGTTATTGTTGATGGAGGTAGTTGTGAAAATATGGCTTCTAAAGAAATGGTAGAGAAATTGAATTTACACTATGAAAAACATCCTCATCCGTACTACATTGCATGGTTTAAAAAAGGGAATGAAGTCGCTGTTGATAAAAGATGCCTAATTAAGTTTAGCATAGGGAAGATCTATCAAGATGAGATATGGTGTGATGTTGTCCCAATGGATGCCTGTCATTTGTTATTGGGAAGGCCATGGCAGTATGATAGAAAAGTTATACATGATGGAGAGAAAAACATATATACCTTTTGGAAATATGGCTCTAAGGTGATTTTATTGCCTCTCAAGGATGAAGGAAAAGGTGAGACCATGTTATCTGAAAGAGATCTTGTTAAAGAAATGAAGGTGACAGGGTGTTGTTACGCATTAGTAGTGAAAAAAGATGAAGAGGAAGACATTTCAATTCCCCTAGAAGTAGCAGAGCTATTGGAAGAATTTGTTGATGTTTTGCCTGATGAATTGCCTAATGGTCAACCACCAAAGAGAGATATTTAGCATCATATTGATTTGATTCCAGGAGCAACTTTACCCAACCAAGCAGCTTATAGGATGAATCCAACACAACATGCAAAGATGAATAAGCAAGTCACAGAACTCATAAGTAAAGGTGTGGTGAGAGAGAGCATGAGCCCATGTGTTGTACCTGCATTGCTGACCCCAAAAAAAGATGGAACATGGAGGATGTGCACTGATAGCAGAGCAATTAATAAGATTACCATCAAGTATCGGTTTCCTATACCTCGTATGGAAGACATGATGGATGTCCTTGCAGGGGCCAAATATTTCAGCAAGATCGACCTACGAAGTGGCTACCACCAAATCCAGATCCGAGAAGGGGATGAGTGGAAGACAGCCTTTAAGACTGGAGATGGATTATATGAGTGGATGGTTATGCCATTCGGGTTATCAAATGCACCTAGCACATTTATGAGATGAATGAACACTATACTACGACCTTACATTGGTAAGTTTGTGGTAGTTTATTTTGATGATATTTTGGTATTTAGTAACAGCAAAGAAGAGCACCTACAACACTTCAGGATCATCTTTGGTGTGTTAAGGAAGGAGAAGCTCTATGCCAATTTGAAGAAGTGTAGGTTCATGTAGGACAGTTTGGTTTTTTTTAGGCTTTGTCATTTCTAAAGATGGTGTCAGAATGGATCCAGAAAAAGTCAGGGCAATTCTAGAATGGCCTAGTCCAAGCAACATCACAGAGGTAAAAAGTTTTCATGGCTTGGCCACTTTCTATCGAAAGTTCATTCAAAATTTCAGTAGTATTGTAGCTCCTATAATAGATTGTACCAGAGGAAGGGAGCTCATATGGACCAAGGATGCTGAGGAGAGCTTTAAGTACTTGAAGCAAAAGGTAATAGAAGCACTTATACTTGCATTGCCAAATTTTGATAAGGTATTTGAAGTAGAATGTGATGCCTCCCATGTGGGAATAGGTGATGTGCTTAGCCAAGCTGGAAAACCTATAGCTTTCTTTAGTGAAAAGCTGAATGAAGTGAAAAAGAATTATTCTACTTATGATTTGGAATTTTATGCAATTGTTCAAGCATTGAGGCATTGGAGACATTATCTAGTTCCCCAGGAGTTTGTATTGTTTACAGATCATATTGCACTGAGATACTTGAACACACAGAAAAAGTTGAATAGTAGGCATGCCAAGTGGGTCTCTTTCTTGCAGGGTTACAACTTTGTGTTGAAGCATAAGTCTGGAAAACAAAATCAGGTTGCAGATGCATTAAGTAGGCGTGTTGCACTTTTGACCACAATGGAAGCTGAAGTGATTGGTTTTGATGCCATCAAAAATTTGTATGAGTTTGATGATGATTTTTGGGAGATTGTGGAACAATTGAAGCCACCAGCATCTGGTAACTTGGATCACTTTAGGGGTGAATATTTTATGCAAGATGGGTATCTATTTAAAGGAAAACAATTATGCATACCAGCTGGCTCTATGAGGGAAAACATTATCAGAGAATTTCATAGTAGTGGGTTGGCTGGACATTTTGGCAATGACAAGACAATAGCCTTGATAGAAGATAAATATTATTGGCCAAAGATGAAGAGGGATATAACTAAGTATGTAACAAGGTGTAGAATCTGCCAAGTGGCTAAGGGACATTCACAGAATACAGGATTGTATATGCCCTTACCAGTACCAGCTGCACCATGGACAGATTTGAGCATGGACTTTGTGTTGGGACTTCCACATACTCAACGAGGTAATGATTCCATTTTTGTAGTTATTGATAGGTTCTCCAAGATGGTTCATTTTATTGCCTGTAAGAAAACTAATGATGCAACGAGGGTAGCCGAGTTGTTTTTTCCAGAAGTTGTTCGACTACATGGTGTTCCAAAGACTATTACCTTTGACAGGGATACCAAATTCCTCAGTCATTTCTGGAGGACTTTATGAAAGAAGATGGGGACCAAGTTATAGTTTAGTAGTACCTATCATCCTCAAACAAATGGGCAAATAGAGGTAGTCAATCGAAGTCTGGGAAATTTGCTAAGGTGTATTGTTGGAGAAAAGCCAAAACAATGGGATTTGGCATTACCCCAGGCTGAATTTGCCTATAATAGTTCTGTTAACAGATCAACAAGAAAGTCCCCTTTCCAGATTGTGTATGGCAGGAATCCTTAGGGTGTTCTAGATTTGGTATAGCTACCAATGAAAGACCGAGTCAATGATGATGGGGAAGCATTTGCAGAACACCTTCAACAATTACAGCAAGAAGTGAAACAGAAGTTGCAGGATAGTAATGAGAGGTACAAGAATTTCGTGGTTACTAGTAGGAGACATCAAACATTCAGTGAGGGTGACTTAGTGATGGTATATTTGAGAAAAGAGTGGTTTCCTACTAGAACATATCACAAGTTGAAGTACAAGAAAATTGGTCCTTACAGAATTACGAAGAAGATCAATGATAATGCCTATGAGGTCAGTTTACCAAATGATCTCGACATTTCTCCTGTGTTTAATATTTTTGATTTATATGCATTCCATGGTGAGGATGATGCTGAAGATAGTCAATCAGAGGTGGCATGGCACAATCACATTCCCCATAAGAAGAAGGAAAAGATTGCACAGGTTCTTGATAAGAACACTATCTCCACTCGGCACGGGCATTACAACAAGTATTTAGTACAGTGGGATGGATTGCCACCATCAGATAGCACATGGATTATAGAGTGGGAAGTGTAGAGGTTAGATCCAGTCAAATGGCAGTAGTTTGAAGACACTCACTTGCAGGAGCTGCGTTCTTTTCAACCAGAGGAGAATGATGCAGGGACTTCCGGAGGTCATAACTTTTGACTCGGATGTGGGTTTTCTACGAAATTTTACAAGTGGATGCGTTATGAGGTGGCCAGTGGTTTCCCAACCCACCCTAACCGGTTGGACCTTGTCTTGGCACTTTTATGGGGCTTGAAACGTTCATCTTGGCCCTCAAAATGGCAAATTAGTGTTTTTTTCTAGTTTTTTAAAAGTTGCTTTTTTTAATAACTCGAAACTCATGTTTCAAATTTAGGATGTTAGTTGTTTTTTCGTCCTACCTTAGCTTTATGAGTTTTTTGGGAAAAAACTGGATTCTCAAGATATGATTGTAAAATTACCTAAAATGGCAAAATCTGACAATTGTCGAAATCTGCCAAAAAAGGTAAAAAAAAAAATTTTGTTTTCTTGGATATAAGAGAGTTTTCTCTCATTGTAGCAGCAGAGTTGATGAATAGAAGTTTTTTTATGTTTCAGTCTTCAGATATTTGGCTCTCACATGATTAATGGCAAAAATATATTGAGTGTATGTTGTGTGCTACATCAGATTTTAAGCCTGAATGCCACCTTTGTTAAACATACTTCTACTGTACTAAACACATGGAAAACCAATTAAGCTAATATGATAAGCTACGATTATGCCTTAAATGAAGACTTCTTTATACTTGATGTAATTTCTTGCTTCAAAGATTGATTGGCCAAGAGTTTCGAGGGTCTTTATGCCCCTATACTCCACCCCCTCCTTTCTGGATACTAAACTAATGCCAATATCTAAAATAATCGATGCCATTATCATTTAACCACAGATAATGAAGCCGTAAGATGTTAGTCTCTGCTCATTATTGCATAGGACAATCAAAGTTAGTTTTGCCGTGTTATTATACTCTCAAAAGACTGACTCATAGTTATGGTTAATGGTGGATAGAGGGTCGAAACCTAAAGTCTTCGACTGCATAAAGTTTATCATAAGATATCATTGCTTAAGTTTATGGTTAAAGTGATCTCTCGTTGTACCACCTATCTTGACCTTATGTGATAAGTAGTATACTTTTAAATGTTGTCTACCAACCCGAGGATAATCTAGTTCCTCAAGAGTGAGTCTCTCGTAAGCATGGTTAAAAAGGTTAAACCTTTCCTATTATCTATTTAAAGACAAGAAGTTGGTTAAAGACTCTATCATGTATAGTTTTAAGTCTAGTCTAGGCTACCACCCTAGTAAGTATAACATCATGCCAACATGCAAACCTTATGAATATTAAATGAGGTTCAATAACTCGAATTGATGGACTAGTGAATAATTGAATCTGGAGTCAACCTTGTTTAGGGTTTCTTAACCCAAGATGTTTATGTTAAATCATAGGAAATAGTCCCAGTATCCTTATGACAATGGTTATATTAAACCTCGAAATTGAGAATAGTGGATGTCAATTTGATGACTAAGCACGATAGTATAATGTGTTATGTGTGAAATGATAACTTGAAGAAGGATCAATCCCTAATGGTCTACAAGAGAAATAGTATCACATTGAGATGAATTAATAAACTAGAATTCATGCCTTGATCACATTGTTGGTAAGAAGAGTCTGAGAATCTATTATATTCTCACCTACCCTAGTATTTGTGACAAATCAAATTGTTATGCTTAGAAGCATATCGAGCCGGGAAGGCTAAGAAATCTATCTTGACCAAACAATTGTAGGATTGCGACAATATTCAAGTCGAGTTGGGGTGGGTGAACGTAACGACTGCATTGATCACAATGCTAATTTTACTGAAAATCTTTGGCCAAAGTAATGCACTTGCCTCTAGTGCATTGTCAGTTCACCGTGACTAGAATACGTAACTTGTGGATGGTCATGGTTGACTAGAGGGTATCTAGGGGTGTGTGATAACAAGTTGCATAGGTCACAAACACCAGTATTCAGATGGCAAATACCATAGGTCATCCTAGGTCTATACTCTTTGTGAAGGGTATGGCCACTTCTAGAAAGGAAGGTGTGTGGGAGACCGTCGGTCTGTGGAAGGAGGTAAAGCTCTCTGAAGATGCTTTCTCTCTCTTCAACTAAAGGCTTGCCGAGGTTTGAAATATGGAGATCGACAATCAAGATGCAGTGATCTTTGGTAAGTTCTTATTTTGAAATTTTCCTTTTGAATAATATATCATATTGTTAAACCATTGAAAATGAATAGACCCTATGTGTACCATAGTACCAACATGATTATTAAATAAGTTGTTGATTAAACTTCAATGTTTGAAAAAGAAAAAAATTATCTACCCTTTTACCTTTTCAAATTTTACTTCATGAGAAAAACTAGGTTTTAGAGTTATTTTAAATTTGGATATTACATATGGTATCAGAGCTAACCGGGTTCAACACATGGACCTATGAGCTCATTACGAGAAAACTCATGAACATTCAGCAGATTAGCTAATATTTGAAACTAGTTTTATGCCAGAATGGCATAAAGAAAAACCAAGGAAACTATCAAGAAGACTATTTTCCCAACTCTTACCCAAGTCAATGGCTAAGAAAGAACCAATTAAGGAATTAAAACTCCAGGAGCAAAACAATTCTGCTAAGGTTTTATACTGGTTCAAAGATTTTGAGAATTTGACTAGAAAGGTAAAACCTTAGTCAGTTACTAATCAAACTAAGAGCTCGAGGAGAACGGTGTCTGTATGAATTCAAGATCACTCTTATTTATCAAGAACTTAAGGATGGGAAGATCCAGAAGTAATCAACCAGCTGCAGGAGCAACTGAGTGTTGAAGATCCTAGAAATTATATCAAAGATACATAGATAAGATGGGTTCTAGTTTAACTCCTAGATTGCTGGGAATGAGCCGAGTGGAATAAAAGGGTCATTAAAGGACAAGTAGTGATATAATGGTATAGAATATTGAGAAAATGGTACCAAACTTGGAAATGCTTGTGTTCACCAAGATTCATGAGAAAACCAATTGTCATATACAAAGAGTTATGCATAAGTAAAGGTGACTAAGAGACCCTTAATACCCCGTGAAGCCTTTTGGAAAAAGGTGATAATGTGTAGAGGAGGACGTAATTAAAGAGGATCCCCTCCGGTAACATTTAGATGAATAAAGTTTGGGATTTGTACCTCTCTTTAAAACTTTTGTAAGAATCGACATGAAGTTTGCAAGATAATTCATAATAGTTGTAAGGAGAAGATATTAGTTATTCTCAAGGCATTTTGGCCAAGTGGTTGAGAACTATGTATTTTGCCTCTTGGAAGAGCTAGAAAGTACCAATGTAATGGTGAATGTAATCATCACCAAGGTATTTAGCTAAAGTTATTTAAAAGTTTTAAACAAGTAACCTATTTTGTGAGGTAGGGGATAGAGTTTTGTAAAGCAAAACGAAGACAAGAAGTTTGTGTTTCAACTATAGTCCCACATGTTAAAACACCATCTTATAATATCATCTAAGTGATGAATGTTAGATACTCCAGGAAATAGGAGTGAATGTGATATAACCCTTTCATTTGCAAAATTTTTGAGCATGATGAAAGTATCATGGGGGTTATTTATTTGTTATGCTTGTAGCACAATCTTTAATCCACTATAAGTTTTTTTGGAAAAAATGAGTGCAATACAACAATCTACTCCCTTATTAGTGACTTAGTTAGTCACGTAGTACATAATAAGTGTTTCTCTGGATTTTGACACTTCTTTGGATTTTTCATAAAATCCCTTTTAATATTTGCAAGGATTGTCATAGTTTTATTCCTTTATTTTGAAATGGTCTAGCCACCGAATTTTGAAGATTGTTTATTTTATGACCAGTTAGTTAAAATTTGATTTATTGATGAAAATGAGCTTATTCTTTTGACTTATTACCGAAATTGAAACTGTTTATATTTTGATATTGATTTAAGTTATTGTGGTGGCTATACAATAACATTTTGGTTGTTCACTATGTTTTATGTAATGTTCATCACTATCATGTCCTAGATGGGCCTCTGTTGGATTGTGTAAGGGGGTAAATTGTAGAAAATGCACCTGGTATGTCCTTAACGTTACAGAAGAAAGAAACCTTATGTGGAAGGAAATATGTTCCAAACCCTTTTAGGGTTATATATTTAATATGTAAACTACCAGAAGGAGGTCTTACATTGATATCATCTTTTGAATCATGTGTTATTGTATGTGGGTGAACAGGTAGACTAGTAAGCCCAAATTAATAGTCTCTCCAGGTCGAGCAGGGTGGTGAACCATGACTATGTTCATTGCGAAATGTGTATTTATATAAATACTATGGCCATAGTGAGTGACGTTGCCACCACGTGCACTCGTCAATTCACAGTACTTCAGACATTTAGCTAACCAGAGTTGTCGTACTTGGTTGGAGGGTATCCATGGTAGTACGACTGAGTTAGTTAAGTGGGGGTGTACACCAGAGCTCAGATGGCAACCGAGAGGGTTTCCAACACAACCTTTTGTTGAAGGGTAGGACTGCTTCTGGGTAGGAAGTGTGCGGGGAACCACTTAAGTTCGTGGTTAAGGTAAAAATGGCCAAGTGATACTTTCCCTCTCATCAATGGCATGCCGAGTCTTAGGGGACAGTTGAACTAGATTAGGAATTTTGATCCTTTCTCATGTATTACTTATCAACTTATTTAAAAGATGCATGAAATGAATGAAATTTGTAGTTGATGAATAACCTTTTCAGCTAGAAAAGTGAAAGTTGATGTTACTCTCTGTATCTTAAATAATAAATGATGGTACCGTACTTGCATAATGTTATTAAACTTTGGTTCTTGGTAAACCTGTGAATGAAGTGGATGGTTGTTACACGTGAAAAGAGTATCCGTGTCTTATGGAGTTTGTTATAACAACTCCTATAATTTTACTATCAAGATGACTCCACTTGAAACATTGGATAGAAGAGGATGCCAAACTCCTATAAGCTGGGTAAGCTAGAAGATAGGATTAGCATTAGTCCAGAAATGTTGTAACCCATATGGTTATTTAAGAGGCTGATAGATATTGTGTCTCTATGTAAAAGGGGAGCTGATAGACTTTTATAGGAGAGCAATATTATGTTATTGCACCAGCAAAGTTTCAAAACTCTTAGATTGTTCCTATCGGCATATTCTTGAATCTTCTATGAGCGTGAGTCTACAATACAGATGGAGCTCTTAGAAAAAGAGACTATACCCACCAGATAGGAAGATTAGATTATTTTATTACATAGCTTCTCAATGTAGAAGAATTTGGAAAGGAAGTGTTTAATAACAGTAAGGACTGTGCTTTCCTCAGCCAGTAGCAATAAAGAAAATGCTTAAGGTAGGCGTTTACACCTACAAAACTTGATTCTTTATTTCTTAAATAATAAATCTATCTCTTGTAACTAGCATGGGAGATTCTTTGCATTTTTTATTATTATTTAGAATATGTAGGCAAGAGATTAGATTGAACACTCTAGTGCAGTAGAATTGAGTCGAAAACATGGCAATCTATGTATGTCAAACTTTTGTTAGACTAAATTTGGGATAGGAAACAGTAAGGCAAATTAACCCAGCTCCTCATGCCAAATGGTCTAAAATGATATAGGAGTTTGTTCATGGTCCTCTCTCAATGGTTTGAGAAGACCAGATACATATATATGAGCTAAGATTAAACCTTATTGAAGCTTTTATTTGAGCCTAGAAGTAAACCTAATGGGGTTTAGACAAAGATAGATCTACCTTTTCTAGATTTACATGTAACTGATTCCTTGTACTATTAAGGGCTCAATTATAAATTTCATTCACTCTAAAGTGTTTCGAATCATAGAATACACTTATAGATACCGTACATTAAGATATATGTATTATGACAAATATTTTTTTATTACATGCATAGGCAATGATCATGAATCCATATTCTTTCTAAATCTAGAATGGGTATACGAAAGAGACCAGGAGGTTGAGTTTATTATCAATCATGACTCAAAACCCATTAAAATTTAAAAAAAGATTGAATTGATCTAGAGTACTTGTAATGATAGTATTATCATGAATCTAAAAATATGATAGAACCTTGTATTGGATAAACGTAAAATGAGATAAGGTCATATGATGACAAAGATATAGTTACATATGGAAGGAATATTTACCCCAAGTGGAATTTGCATATAACAATTCCTATCATTCCATCATTAAGATGGCACAATCCGAAGCATTATATGGAAGGAAATGCCGAGCTCCTAAAAGCTGGGACAAGCTAGAAGATAGGATAAGCATTGGTCTAGAAATGCTAGTGCATATAGAAGAAAAAGTGAAGATGATTAGGAAAAGGTTGGCAGAAGCCAACGATAGACAAAAGAGTTATGCCGACCGCAAAAAAGTGCTTAGACAATTCTCTATTGGAGAGGAAGTTCTCTTATGGGTTAAACCCCATAAAATCTCTATTAAGTTTGGCAAATCTTCAAAGTTAGCCCCTGGCTATGTGGGACCCTTCGAAATCCTTGAGATTATCAATCCAGTTGCATACAAAATTGCTCTACCCCCAGCCTTGTCAAAGATGCATAATGTTTTTCATGGCTCATACCTAAAGAAATATTTTACAAGAAATGACCATATACTGAATTGGAATGCTTTACAGATGCAGGAGCCAGGGATGGTTGTGATCGAGCCACTCAAAGTGCTCGAAACACACAAGCTTCGCTTGCGTAATCATGAGGTTCTGTAGTGAAAGCTACAATGGGATCAATATGGGGAGGATAGCGCCACGTGGGAAGACTATAATGAGATTCATCAAAGTTTCCTTATCTTTTTCGTAGCCACCAATAATTAAACTATAAAACTTATTTCTTGTTAAGATTATGTTTTGATACACTAAATCATCGGGGACAATGATTCTTTACGGGAGAGATATGTTAAATCCCCTTTTTGGACTAATTTTTACTATTTACTTTTACTTGTTTCATGGATAGAAATGGACATGTGAATACATGATATGCTTATGGGAAATAATGTTATGATTAGAAATGTTAATTCTATAAAATCATGATTTTACTTCTTATATATGATTAATTCAATTATTTGAATTAATATGTCTTTTACAATGTGGAAAAGTGAAATGTTATGATTATGTTTGACCGGGACACCAGTACGCTGACCACAATTAGTGTTTGACAAGAACAAGTGGATCTAACTCTCTAAGAAGCAAAGGGGAGAGAAAGTATCTTCAGGGAAGGAGAGTATAGACTTTAGATTACAAAAGGGTATTTGCCACTAGGTATGGTACATCAGATAGTGGACTTTAGTTGTCTTGTGGTAAGCTTTAATTTTGGTCAATTCAAATTGCCTCGACGGGGTCATTGATAACTTCAGGAATAAGTCACTTCTTCTTCATGTCATTGTGAAGGAACAGTGTTGTTATCTGAACATCGTTGTCGCAACGAATGTCGTCATTCGATGTCTACGTCATAATATTTTGAGTTCACGTTGTCGAACGTGGATGACAGTTAGATATTATGTATATATCTTATGGCACGTCATTGTTGAGTCCTTTTCAACTTCAAACGTTGAAATTATTTTGTAGGGGGAGATAAAACTCAACCCCGATACATTAATCGTAAACTTCGTCGTATATAGTTTAAATCTTTTGTGTGTTGTGAACTTTTAACCTGTACCTTGTAGCGGTTGCGTGGGTCAACCATTGTGATTGTTAAACTCTTTTTGCTCCAACGTCATTAAGTTGATGGATAAATATCGTCGCCGTAACACTTTAAATAGGCACAATATATATATATATGGGATAATGATGAATGTTGTATCATTCCTATTAATGATATTATTGTTTAATAAGTTTAAATAGTGAATTGTGTCAATGTGAATATCTAATACCAAATCATCAACTATAGTCAATCCATATTAATATGTAAATAAATATGTCGGGGGAAAGTTAATAAAGTTGTCATGTTTTATTATAATAAAGACTTCGGTCTAGTAAGATAGAGTAAACGCTATCATTGTAATGATAAGCAATGGTAAGTTGATCAAGTTGGTCACCTTTTTGCCTTGCCACAACGGCATAACTAATCGGCATCCTGAGCCACAGCAAAAGAAACACCTCTAAGGCCGGCATGCCTATCTGAACGAAAGAAAAGAAGATAACTTGTGAAGGGAGATAAGAACAAGAATTAATTATGTTTGAAAAAAGTTATTCCCATGCCATCCTTTAACCGATGGGAGCCTTTTTTCCAAACGGTATTGGTAGCTGGAGTGGATAGAGAGCTGCAAACAGGGAGTGAAGAAGAAATAGTGTGTCCGAGATGAAAGAGGGTTCGGAAGAACTAAAGATTGTGGAGCTCACTAGTAACAGGTTTCCCTCTCTCTATTATTCTGTGTAACTTTTACATAAATATCTTATGTGACTCAACCGAGAGCAACCTCAAATATCATTACTTCTTTATAATGTTGTTCGTGTGGACAAATTATAGTTTGTAAGAAATAATCTGTAGAACGTGAGTCTTATGTTTTGAAGAGTATGATTGGACCTTGTGTTTAAAATGATAGCAAAATTTATGCCCGGTTTATACCATAAATAATTGCAAATTGCCCTAAGACCGTAGCATGGAAAGAACGATTGAATCTTTAAAACTCATGAATCTTTTCTTGACTGTGTTCTTGTAATAGAAGTGTAATAGCATTGCAGTGTGTTATGAGAGCCCTCATACAGAGTTTAAGCCTAAATGCCACCTTTGTTAAACATACTTCTACTATACTAAACACATGGAAAACTGATTAAGCTAATATGATAAGCTATAGTTATGCCTTAAATGAAGACTTCTTTATACTTGATGTAATTTCTTGCTTCAAGGATTGATTGGCCAAGAGTTTCGAGGGTCTTTATGCCCCTATACTCCACCCCCTCCTTTCTGGATACTAAACTAATGCCAATATCTGAAATAATCGATGCCATTATCATTTAACCACAGATAATGAAACTGTAAGATGTTAGTCTCTGCTCGTGATTGCATAGGACAATCAAAGTTAGTTTTACCATGTTAATATACTCTCAAAAGACTGACTCATAGTTATGGTTAATGGTGGATAGAGGGTTGAAACCTAATGTCTTCAACTACATAAAGTTTATCATAAGATATCATTGCTTAAGTTTATGTTTAAAGTGATCTCTCGTTGTACCACCTATCTTGACCTTATGTGATAAGTAGTATACTTTTAAATGTAGTCTACCAACCCAAGGATAAGCTAGTTCCTTGAGAGTGAGTCTCTCATAAGCATGGTTAAAAAGGTTAAACCTTTCCTATTCTCTATTTAAAGACAAGAAGATGGTTAAAGACTCTATCATGTATAGTTTTAAGTCTAGTCTAGGCTGCCACCCTAGTAAATATAGCATCATGCCAACATGAAAACCTTATGAATATTAAATGAGGTTCAATAACTCGAATTGATGGACTAGTGAATAATTGAATCTGGAGTCAACCTTGTTTAGGGTTTCTTGACCCAAGATGTTTACGTTAAATCATAGAAAATAGTCCCAATAGCCTTATGACAATGGTTATATTAAACCTCAAAATAGAGAATAGTGGATGTCAATTTGATGAATCTGTGAAATGATAACTTGAAGGAGGATCAATCCCTAATGGTCTACAAGAGAAATAGTATCACATTGAGATGAATTAATAAATTAGAATTCATGCCTTGATCATATTGCTGGTAAGAAGACCCTGAGAATCTATTATATTCTCACCTACCCTAGTATTTGCGACAAATCAAACCATTATGCGTAGAAGCATATCGAGCTGGGAAGGCTAAGAAATCTATCTTGACGAAACAACTATAGGATTGTGACAATATTTAAGTTGAGTTGGGGTGGGTGAACGTAACGACTGCATTGATCACAACGCTAGTTTTACTGAAAATCTTTGGCCAAAGTAATGCACTTGCCTCTAGTGCATTGTCGGTTCACCATGACTGGAATACGTAACTTGTGGATGGTCATGCTTGACTAGAGGGTATCTTGGGGTGCATGATAACAAGTTGCATAGTTCACAAACACCAATACTCAGATGGAAAATACCATAGGTCATCCTAGGTCTATACTCTTCATGAAGGGTTGGGCCACTTTCAGAAAGGAAGGTGTACGGGAGACCGTCGGTCTGTGGATGGAGGTAAAGCTCTTTGAAGATGCTTTCTCTCTCTTCAACCAGAGGCTTGCCAAGGCTTGAAATATGGAGATCAACAATCGAGATGTAGTGATCTTTCATAATTCTTATTTTGAAAATTTCCTTTTGAATAATATATCATATTGTTAAACCATTGAAAATGAATAGACCCTATGTGTATCATAGTACCAACATGATTATTAAATAAGTTGTTGATTAAACTTCAATGTTTGAAAAAGAAAAAGAAAAAATTATCTACCCTTTTACCTTTTCAAATTTTACTTCATGATAAAAAATGGGTTTTAGAGTTATTTTAAATTTGGATATTGCAAGTTCTTTTCATTCATACACATATCACAAAAAATAGTGAGCTTTAGCTCAGTTTTGAGATACACAGCAGTCCCCTATTTTTCAACGAACTAGTCTTCTTATTTTCTGTTCTTCATTCATACTAAAAATGACTACTCAAAAACAATGTATATCCTAGCAAAAAGAAACCAAACCAAAATATTAAATTGCATAAATAATCTAATGTCCTTTGACATCGTAGAAAATCTGCTTGGAGAAGCTGGGTCATACATAAAGGATGTTAGGCCATACCTCTAGACCATTCCTTGTAGAGAAACATAAATGAAACAGGACAAAGGCAGGGGAAAGTAAAGAAAGTCAAAACAAGAGTCTTGTTCATTAAATGCAACGGTGGGTGGGATTAATATTCCAACACTCCCCCTTAATCACAACTACCACCTTCTTTGATACCCAAACGATCTCTTTGAAACACAAAACTTTCTTTCCCTAATACCTTGGTGAAAATGTCTGCACATTGATCTTGAGACTTGCAAAAATCCAAAAATATTTCTCCATTATTGATTAGTTCTCTAATGAAGTGATATCTTGTGTCTATATGTTTGCTTCTCTTGTGAAAAACTAGATTCTTTGACAATGCTATAGCCAAGTTGTTGTGACAATAGATCTTTGTTGCCTCTTCTTGTTCTTGCCTTACATCTTTCAACATTCTTCTCATCCAAACTGCTTGACATGATGCACTTGTGGCTGCTACATACTTTGCTTCAGCTGATGAAAGAGTGACAATTGGTTGTTTCTTTAAAGCCCATGAAACTACACTTGTTCCAAAATGAAAGATGTAATCGGAAGTTCTCTTCCTATCATCAATGCTTCCTACACAATCACTATCCATGTAACCTATCATTTTGAACTCATTTGACCTTGAATATTGAATGTCATAGTTCCTTATTCCACTCACATATCTAAGAATCTTTTTTCCTTCTTGCCAATGAGAAACTTTTGAAGACTCCATGAACCTTGAAATGAGACTAACTGCATACATTATATCAGGCCTTGTGGCTAGTAAATACATGAGGCTACCAACAAGCCTTTTATACAAAGTTGGATCAATGTTGGCTCCATCATCATCCTTTCTTAGTTTTAGTCCTGTGACAATTGGTGTTGGAGCTGATTTGGAATTTGTCATATTAAACCTTTTCAAAATGTCATTTGCATAGTTAGTTTGGGATATGAATATACCATTTTCATTTTGATTAACCTCAATACCAAGAAAATACTTCATGAGGCCTAAATCAGTCATTTCAAACTCCTTTTTCATAGCTCCTTTAAACAAATCAATTGCCAAATCACCCGTGAATATCAAATCATCAACATACAAACAAACAATTATGATCTCACCTTCCTCATTCATCTTGGTATACAATGTAGGCTCACTATTGCACCTATTGAAGCTATTTTGCAAAAGATAAGAGTCAATTCTTCTATACCAAGCCCTTGGGGCTTGCTTGAGTCCATAGAGTGCCTTTTTCAGTTTGTAGACTTTGTCTTCTTAACCCAAAATCTCATACCCAAGTGGCTACTCCACATAAAATTCTTCTTCAAGATAACCATTCAAAAAAGTTTATTTCACATCCATTTGGTAAACTAGCCATTTGTTTTGAGCTGCTATTGCAAGTATAGTTCGCATGGTGTTGCAATCAACCCCTAGCTGTTGTGAATATCCTTTTGCCACTAGTCTTGCTTTATGTTTTTGCACATCACTATTTGCATCTAATTTGGTTATGTTGAAATGCATCGGACAACTGAGAGAGGGGGTGAATCAGTTGTCACAAAAACTTAGCTTCTTATGAACATCAAACCATCAACAACTTAATTGCTTATAATCAGATTTAACCAAGAAAGCATGAAACCATAAACTTAATCACAAACACACATCCAACACAGTAGACACCATATTTTTTATGTGGAAAATCCTAAAAGGGAAAAATCACGGTGGGTGTTAGCCCACATAAATATATGAGTTATAACAATACCAAAAAATAGAGGCTCACTGCCTACAGGGCTCACTACCCAAATTGCTCACTACAAAGAACGACTCACTGCCAAAGGGTGGCTCACTACCAAGGGTTGGCTCACTGCCAAAATGGTGAACTGATTAAGTAGCATCTACACCATGCCTGGGTTCAATTCCTTTGAAGCACAATAAAACTTCTCTGCTCTACTTTTTCACACCTTCGCACTTATCTCCTCATTTCGCAACACACACACTTCCACAACTACATTACATGCTTTTATACAATTCATCAACCTTGGAATGTGCATCAAGGTAGGCATTACATTCATCAACCATTGGATCAATCTCCAAGGTCAGCATTACAATCATACATAAAATAGGTCTGGAACTAATACAAATTAAGCTAAGGAAAAGATGTAAGGATGTATGCAAATCATGCCACCCCTTAGCTGGGACTCAAATCCATCTTCCACGCCACAACATACTTATACAAACTTCAATGCATCTTCGCAAATGATGAGATCAACCAAGTTGGCCAAGACTAGTGAGAACACTAGGTCTTCAAGGAACATACTTCATCCATGATCCAAATTATTCTTTGTGGACCAATCCAAAGGTAGGAACACGATTAGGAGACATCCACAAGCACATTGCAATCATCAAGCAACATCCTCACAATCTTTAACCACTCTGTTATGAGGATCCTTCAAACTGGAGAACATAACCAACACTGCTAGCCACTGTCATAATGAAAAGATCGCTTGTGGATCACCAAATCATGAACCATTGGAGTTGAAGGCATATCACATCATCTCAGGCGTAACTATAGAACCGCAGATCAAAATACTTCAATGCGGAGGAATGCAGAGCATAATACTTTCTCCCTGTCATTACCAAACATACAGAAAAAGTTATTTTCACTCTGGTGAACATAACTCACTCAATTCTTCATACTGGAGGCTCAAACTCAGAATATAACATCTTCAAATAGACTTCTAAATAACTTCCAATCCACAAGCAAAGATATTCATTCTACAAGAAATGTGGAGCAAACTTCTAGACTGTTCTTCTGAGTACAATACATTGTTTCCATTGCAACACACTGTTACCACCGGAGAGGCTAATTTTCTCAATATCCTCAACAAAATAAGAGCACAGTTGACACCAATGACAACACAGATATGTTGACATCAATGACAACACCGATTAGGCACATACTTGCAACAATCTCCCTCTTTGTCATTGATGGCAACATATGATGTGAAAAACTTATTAACCATTAAGACAAGATACTCCCCCTATCTTTTTACACATCTGCACTCTTTCTCCCCCTGAGTTTTTCACATGATTTCTCTCCCCCTTTGACATCAATGGAAAAGGGCACATACTTGCATGCTACTGCTCTGATCCACTAAACTTTCTCTGTTATCAACACTTACTTTATCAAAAACATCTAGCTACTCCCCTTGAGAGGTAGCCCTCAAAACATCAATCCAGGTCAAAGAATGACACTTTGAGCACCATTGGATTGATGCATTCTTATGCATCTTAGTTTAAGGAAGGAGGGGTAATGACCCCTAACTGTCCTCTGAGATACTCAAAAGTATCCTTAGACAAAGGCTTGGTGAAGATATCTGCAATCTGGTCCTTTGTGGACACATATTCCAACTTTACTTCATTTTTTGTCACCTTGTCTCTCAAAAAGTGATACCTTATAGATATATGCTTTATTCTTGAGTGCATCACTAGATTCTTGGAAATGTTTATGGCACTTGTATTGTCACACATGATTGCAATTGGATCTTCATAAACAACTCTTATATCCTTCAAAGTATGCTTCATCCATAACAATTGAGTACAACAACATGCTACTGCAATATATTTTGCTTTTGTAGTTGACAAAGAGATTGAATCTTATTTCTTGCTCAGCCATGAAACCAATCTATTACCTAATAAGAAGGCACCTCCAATTGTACTTTTCCTATCATCAACATCTTCATCCCAATCAGCATCTGTATATGCACTAAGAGTGAAATCATTATTCTTTGGATACCATAAGCCATGATCTGGAGTGCCTTTTAAATACCTCAGGATTCTCTTTACTACCATCACATGTGATTCTCTTGAATCAACTTGAAATCTTGCAATAAGACAAACTGCATGCATAATATCAGGTCTGGTTTGAGTTAGATAAAGCAATCCTCCAATCATGGATCTGTACTTTTTCTGGTCAGTCTTAGGTGATTCATAATTTTTTCTCAACTTGCAGTCAGTCACCATGGGAGTACATAATAGTTTAGAGTCTTCCATCCCAAACATCTTCAACAACTCTTTAACATACTTAGACTAAGATATGAAGATTCCTTTATCTGATTGATTGATTTGCAAACCCAGAAAGAAATTCATCTCACCAAACATAGACATCTCAAACTCCTATATTTCACTAGCAAATTACATACACATACTTTCATTGCCTCCAAAGATGATATCATCAACAAAGACTTCAACAATCAAGATTTGATCACCATTAATCTTGAAATAGAGATTATTGTCAGTAGTACCTTTATTAAATCCTAATTGTAACAAGTACTTATCCAACCTTTCATACCAGGCTCTAGGAGCTTGCTTGAGTCCATACAGTGATTTCTTCAACATGCATACCATATTATCTTGATCTGACAGCTAAAATCCTTCTGGTTGCTCAATGTAGACTTCCTCTTCCAATTCACCATTTAAAAATGTAGACTTCACATCCATCTAATACACTTTGAAATCTTTATGAGCTGCAAATGTCAGAAACATTCTAATTGCTTCAATTTAAGCTACTGGAGCAAAAGTCTCTTCAAAATCTATCCCTTCAATTTGGGAATATCCTTTGCACACAAGCCTTGCTTTATTCCTTACAACTTCTCCATTTTCATTCAACTTATTCCTAAAGACCCATTTGGTTCCAATAACATTTTTTTATGCAGGTCTAGAAACTAATTCCCAAGTCTCATTCTTCTCTATCTGTGTTAGTTATTCTTCCATTACTTTAACCCAATTCTCATCATTGCAGGCTTCATTCACAGTCTTTGGTTCAACTATAGAGAGAAAATAGTAATTTACTTATTCTTCTATAACTCTTTTCCTTGTCAGTACTCCTTTGTCTTTGTCTCCAATAATTTGATCTTCAGAGTGATTGATTCTTACATACCTGGGGGTCTTAGCAACAACTTACAGACCCTTTTCTTCTTCATCTTGATTGACTTCTTGTTCAACTTTTTCTTCATAAGTAGCAGCAAGTTCATCTGATTCATAGCCATTCTGATCTGATGTTCTTCCTTTGTGTTCATCCACCTTCACATTTGCACTCTCCACAATCTTTTTCAACCTTTTGTTGTAGCACTGGTAGGCCTTACTCTCGGTAGAGTATCCAAGAAAGATTCCTTCATCACATCTTGCATCAAATTTCCCTAGATCTTCATCTCTTCTGATATAGCATTTGCTTCCAAAGACTTTGAAATATCTTACTATTGGGATTCTTCCATACCACAATTCATAAGGAGTTTTAGTACTATTTCCTTTTACTTGAACTTTGTTTTGAATGTAGACAACAGTATGTATAGCTTCCTTCTAAAAGACTTCCGGCAGACCTCCTTCCTTCATCATTGTCCTAGCAGCTTCTTGAACTATTTTGTTCTTCCCTTCCACAACTCCATTTTGCTGAGTCCTAGGTGCAGATAATTGCCTCTTTATTCCTTGTTCTTCACAATAACTATTGAATTCATTTGATGTGAACTCACCTCCTCTATCAGACCTCAAGCATTGGATTTTTAGTTCTATTTCATTTTCAACCATTGCCTTAAAGGATTTGAACTTCTCTAGGGCTTCAGATTTGTCTCTCAAAAAAGTAACCCAAGTCATTCTAGAATAATCATTAATAAGCAACATGAAATACATGTCACCTTGTAGACTTCTTATCCTTGTAGGACCACATAGATCTGAATGAACTAGATCCAGCAAACTGGCAAAAAATTGCTCTTTGCTCTTAAAACTTGTTCTTGTCTGCTTCCCCAACTGACATTCTTTGCAAATGATATTGGTAGGTTTCACAAGTTTTGGTAAATCTCTCACAGTCTGACCTAAACTTATCTTTACCAGATTATCAAAGTTTATATAACACATCCTTCTATGCCATAACCAACTCTAATTTTCTTGAGCCAATAAATAGTAATCATTAGTTCCTTTTAATTGATAGATGTTACCTTTGGTCTTCTTACTGGTAGTAATCATAGTTCCAGAGCTTTCCATGATCTTCCTCCCATTGTCTTTGAATCTTAGATCATAACCTTTGTCACACATCTGACCCACACTCAAAAGATTATGCTTCAGACCCTTCACATATAGGACATTGTCAGTTTTATGCTTTCCATCAAATGAAATAGATCATCTTCCACAAATCTTACTAGCTGCATTGTCTCCAAACCTAACTAGTCCTCCATCATACTTTTCCAAACTTACAAACTTACTTTTGTCACCGGTCATGTGATGTGAGCATCAACTATCAATAATCCATTCATCCTTATCTTTCTCAACCTGAACAGCCAAAGCACTTTCTTTCACTAGTTTTTCTTCCTTCACACAGCTAGCAGAATTAGTAGACACAAGTTCTTCTTTAATAGCAATAAACAAGCATTCATTTGCACTAGTATTAGCATCATCAGATTCATCATCAGTCACACCTTCATCATCAAAATCTCTAACATAGTAGTATTTCTTTGGAGCTCTAGGCCTATTCTCAAATCTTTTTCTATTTCTTTCAATTCTTTCAAGACATCTGGAAGCATAATGGCCTAGTTTACCACATGAAAAACATTTGAAAGGTAGTTTGCCTTTGAACTTACAGGAGCCTCTTTCCAGTCTGTCAACAAAATTTGCTTCAATTTCATCAAGCTCGTCATCAGGTTCTACCTTGTACTTTTCTACTCTAGAGATCTTCTCTGAAGTACTGGCTTTGAAAGTTGTCTCAACTTTTGGCAGAGCATCACCAAATTCTCTCATTTTAAAAGCAGTAATCTTACCAAGCAACTGATCCTTGTTTATCTTTTTCATGGTCATTAATTCTTCAATTGCAGCTACTTTGTGAGCATAGGATTTAGGTAATGACCTAAGAATTTTCATCACAACTTCAGTTTCATCTACAGTTCCTCCCATACCTTTGATCCCAATAACAAGTTCATCAACCTTTTACATGAAGGATGTTATGTTTTCATCTTCTCCCATCTTAAGACCTTCCTATTTAGCTTTCAATCCCTACAGTTTGGCACTCTTTATAGATTCATCTCCTTCATACAGATTACTTAGCTTATCCTAAACTTCTTTGGCTGACTCTTAATCCATAACCTTTATCAAATCAGAGTCATTCAATGCACTCAACAAAGCATCTCTGGCTTTTATATTTATCTCATATACTTTGATTTCATCTTTTGTTATCAGACCATTCTCTGACATGGTGTAATTAGTCTGTGTTGCTTGCCATACTTTATAACCAATACAAAGCATATGGATTTTCATGTGAATCTTCCAAGTTGCATAATTTGTTCCATCAAATTGTGGAGCCTCCTTCTTGTAAGACATCCTAGATCTACCTCAAGCTATTAAGCTTCCCACCAAGGAACCTTGCTCTGATACCAATCGTTGAAATGCACCGGACAACTGAGAGGGGGTGAATCAGTTGTCCCAAAAACTTAGCTTCTTATGAACATCAAACCATCAACAACTTAATTGCTTATAATCAGATTTAACCAAGAAAGCATGAAACCATAAACTTAATCACAAACACACATCCAACATAGTAGACACCATATTTTTTATGTGGAAGACCCTAAAAGGGAAAAACCACAGTGGGTGTTAGCCCACAGAAATATATGAGTTATAACAATACCAAAAAACAAAGGCTCACTACCTACAAGGCTCACTACCCAAATTGTTCATTGCAAAGAACGGATCACTGCCAAAGGGTGGCTCACTACCAAGGGTTGGCTCACTGCCAAAATGGTGAACTGATTAAGTAGCATCTACTCCATGCCTATGTTTAGTTCCTTTGAAGCACAATAAAACTTCTCTACTCTTATTTTTCACACCTTCGTACTTATCTCCTCATTTCACAACTACATTACATGCTTTTATACAATTCATCAACCTTGCAATGTACATCAAGGTTGCAATTACATTTATCAACCATTAGATCAATCTCCAAGGTCGACATTACAATCATACATAAAATAGGTCTGGACCTAATGCAAATTAAGTCAAGGAAAAGATGTAAGGATGTATGCAGATCATGCCACCCCTTAGCTGGGACTCAAATCCATCTTCCATGCCACAACACGCTTCTACAAACTTCAATGCATCTCTGTAATTGATGAGATCAACCAAGTCAGCCAAGACTGGTGAGAACACTAGGTCTTCAATGAATAGACTTCATCCACGATCCAAATTATTCAAGTTTCAAACCAATCCAAAAGTAGGAACATGATCAGGAGACATCCATAAGCACATTGCAATCATCAAGAAGCATCTGCATAATCTCTAACCACTCTGCTATAAGGATCCTTCAAATCGGAGCACATAACCAACACTGCTAGCCACTGTCATAATGACAAGATCGATTGCAAACTGCCAAATCATGAACCATTGGAGTTAAAGGCATATCACATCATCTCAGACTTAACTATAGAACCGCAGATCAAAATACTTCAATGTGGAGGAATACGAAGTATAATACTTTCTCCCTATCATTACCAAACATACAGAAAAAGTTATTTTCACTCTAGTGAACATAGCTCACTCAATTATTCATACCGGAGGCTCAAACTTAGAATATAACATCTTCAAATAGACTTCTAAATAACTTCTAATTCACAGGCAAAGATATTCATTCTACAGGAAATGCGGAGCAAACTTCTAGACCGGTCTTCTGAGTATAATACATTGTTTCCACTGCAACACACTGTTACCACTGGAGAGGCTAATTTTCTCAATATCCTCAACAAAGTAAAAGCACAGTTGACACCAATGACAACACCAGTTAGGCACATACTTATAACAGGTTTTGTAAACCCACTTCACTCCTATGATATCCTTTTCTTTTGGAAGACTCACTAACTCCCATGTTTGATTCTTTTCAATTGCATCAATTTCTTCATCCATTACATTTACCCATTTTTCATCCTTAATAGCATCTTCATAATGAATTGGATCTTCTACTTGTGAATAAAATGCAAAAAGAGAAATCAGACCAGCATTATTCTCACCTTCATTTTGCTCATAAATGTCTCTTAAACTTCTGATTTTTTGTCTTCTTAAGCTTGTCAATGTTGGATTTGACATATCACTTGCACTAGAACTTGTGGAATGTGGACTTGATGGTCATTCACCTTGATTGCCACTTGTAGATGGTGCTTGTTGTACATTTGAAGGAGTGGATGCTTGAATGTGTGGGTTTGTCCTTACACTTGATGATGGTGTCATTTGTTGACCTTGAATGGGTGTGGAAGGAGTCACATTTGATGGAGCGCCTGTTGGTATAAAACTTCTCTATCTTCTTGAGGTAAATTGGCTGCAATATTGATTGTTTTCTCCAAACATCCATCCCATGCTTCATCTTCTATGAATTGCACATCTCTTCTGATTATAAATTTCTTGGTTATTGATTGTATAGTTTGTATGCCTTGGATCCATCACTATAACCAACAAATATACACTTTTCTCTTTTGTTGTCCAATTTTCTTCTCAACTCATCCGGCACATGTACATATGCCACACATCCAAATACTCTCATGTGAGCAACACTATGTTTTCTTCCAGTCCATGCTTCTTCAGGAATCATATTCTTCACACTCTTGGTTGGACATCTATTCACAATGTATGTTGCACAAGCTACAGCTTCAGCCCAATATTCATTTGACAAATACTTTTCTTTCAACATGCTTCTTGCCATTTCCACATGATTGTTCTATTTTTCCTTTCAGCTACCCCATTTTGTTGAGGTGTGTATCTAGTTGTGAATTGCTTGTGAATCCCATGGTCTTTACAAAATTTTAGAAATTAATTTGAGATGTATTCACCACCTCTATCCATTCTCAATGCTTTGATGCAGTGCCCACTTTGCTTCTCAACAAGAGCCTTGAATTGATGGAAGAAATCAAACACTTCATTCTTTTTCCTTGGGAAATAGACCTATGTTTTCCTTGAATAGTCATCAATAAAAGTCAAAAAGTAGTAGCTTCCACCAATTGAGGGTGTTTGCATAGGTCCACACAAATTTGAATGCACAATCTCCAAAGGTGTCTTTGCTCTAATTGACTTGCCAGTTGGAAATGTCTCTCTATGTTGCTTTCCCAAGATACATCCTTCACATACTCTTTCCAGTTTCTCTATTAATGGAAAACCCTTTACCATACTCTTCCTATTGAGTAGATTTAAACCTCCAAAGTTGAGATGCCCAAATCTTAAATGCCATAACCAATTTTCATCTTTTATTTCTGCTTGAAAGATGGTTTGTGTAACTGCTACAACTTCTTATTTATACTCTTGTGGGTTCATTGTGGGTTGTGTTTGAGCATATTCCACATTCAAATCCAGCTTAATCTTTAGGAGAAACATTCTATTACTTGTCATTTGGACTTTGGCAATAAGTTGGTTACTTGGAAATTTATCCAAAATAATGCATTCTCTATTTTTGAAAAACACTTTATAACCATTTTGAACAAGTTGTCCAATGCTCATTAGATTGTGTTTTAGACCAGGCACAAAATACACATCTGAAATATACTTCTTCTCCCCTTGTTTAGTTAGAATATTGATGTTTCATTTACCCATAACTGACACTTTGTTGTCATTACCCAATGTGACATCAGATTTTACATTGTCATCTAAACTTGAAAACATTTATAGGTTCCAGGTCATGTGATTGCTGCAACCTGAGTCTAAGAACCATACATCATTTTGATTTTCTTGTGCTACATTGCATGCTATGAACATATTGCTCTAATTTTGATTTTCTTTTGTGAAGTTTGCATTTGGTTTGCTAAAATCATATTGCTTCTTCCTACACTCATTTGAATAATGCCCATACTTCTTACAATAATGACATTGGATTTGAGATTTGTCATACCTTTCACCTTGTGGTTGATTTTGAGATGGGTTTGGGCTTGAGTTATGGTTGTTGCCTCTTCCACTTGAGCTTGATGGGCTTCTTCTTCCACCTCTATAAGAATTTCTTCCTCTGCCTCTAAAATTAGATCTTCCTCTGCCTCTACCATGGTTGATTGAAACTTGTGACTTGAATGCATGCTCCAATGAGGTGTTTGTTGACGTACTTAGCCTATGTTCATGTGATATGAGAGATGCATGGAGTTCATCAACTGAAAATTGTGAGAAGTTCTTTGTTTCCTCTATGGCTACAACAATTGATTCAAATTTTGTGGGTGAAATCCTTAGAATATTTTCAACCACGCTCCTATCTTCAAGAGTCTCACCATGTGATCTAATTTTATTTACCAATCCAATAATTTGAGTGAATAATGAATCTACTAATTCATTGTCCTTCATGAAAATTGTTTCAAAATCCCTTCTCAACATTTGCAACTTAACAATCTTAACCTTTTCCATGCCTTGATATGTTGTTTGAAGAATATCCCATGCCTATTTGGACTTTGTTGCTGCGGCAATCCTTGTAAAAATACTCTCATGCACTACTTGGAAGATGTAGAAGAGAGCTTTTGAATCCTTCTTCCTATTATCTCTCAATAAATCTTTCTCTGCTTGAGTCAATGCATTGTATGTTGCTGCATCTGCTGGCTATGGAAATCCATTTTCAACAAGTTCCCAAATATATTGAGAACAAAATAATGCCTTCCTTATGATTGCCCAATAGTCATAGTTTTTCGCATTAAATAGTGGAATTTGTGGGATTGTCAAGCTTGTGCTTGCTGCCATTGTTGACTGTGAAAAAACCTTGCTTCTTGATAAACCTTTGCTTGATAAGTGTTTGAAATGCCCTTGCTAGAGAACCTTTAGCTCATGACCATGGCTCTGATTCCAGGTGAAGGGGAGAGGCAGAGGATAAATGTAGAAGACAACCAAAACAAAGAAGATAATAGAAATGAACAACAAGAAGAAACTTTTATATTTATATGAAAAACTATACAAACTTAAATTCCAAATAAAATAGAGCTTCAGCTCTTTTCATTCATACACATATCACAAAAAATAGTGAGATTTAGCTCAGTTCTGAATACACAGCAGTCCCCTATTTTTCAACGAATAGCAGACTTCTTTTTTTCTATTCTTCATTCATACAAAAAATGACTACTCAAAAACATCGTATATCCTACCAAAAAGAAAGCAAACCAAAATATTAAATTGCATTTAATCTGATGTCCTTTGACAGTGTAGAAAATCTACTTGGAGAAGCTGGGCCATACATAGAGGATGTTAGGCCATACCTCTAGACCATTCCCTACAAAGAAATATAAATGAAACAGGATGGATGCAGGGGAAAGTAAAGAAAGTCAAAATAGGAGTCTTGTTGATTAAATGCAATAGGAGTCTTGTTGATTAAATGCAACGGTGGTTGGGATTAATATTCCAATAGGTTTTTGAAGAATCGCATTGCTTTTAGGAGCAACTACACTAGGTTGTTTTGTGGTGGATATGGGGAGACTTCTAGATGATGCTGCAGGAATTCAACCATAAGAGCCAAATAATAATCAGGCTCACCTTGCCATATGTATAATGTAAAAGAAAGGTTAAATATGTTAGCAATTTCATGAAGACTGTGAAGTTGTAAGAGCGAGGACTTTTATATGTTGTGGTTTCTAAATGGGTCCCCATAGTAGTGGTATACAATTTTGTCTTTCCCAATTACTCTGAATAATGATGAAGTTGAGGCCTATGCTTGTATTTAAATGTCAAGATTCTTCTTTTCTGCATTGTAGTGGACCTTAAGTGTTTCTTTTGTATTTATCTATTCCAGAATAAGTTGCATAAACTTGAATTCTGTTTATTTTCTCTGATATCTTTGAATGATTACATATAAATTAAGGGTTTTTTGTTCAACATTGAACTAGTCATTCTAATTAGGTTAATTTTATCTACATTGGCTTCATCCAACATAGAAATTGTGAAGTTACTCGAATCACTTAATACTCAATCATTTATACTTAATTTAGTAAGAATGTTTAAATGTTTATGAGTTGGTTCTTGTGTTCTAGGTGCTCTTTTTATACTTAATTTTGTGTTTTCTTATTGATTTTGCTATGTCACTTATTTTTTAATAATCTACATGTGATTACCATTACCATCTAGAATTTTATGCACAACCTACTATCTCTTAGAGTCCTTCATCCTATATACTACCTTGAAGACTTTTATTGATCTGATGTCATGCAAATTCCTCTTCTATAGTGCAAAACATGGCATACCCTACGCTGATCTCATATGTATCTGGAGCTCTATAAAAATGGTAACTCTATTATTCTCCTATTATTTTAAAAACGCTCAATTTATGTTGGATTATTTAACATTGCAAGCTAGTTTATGACATTCTAACACCAAGGAAACTAAATTAGACCAATGACATTGAACAATATAGGTGAAGATAATAGGATGGAGTTCTCCTTCCATGGGTTCCAAGCATATTGTTTGCGACTCTCTCGGTCAATAATTTAATTCAAGTGTTGTAAACCAAAAGGCAAGCCAAGAACTATGTTGTGCTTTTTAGAATAGGCATAGCTGCTAAACTTCTTACAATGATCATATTTTAATTTTGTACCCCTGCCCTTCTAGGTTTTTGACCCATAGGAAATGTGAGGCACTCAACCTTCAAAAGACCCAAGGTCTCACCATGCAATCTAGTTTTCTTTCCTCACGAATGTACTCTTCAAATTCCAATATTTTGTTAACGTATGGCCCACATTTGATGCATTTCTTTACAACATGGATAATTGCCACTCTTATTATTGACAATGTATTTTGTCTTAAGTTGTTGTTTGTTTGCATTCCCTCTATAAATCAACTTAAAGGATGTTTGTGTGTTATATTCTTTATTGTAGGCCTTCTACCATCTTTGATTGACAAACAATTCGTTTTAATTTTTGAATATTAGTTTTATTTTAAAGTTGGAAAAAAGTTAAAAACTTTATAGAATTTTCTTGAACTATAGGACTAGTAATAGCTAGTTTAACACACTTACAACCTGGTGGTCTAATTTGATATTGGCAAATTTGTATACTTTAATTGTTGGAATTGGTTCAGACAATTGAGAGGGGGGGTGAATCAGTTGTCCCACAATTAAACTTTTATGTCTTTAATTCTCTTTTCCAACTTCTAATCAAATTAATAATATGAACATTAAGGCATGAATCAATGACACATGAGTAGAAACATAAGTGACACACTTGACACAAAGATTTTTGGCGTGGAAACCCGATTAAGGGAAAAACCATGGTGGGGGTTAACCCACAAAGATTATACTCTGTTAAAATTATTACAAAGGGAATGCACATGCGTTCAGGCTCATTGCCCAGAGCTCACTACTCAAAAGAAGGCTCACTGCCTACAAAAAGAGAATTACAATGAGTTTGAACTGATATTTAGCATCTATCAATGCTGGAGTTCAGTTTCGATTAAGCATAGAAAACTGACTTGACACACTTCATCCTTACTCTGCCCCTCTTACTATTCTACTAACATCTGAACCTTTGATTTCTGCTCTTTTCGCAATTACTCCATAATCACAACAAACACACACCAAAATCATCCAAATCCATCAGCTATATATATCTGCATCATGATCTTTAATTACTTTTTAGTCAGCTTCAAGAACACTAGGAACTTTATTGAATACTCTGCTCTTTTAGCTAGATCCATGCATAACTTGAGACGCGGACCAAAACTTGCACTCACAAATCATTAGTCAGGTTGGCTACTATCACTGATCAACACAACTTGTCCAACCAACAATTTTCATACATCTAAAACCAAGATCAATTACAATGTCAGCCTGTTCTTCTTTTGTCTATTATGTCAAACTGTTAACCCGATACTCAAATGCTAATAACTATTGACTCCATCACCGGAGGCCAAAATTCTGGATTTAGATTATCCTGACAATGCTTATGACTCCCTCAGATCCGCAGCAAACTCTGATCTACTCTTGAGGAGATCCGGACCAAGATATCAGACCCTGTCACACACTCTGTTCTTAACTTCCAAGACTTAGACAGATCTTCAATCCGATTTCTGGTATGGGTAAATTATGCAATGTGGATGTGTAGAGAGACTTGGTTTCCATCAATGACAACACTTATCATGCCTAGTAGTGTCACTTGCCAACAATCTCCCCCTTTGGCATTGATGGCAACACTTAGTGAAAAATGACTAAGTGTCGAAATAAATCCCCCTTTGCTTGTGCTCCATACTGTTATTCACACTACTTTTTGGTGCTCCCCCTTGGTTGGTTCCTTATTTTTCATTGCTCTTCACTCCCCCTTTGACATTAACGGAAAAGGGTGGGATCCGCAATCACTAATGATGCAAAAACTCTGTATATATGACCGCATATGTACAAATAGTCCATATGTTATATTTACATATATTTAAGGATATCTACAAAAGTACTCTTTAACTGTACAAATTTGGTGGCCCAACTTCTCTTCATACCATCCAAAATTGAAATGTGTCCTCTCAGTAGAAATGCATATGCTTCTGCTTTCCTTTGATCTAACGGATCACTTGTTCGAGCAGTACTTTGAACCTCTGACAAGGTATTAAACATTGTTTCCAACTTAGGGGTAATCAGTCCCTGGAGCTCACCCATTATTTCCATAATATTCTTCTTTTCCTTGATAAGCTTCTTTATTTCATTTGTCAGGCTAATTACTTGACATTGTTGGCTCACCGGAGATACTATTAAAGGATCAAAACTTTGAGATAGGTCTAGCATCTTTTTCTCCTGCTTCTTTATCTTTTTCTAAATATCCTCTACTATTTTGGGCCATGATAAGCAAAACTTATATACATCACCACCATCCTTAAGAGCATTTTCAATACTCTTTATACCAATGTCGAGTGTTTTTCTATCATTATCTATAAGGCCTTTTAGTTCACTAAACCTCTTATCCAAAAATTCTTTCTGAACCTTTACTTTGGCTGACTTCTCAAAGGACTCAAAATTTGTATTTATAGAATACACAAGATTTTTCAAATTACTAGAAGGAGAATCAGATGTATTCTTCTGATATGTGGACATGATCTTCTCCAGTACTATGGATGCTAGGCTTATCACCTCACTATCTTTTATGTGAGACTTCAGTAATTTCTCCCTTGCCTTGGCCTGTGTGAATGATGATATCTTCAGCATTTGATCCACACACAGAGTGCCGTAATTGATTGGTCCTTGTATCAGTTCTGGCTCATCTAACTCTAGCATCTCCTTGCTGAGAAAACTCTGCACTACATTTGCAGTGTCTCTTGCCACACTTGCTTTTTCTATCAATACTTCTTCTTCTTCCTTTTGCACTTCCTCTTCTGGAACAGAGAAGTCTAGAGTTTCAGTCTATTGCTTAGTTCCCTTTAATCCTTCAACATCCATGTCTAAGTACTCAATCTCTAGATTTACCTCCTCTATAATAGGAAGATTGTGCTTTTTCAAAGCACACCAAAGAATCTCTTTGGTTTCCTCTGCAATCTTGTCTGTCTCCCCTAGCATAATCTTATTCATTCATTTTTTACTTCAGAACTCATCCTTGGCTTCTTTGAATATCAAATTCATTTGCTTTGGAGTAATTTGGGGGCATAATTATATTAATATTTGTTCTCAAATCTCAAGACCCTTGCTTTTTGCATTGTCTTTTCTCAGTTCCAAAATTTTCTCAAGGCTTTTTAGTATTAATGAACATATCTCAATAAGAGCCTTGGTGTAGATATTCAAATATCTTATCGTTGCTTCCTCAAGTACTCTTTTGTCAGCATCACTATAGTCATCATAGAATTCTCATTGGAGCCAAGTTTCCATCCACAGTAACTAATTTAATGATGTCATCTACTGAAAGGGCAGGCTTCTCTACATATTCCTCTGTCTTTTGCCTCTTGCTTTCCCTTTTGCTTCCAAAGGACATCTCCTTGGATATCTTGGTCGCTATTGTGCCTATGGCTTTTAGTTCTTTGATCTCAATGTTAGAATTTGTATCTTCTTCTTCTTCTCTTGTGCTTTCAGAGGTCTGGGATGCTTTTGTTTCTTCCTTTTCTCCCTTTTTCTGGATGATTTTGCTTCCTGTTTTGCAGTCTTAGGAGGAACAGGGGCAGCAGTAGAGCTCCTAGTAGTTCTTGAAGTGGAAGAGGGTTTCACCGAAACACTTGTTTGTTTCTTATCTTGTTTCTCTTTCTCAGCCTTTTCAGTTCTTTCCCTGAATTTCCTCACAGCCTCCTTAGTTAGGCACAGATTTTTAGCCAACTCTCAACTTCTTTTCTTACTTTCCTATTGGTTTCAAGTTCTCTGAGCTCAGTATGCAGTTTTAAACTTAGCTCCTCATATGTTCCAAATCTTCCAACTATTGTGCCTTTAGGCTTGCTCAAAAGGTGTTGAGCATATATATTCAAAATTTTCTCATCCACCTCATAGCCCATAGGCATAATCCATGCAGTTCTAGGTTCCACAGCTTCCATTAGACATTGATCAGTGTCAACCATAAAGCATATTTCATTTTTGTACTTCTCAACAATTTATTTAGGGATTATTTCCTTTAAATGCATCATACTCTGAAAATTCTTGAAGTAACCCCATATTGTAGTTTTATGTGCTTTCAAGTCACCAATGCTGCGAAGATGATCTCCGATCTGAATGGCAACTGGTTCATCATTAGTCCAGTGAACACCCTTTACTCCAGGTACTTCATTCATATAGTAGAAAAACAAGCATAGAACCAATGTACCATATTTAAAAGTGTTTTTTTTATCCCTTTTGATTTTGTTCAAGTTTTCAATCAGCTGGTTCTGTAACAGCTCACAAAGGTCATAATCTACATTCTCCTTTAACATTTGATATGCTACATATATGGTAGTTCCAAAGACAGAATTCTCCTTACTGGAGTGGTATATCTTGTAGCCAATCACCATGGAAGCAAACATCACATCCGGTTATGTAATGTCATTTATAGTCATAGCCCTCTTATCAAATTTAGCACCGGTTGCATCAATAATAGTTTGGTTTTTCACATATTTTAACATGGGTAATCCACTGGTTGAGTTTAACCCAGTTACACTTCTAATAACATCCTTGGGAATCTTGAATGGTTTTAACAACCAAATGAATTCATCATGCATCCGACTCAAAACATATCAAACCCATTCATCTTCATCAAATGTTGGAAACCCCATAATCTGTATAAAATGTTTATCCTGTAGTGCCTTATACTTAGGTTTAAGTTCGTGATTTTCATCCCTAAAATGATTCTCAAACAAGTCTACATAGCTTGAATCTCCAAACTCATCTATTTTGGCATGAATATAAATCCTAATGTCTTCAACATGCAACACACCATACGAAACACTCGAAAAAGCACCTAACGGGTCAACTTCTATTGATTTGTGAGGATGCTTCTTAAATTTGGTTTGAGGCCTTTCAGTAATGTCAACAACATGAGGAGTAGCCATCTCAATAGATTTTAGATTCAAAGCTTTATAGAGAAGTACCTTTTTCTTCCATGGGGTTAGGGTTGATCAATTACCGATTGAACTCGCTCTTTGTGCTTTAATCTTTGGATTTGCAGCTCGGATGCTCTTCTTCTTGTTTCCTCTGAATGAAAATTGATTCAAATGCATGACAAAGTGACCTTTTATCCTTTGCAAAACCTAATTTGGCATTATAATAAATGCGTTGCCCTAACTTTGTCCAGTTACTCTATTTTTTACAGTTCTTCATGGATCACTCCGCAAGTTTTCATATCCACATCTTTTCTTCTGAAAATCCTTTCAAATGTTCTAAACCAATTCAAAATATCCTCTTTTATTGTGCCAAATTCAGGCACCCACTTACTGACTGGGGGAATTTGATGTTCAATGCAGCTCCCCCTGAGCTAGAGCTCCTGACTTAATTCTCGAAGGAATTGTTAGCACCGGATTCTGGTGCAGACCCATCACAATTTTTTATTGTATCTTTCTTTACCCAAGTCTTGTTCATTTCACTCTGAATCTCATTCACATCAATTTTTCTTTTGCCTTTGTCTTGTCTCTGCTCATCTAGTTTTCTGTTTACCAGACCTCTTCTTCCATTGTTCCTACTTCTGCAGAATCTTGCAATATGACCAAGTTTATTGCAATTAAAGCACACAACATTTCCTTACTTATGAACTTGATTTCCTCTTGATCTACACTAATTAGCCATGTGTCCAAACCCATTGCAAGAAAAATAGTAACCATTGAAAGAATTGCCAATTCCTCTATTGTTAGCATTATTCATTATCATATTTCTACATTCATTTGATCTATGACCATACCTCTTACACTTGAAGCATTGACTGGAGAAGGATGGACCATTTTGATTTACTCTGCTTCTACACTGAGTAGCTCTATGACCAAATTTATTGCAATTGAAACAATTTCCATTGAATGATGGATATCTTTGAGCATTAGACTATCTTATCAGAGGTTTTCTAGTTCTGTTTCTCCAATTCCTTGGTTGAAGATTTATTTGTCTGGATCCGGAGCTTTCACCTTTCTCATATCCAAGATCATGCTTGTCATCATCCTTTTTTTGTCCTTTAATTAGTGCTTCAAGTTTAGCTAAGCTTATCTTGAACTTCTTATACTCATTTGCAATTTCTAGATCATGTCTGAGAGTGATAATTTGTCTCTCAAGTTCTCTCTCATTGTTTCTGCTTTCTTGTAGATTAGATTCTAGGAGACTAGCTATTCCATCTAATCTGTAGCATTCTTCAGTTCTCTCTATCAGATTTTGATTCATCTCTTCTTTAGTTTTCTTCTTATCTTCAATTTCCTTGGTTAGTCTCATCACCCCAGATTCCATCTCATGTTTTAGGACAACTTCTTTAGCTAACTTTTCACATTCCTTTGTCTTCTCTTTTAGGGCCTTTGTATTCATAATGATTTCCCAGTTGAAGAGGTTGCTCCTTTCCTTTTACATTGGATTTGCTCAATTTTCCTTTTAAAATCTCAATGAAGTCTTCAACCTTTTTGAGGTTATCTTGTAGCTCTTGAACTTCTTCCCTGGATTTCTCAAGATCTTCTAGGGCAAGATTAAGTTTCCCTTGAAGGTCATATTCATCCATTTTACTATCTTCCCAGATCTTCCTTAAGCTGTTAAACTTTTTCAAAGGAACCTTGCTCTGATACCAATTGTTGGAATTGGTTCAAACAACTGAGAGGGGGTGAATTAGTTGTCCCACAATTAAACTTTTCTATCTTTAATTCTCTTTTACAACTTCTAATCAAATTAATAATATGAACATTAAGGCATGAATCAATGACACATGATCAGAAACATAAGTGACACACTTGACACAAAGATTTTTGACGTGGAAACTTGGTTAAGGGAATAACCACGGTGGGGGTTAACCCACAAAGATTATACTCTGTTAAAAGTATTACAAAGGGAATGCACATGCATTTAGGCTCACTGCTCAAAAGAAGGCTCACTACCTACAGAAAGATAATTACAATGAGTTTGAACTGATATTTAGCATCTATCAATGCTAGAGTTCAGTTTTGGTTAAGCATAGAAAACTGACTTGACACACTTCATCCTTACTCTGCCCCTCTTACTATTTTGCTAACATATGAACCTTTGATCTCTACTCTTTTCACAATTACTCCATAATCGCAACACACACACACCAAAATCATCCAAATCCATCAGCTATATATATCTGCATCCTGATCTTTAATTACTTTTCAATTGGCTTCAAGAACACTTGGAACTTTATTGAATACTCTACTCTGTCGGCTAGATCCATGCATAACTTGAGACGCGGACCAAAACTTGCACTCACAAATCATTAGTCAAGTCAGCTACTATCACTAATCAACACAATTTGTCCAACCAACAACTTCCATACATCCGGAACCAAGATCAATTACAATGTTAGCCTGTTCTTCTTCTGTCTATTCTATCAAACTGTTAACCTGATACTTAGATGCTAATAACTATTGACTCCTTCATCACCAGAGGCCAAAATTATAGATTTAGATTATCCTGACAATGCTTATGACTCCCTCAGATCCGCAGCAAACTCTGATCTACTCCCAAGGAGATCTAGACCAAGATATCAGACCCTGTCACACACTCTGTTCTTGACTTCCCAGACTTAGACAGATCTTCAATCTGATTTCCGATATGGGCAAATTATGCAATGCGGATGTGTAGAGATACTTGGTTGCCATCAATGACAACATTTATCATGCCTAGCAGTGTCTCTTGCCAACATTAATATAGTGCAAGCAAAGATGGAACTAAGGGAAGAACATTATCTAAATGAATGCCTTGAAAATGACATGGGTATGACAAAGTAGTGAAATAGGATCTACCGTAATTATGATCCAAATGCAAAAAACACATAAGCATTATCATATGGAAATGATACATAACTCAAATATAAATCTCAACTAGATTTTAAGTGACATTACAACCTTGACTATAAAATAAACAAAAATCTAGAGTAGGGTTTGAGGTTCAATGCCTAATACTGTATCATTCTATTGGCTTCCATGTAACTTCCTACATTTCAAAATTTTGATATATGATGCTTCACTTCTAATCAAGCATATGGCTTCTCTTTGACAAGGACCATTTATTTGATAAGCAATATTAGGGTTCAAAATGGCAGCTTAGATTAGTTAAGAATCTCCATAATTTATGAGTCATTCTAGTATTTTTTCACATCTATATTATATGTCTTCTCGTAGATTTGGAATTTTCTAAGCGAGGCATACAACACAATATCAGCTCACAACCCAACCCTATTCTTTGCAATACATACACTTCACATTTTTTAAGCCTAAAATTTTATAAATATAAAAGCTAAATGTAGAGCTGACCTTAATGAATCTAGACCCACCAAGCAACAACTTTGAAACAAAATCTTCTACCAACAAAGCTTCCATTCTCATTGTTGTTGTATAAAATTCAAGGAGTCAAGGCTTTTTCTTGGTGAGAAGGGATAATTTCGTTAGTGTTATAATTGCAACTGTCCTGGTAAACATGTATGCAAAATGTGGAATCATAGACAAGACACGTGAACAGTCTTAAAAAATGGCATGCATGTGACCTGCACAATATGTGTCCTTGTTAAAAAATAATTGAAAACATTATGAACAATTCAATATTTAACTTAGCCTATTTTTCATTGGACATAATTTTTTCCACATTTTATACAAATTGAAAACAAGATGCCGATGGGCTAAAAAGCCAAACAACCAATGATAAATTTAGTTATTGCTCATTTTCTCTACAGAAAAATATCAAGAAAAAACAAAAACCTTATTGTATCCACCAATTTTTCTGGTTGCACCACCAACGAGGTAGAAAAATATTTCACAGTGAATATAATAGTATCCCTATTGTAGGCAAGGACTAATAAGTCCATATCCATATACACATGATGATCTCAAAAAATAACTTTCCCAATACAATAATTCATGCAGGAGACACATATGTGTAGCCTAAGAAATGTTTATAAGATTTTGGAGATGAAGGTGGAGAATATTTAGCTTTCATGCTTGTCCAATGTTGAACAAAATTTGCAGTGCAGTCTTTTCCACTCACATTAGGCTTTAAAATAGGTTGTATACAACATTCTTCAAGCTTCTTCCAATTAACCACTTGAAACCATTTGTATCTTTTAATTTCCTCATTGCCATCCACTCCACTCCCTAGCCTCTTTTTAGGATCTTTCTGCAATAATCTTGTTATCAATGAATGAGCTTCATATGTTAAACAAGAGGGTAGTTTAATTTCATGATATGCAATTAACAATAAAAGTAAGAAAATAACAACATCCACTAATCCAAACACATCCAAATGAATAATCTCTAACAATCTCTTATCTTTTTAATTGCCTAAAGGAAAATATGCTCTATTTTGTTTACCAAACACACAATATTCACAAAATTCCAAATTCTCATTAAAATAAGAAAAATTGTCAAACAACTTTGTATTAAACAGGGTCCTAAGCCCTTTTCACCAATGTGGCCCAAGCATTGGTGCCACAACATACATGTATTTTTGGTGTCAATTACATTGGTAGAGTTACAAAAAGTAGAGGCATTCAACCTAAACAAAGTGCCAACATGGGATCCTCTAGCAACCAAAAAATTCCCTCTCACCAATCTGAAACCAAACTTATCAAATGTCACATGCATCCCTAAATCATTCAACTTAGAGATAGAAATTAATTTTTTAGCAATTCTAGGAATATGTAAAACACCAACAAGGGTTTTCACCCTCCCATCACCAAAAGACAATTGTACCTTCCTACAACCAACAATCTGATGTGAACTATTATGGCCCAGATACACTTCTCCTCCATCATATGCATGGTATGAAAAGAACCACTCCTTGTGAGGAGTCATATGATATGAACATCTTAAGTCAATCAACCATGAGTCATTAAAAATAATATTAGCAAAAATTAGCAAGGCTTCATCCCCTTCATCAAAGGATTTTCCTCTAGAGGAGTCATAGGTCTTCTTATTTATGCACGCCTTCTTCACATGCCCCTATTTACCATAGTTCTATCACTTCACTTTACTCTTTCCTGAGGTTTTAGAATGGCCTTAAAACTTAGATCTCTCTATAGACATTTTTTATCCCCTTTTGACCCTCCTTTATCCTTGGGCCTTCCCCAAAGATGTAATGCATCCTGTGAGCTCTCTTCTATGGATTTTCTCCTTATTTCCTATATAAGAAAAGTAGTGATGTAAGGGCATCCAAATTTAGATCTATGATCTAACCACCTAGAACAAGAATTAGACTCTCCCATGATACAAGCAAAGAGTAAAGTAACAATATACACTTATCCTCCTCGTCTATCAAAACTCTAATGGATCCTAACTAACTCAATCAAATTAAATGCATTCAAATGTTTTTCCATAGACTTCTTATCTTTCATGTTTAATAAATATAATTTATTTACCAAACTCTTTGTTTGGTAGATAACACTAGATGTAAGTGGAAAAACCCTTTTAGGGAAAAAACCTCTATCATCAAAGAGAGGCTCAAATATGTATTAATCTTGTGAAACAATATTAAATAATTAACACACTTCTCTTCATTCTAATAGCACTCCAGTTTCACCTATGTACGTGTAATAACATGATCAAAATACTATCTCATGCCTCAATATATAGAACAATGAGAGAGGAAGAACTAGAAATGGTTTCCCAAAATAATGGATTACCAAAACCATGGTATCATGTAAAAACCCACATCCCATTAGAAGACCATCTTCTGAGAATAGTAAATCACATTAATGACTTCACATTGGCATAATCAATGTATCCATGAATAGAAAGCATAAATCTAAAGGCGTCTTTAACCAATAACTCTTTGACGACTCACATCTCCAAGTATAGCACTCCATTATGGAGACCACAACTCATGTGGGGCCCATCCATAAAAAAATATACTCCACTCCCTTTACTAGTGCCTAGAATTGGGAAAGTACAATAGGTAAATTCAAATCAATTTGTAATTGCCACCATAATGCTTCACCTCTTTCGCACATGCCACTACAACTAATATTCCAAGTTGACCAAATAATAATAAAATAGTATCTCTCATCCACCTAAGGGGGTGTCCAAGTACCCTCTCCAAGATGTTTGGAGACATGACATAAAATATGCATTGGGATTGTAATTAAATATCACACTATCCTAACAACCAACACCATTAAGTGGTAATGAAATTATTGAAAAATAAATATAATGTAACTTGATGTAATAATATGACCCTTACTCCTTATGTTTCATTTTAAATTTTGCTTATAAGTTACCTTTTAAAAAAGTTAAATTATTTTGATGAAAATCACATATTTCAAAGAGACATTACTTAAGTTTTCAATGAAACATAAGGAGTAAGGGTCATTCTATCCAACCTTTTATTAAGCAAAAAATAATATCTTCTCATAAAATATTGTATAAATGTAAAGGACACATAGTGCAAAGGGGCAGGCTTTTTTTCTCATAAATAAATAATTGTTCATTTTTAATGTGTATTTTTGAAAACATTAATGAGTAATTTTCTAACAAGCCTAATTTGATAAAAAAAAACATCAAATTCAAAAATAACATATAATCAACAAAGTGTAGGTTGGGCCCAAACTTTTAGATTTGAAAAAACAATACATGTTGAAATTTTTTATCCTTTTTGTATCAAGAATATATACATAGGATATCTAAAATATAATTGTTAATTATGTTATAAAGTTGTAATGAGAAAAAGAAATTACATTTCTTATATCTTTAAATTTTCTTCTACAAATTCTTTTCATTTTCTCTTTGAGAGGTTAATGGTAGGCCATGTAAATTCAAGGCCAAAGTCAAGAAAACTACTAAGATAACACTAAGCCTGTGATTTGCAAGTTTTTAGTATGTTTGGGACTTTGAAACCTAAATCCAAGGAAATCTCAAAATATTTTGTGAAGGAATTATCAAAATTTGAAATAAAAATGTTAGCTTTTTTCCATCTAAATCTAAATTTAAATGAACAAATATTAGCGCTTTTCCATCTAATTTTTTAAATCTATTGCCACTATTTATCCCATCATTAAATTGCACTCACTCATCATTTAAATAGAAACTCAAGTTGAATCAAACAAAATAAATTGAAACTATATTTTAAACGTTTAAAATATTTTTGAAACTATATTATAAATATATTTAAAATGTGGGAAGTAAACCTATCAATTTTAATATCATAGATGGTATAAAACTATGTATATATTAGTGTCTCAAACACAAATAATATTAAGAACATATTTCATGCTACTTATATAATTTCTATTGGTTGTGCCAAACTTCGCAATGCCAATGTAGTAAGATTTTTAGTAGCTATATGTCAAACCCTTGGAATGAGCATTTGAATACTATAAGAGGATCTTAAGATATATATGTGGCACTTCACATTATATAATTTGATTAAAAGAAAGACCTAGGTTGAATATTGTAATATATGTAGAGATGATATTGTTGGTGTTTATTAGGTTGGAGATATTGATTATCAAATTTCTACAAATGGTTATTTGTTTAATTTATTTGATAGAGGGTATGTTTAGTTGTGGATTTCTTTTAAAAATAATTAAGGATAAGTTGTAATAGTCAAGCTAGAATTTGTTTAAAAAGTATTATTTATTATGTTTAGACAAAGTATATTGACATGTAATATTAAATTGAACCTATGCAATTTTTAATATAATTATATAGTGATATTTGTTGACATGTAATATTAACACTATGGGTGCTAGGGGCTCCTAGCCTTAGTCTAGCTCTAATACCATGTTGAACTCTTTTCATGGACCACCCATTTGTTGCTAGAGTGCTCTACTGTTGAGCTACTAGCCCACTAATGATGAGTTCATCTACAGTCCAAGTGTGGCTCATTCGCCAACACTATTTAAACACCAATAAATAAATTACATCAAAATGTATGGTTAAGCATCGAGAGGGGTTTCAACAGATCGATCCAATTTTATAGATTGAATGAACCTTAGGACTATCGTTTGTCTTCAAGATCTTGAAACATTAGGGGAAAAGACCCAATAGGTGAGATAGTTCTAATGGTTGAGATAGTATTTGTGCATTTAAGGCCCAATATTTTTAAAAGTTTAGTACTAGTAGTTGTGAGTTTAAGGTTGTTAGTGTTACTATAAGTACTAATAATTGAATGAAATGTGCCCTTTAGATTCAAATGGCAACCAATCATGTGATGCCACATCAACCCACCAACAAAACATGACTTAATGCACACCTATTGGTCCACCCTTTTTTGGGGGGAACTATTTGACACCTCAACAAAAAGCATGCTGATGTGGCATCATATTTGATGATGTGGCCCTGAAACTTTAGTTATAAGCAGGGGCCTTGCCAAGTAAGCTACTGTAAAAATTGTGAGCGTGAAGTTATGGTGCTCAACTACTTAGTCCTCTCCCCTAACTAGCTAAAAATAAACATTCCTTTTAATTCTATTTTAAAATTTCAACTAATTTTAAGAGTTCTTAGAAAAGCACCCACGTAGAGAAGAAACAGTAAATTAAAACCTAGAAAATAAGTAGGCCTAAGAAAATCAAGCTTAAAAATCTTATTAATGCCTAGAAAAATAAATCCATATCTATATACACATGATTATCTCAAAAATTAACTTTCCCAATACAACAATTCATGCAGGAGACACATATGTGTAGCTTGAGAAATGTTTATAAGATTTTGGAGATGAAGGTGGGGAATCTTCAGGGTTCATGCTTGTCCAATGTTTAACAAAATTTGCACTGCATTCTTTTCCACTCACATTAGGCTTTAAAATGGGTTGTATACAACGTTCCTCAAGCTTCTTCCAATTAACCACTTGAAACCATTTGTGTCTTTTAATTTCATCACTGCCATCCACTCCACTCCCTAGCCTCTTGTTAGGATCTTTCTGCAGCAATCCTGTTATCAAAGAATGAGCTTCAGATGTCAAATAAGAGGGCAGTTTAACTTCATGATATGCAATTGCCTCCTGTAGCTTCTTCATATCTTCATCAATGAAAGGAGCCTTCCCAGCTAAGATTGAGTATAAAATTATCCCAACACTCCACCAATCAGAAAGTTTACCATAACATTTGAAAAGGAATGTCTCAGGCACCATGTACTGGGCTGTTCCAGATATACGAGCGCACAGAATTGATTCATAATCCACTTTCACTGCCAGCCCAAAATCAACCAACTTAACATGTCCTTCACAATCCAGAAGAATGTTGTCTAGCTTAAGATCTCTGTGTATGATGCCATTTTTATGAAGATATGATACGGCGCATACAATTTCTGCTGTATAAAACCGAGCCAAATCCTTGCTGAACATTCCATGTGCATCCAAGTGAAACAATAGCGATCCTCCATTTATATAATCCAGAATTAGATACAGTTTTGACTCAGTCTGAAATGAATAGCGAAGCTGAGCTATAAATGGGTGAGCCATTTTTGCTAAAATATCCTTCTCTGATTTCACCAAGCGTTCACAATTCTCTGTAAGAAGTATATCTTTTCTAATTACCTTCATAGCATATACGTCATCTGTTGTTCCCTTTCTTCTCACCTGAAACACTTTACCAAAACCGCCCTGCCCAACCACACACAGAATTTCAAAATCCGCGGCACAAAGCTTTGTATCTTGTTTGATTTCTTGATTTGGTAAAGATTCTACTTTACGCTGCTCTGCGATCACTCTTCTTGGATTTCTACGTAATAACTCTAAGCCCAAATCTCCCTGTGAAACCATGGCTTGAAACACACAATAATTCTGTAAATCAAGCTCTGTAAAAGATGAAGTAACAAAATTCCTCTGAGTACAGAAAATTATACTAGGGAGTTTCAAAAGTTCTGCAAACCATACAGTATATGTTTAGCTCTTTGATGATATATAATAGAAATTATATTGTAGGTTTGATTGAAAAACAATGAAAATACTAAAAAGTAAAGTATATATAGAAAAGATTAGCCACTCAGCGCTCAAGATGAGATATTTTAAGACTTGGATAGAGAGTTCTAATATTAGGTTTGCCGACATCTAATTATAGTTTGTTTCTTGCTTTTTCGATGAAATGGCATGCAATCTTCTGTAGTAAAGAAAACATCTAGAAATAGCTTTTATGGAAAACTTTTTTTTTTCTTTCTAATTTTAATGGAGAATCTTTCTCCACAAAATTAAGAATATTTAGTTAATTAACTCAGGTTCTGTTCTTGCACATTGTCAAATCCCAGTGGGAAAGTTAGTTGTGTTTTCACATCTTTATTTTGAATTTGGACATTGAAAACCAATTTTTTTTCCTGAGCAAATCATTTTTATATGGCTTATTTTTCATTTTTTAAATTGTGTTAATATAAAAATATATATCATGTAGATTGCGAGTTCATAGTTTTGGTCTAGAACTCAAAATTTGCCTATCTACAAAGGCTTTCATTTATGTATCTTAACCTTATTTAGTCTAAAGAAGGAAGATCTTTTAACTTGAAAAGGCTTTCATTCTCATGTGGGCTATCTTCACCTTTATTAATCTAAATAAGGAAGATCTTCTAGTTTGAAAAGGCTTTCATTCTCATGTAGGACATCTTCACCTTCCTTAATCTAAAGAAGGAAGATCTACTAATTTGAAAAGGCTTTTATGCTTGTGTAGGATATCTTCACCTTCTTTAGATCAAAGAAGGAAGATCTAATTTCAAAAGGGTTTCATTTTTGTGTAGGATATTTTCACCTTCTTTACTCCAAGGAAGCAAGATCTTCTAATCATGGTATGAGGAAACATGATAGACCTCCTAGAGCCACTAGAAGTCAATTCAAAGGCATTTGCTAAAGTGAAGATTTTGAGAATTGAAATTGTGTGGAGTGCATGAGCAAGAATGTGCTAAAAGTTCACTTATTTCCTTCATAACTCTATTAGGGTTGAAAGTGATTTTTAGACTTGAATGGTTGACTTTCATGTCATGAAGAATGGTTTTCCAAAGTTACTAGAAACTAGGAGGTAGTGTTTTAGACAAAATAATAGTTCAATCTTCCTCTTAGCTAGTTTTCACTATGTGGATTTGGTAGATGCCTTGGAATTCAAACATGTAGGGGAGGCCATTATTTAGGACCTTATGATATTGAGATTGCCAATGGAAATGTGCATTAAACAAGCTAATATACACTACCCTTGTGAGAAATGGACATCAACTACATATCAACTTTCAAAGGAATCTCTAATATCCTATGAGAGGTATCTTTTAAACACCCCTCCCATGGCCCTCCCATCCCAAGGAGAAAAAATCCATTTTGAGATGAATAATAAAAATACCATGCTCTTTATAATGGTAGAGGAGAAAAGCGCATACCCTTATACTTTCTTCAATTCATTTTATGCTAAATTTTACATAGATATTTTGGTGCTTGATTTTACCATATATAGTGGTTGTTTATGAATGCTCAGTGATCCTAGGTTTGAACCCAATTCTATGATACATAATATCTCTCAATTCAAAACTTATTTGACTTAATTCCTATCATTTTTTTCCTTGGACTAAACCACATTTGTGATTTTCTCCCCTAGACTAAATTGTACGCATTGTCTTGTCCTCCTTTTCACAATTCAAATTCCAACTTTAAAAGGCCAAAAATCTTGGGATCTAACTATTACTCATAAGTGAGAGGACCAAAATGTTTAAACTATGAGTCTAGAGTTGTCCATTTAAAGGCATCATCCTATGAACGCTTTCATGAGAAGAAAGTAGAATTGATCATATACAAGAGAGATCACAAAGTATTAAAACAAGAAATATCATTTCTACTCTTGTAGGAAGTAGACATTAGTCCTCTTAAATACTAGCATTTGGCATCAACAACAATAAAAAATTGGCATGCATTATCAAAGCACACTACAAAGGAATCTATCAAACACATCACTTATCTTCTTGCATTAGACTTCAGTAGCATTCAACAATCATCTACTTGACATTCATTGCATCTACTTACTCTAGCATTCATTTCGACCCTTATCTCTTTTACTATGGTTAACTTAACCTAGGAGCCTAACTAAGGCTTAAGGAAGTTTAACACTTCAACACTTGCATAATAGGATCTAGATGGTGCTCTTTATTACCACACCATTTTTCTTACACATATATCATCCAAGTGAGCATTTTTCACTAGTACAAAAGACATTCCTATAACACATAGAACCATGCCAATTGGACTTGATCACAAATGTGGTCATGTCCCATGCCCTCAAATTCTCAGGTCTCAATTGTCATAGACATTTGATCGTTTATCTACTTTTAGATTTTAGTTTCTAGGTTGAAGCATAATAGTGTGTCCCATTCTTGGGTCATGTGTTGATTTACTAGTTTATGAAAAATAGTGTGTCCCAATCTTGTGACATAAGGAAAAATAGATTGAGTTCATTATAGATGACACTCTTGACATGTATATGTGTGTCCCTTAAACATTCTATGTGGTATATTTTTCTGTCCAAGCCACATGCATCAATTTTTTGGCTAAATGTCACCACTTTGAATGCTAAAATTTTGGATCAACTAAAAGCATAAAAATATAAAAATTATATATGGAAATAGCCCTTAATTTTAGCTTTCTAAAAATACAAATTTTATATCTGTTATTTAAATGCTTTTTCCTTTCTCTAATGGACATTGGTTTGTTACCAAAAATAATGACATAGATTTAGGATATCAAGAAAAATAGTAAATAATGTCAAAAAAATCTCAAAAAATAACCTTACACTTCATATCAATGTCCTTATTTTAATGAAAAATATTTTTTTCAATTATAATGTTTATAAAAAAAGTTACACGTTATGTCACTCAATACATCTAGATTAAATAATTAAATTATCAATTAAAAATAAGTTAAATTCAAAATTACAGAAAGATATGAAAGCACTAGATATCAGTCTTAAGAATTTATGTTTATAAAATCATAAAAATATTTTATGTTATGATAAATATTATATTTTATAGTCAATGACTTGCTTAGTAAAAAATTGTAAAAATATAAAGAACACTTTATTAAAATTTAACCAAATATTATAGATTTTTTTGTTAATTCCAAAAATTATAAATACAATCTACATAGAAATTTTCACAAATAATTAGTTAATATGAGCTATCTGTAAATCCTTCATAGTTTGTTTGTTAAATAATTGAAAGAATGTAATGATTTTTTTTAAACTAACCTTCAATGGCCCCAAACTACCAAAAAGTGGAACACATTATTGTGTTGTCACCATTCTGTCTCTTTGTCATTGTTACTAAATTTTGTTCACACTAAATTTAGTTAGACCTATTTGCAGTTATTTCAGGAGGAGTAAAAGAAAACTTTTAAAGTTTTGCATTCAGTGAATATTTGATGCCTTGACAAAGCAGAGATAAAGATCAGTTGTCATGATAACCTAACAGTCCAATTAGGACTGTTAAATCATCATAACAAGTGAGTTAGATGTCAATAAATCAAGCATTCAAGGAAGACAGTTGATCTAAACTATTTTATCTTTTAGGAGTTATAAGATAATTTGATCATTCAGATGATCATAATTGAAAGTAGGAAAGAAAGGTATTCATTTGAACTGTCATTTCATGTCATATTTGGAACATACATTCAGTTTTAGTTACTCTATCCTATGCATTGATTGAAAAGAAACATACATACATCAAGTGCATAAGATAAATTAACTGATCATGTTTAAAAGAAGCGTTCAAATGTGTCCCACACAAGCCATGGGAGTGACTAAACTAAGCAATGCAGACATATGCAAGCTATACATCTGATGATAAAGGAAATGATGAACACATGATAAAATTAAATATCCATCATTGCCTGAGAAAGTTGGTTGTTGAACTTGTTGATAGTTGATCTTCAGTCCTCATCTTCAGCTCCAGTTGTATCAAGTTAACCTGCAAAAAATTAGGGAAAGTCTTGTAAGAGCTCTGGATATTTAAGATTTTCATATGCTTTTATCAAGTAGACATATCAACTTGTCACACCATGCATTTCATATGAAAGAGTCAATTAGACATGTGTCATAAATCAGAATATCATGAAGAGGATCAATCAATTCCATCAAAGATGTTTTTATGCTAGATTGTTTGTTCACTGTGCAAGTATAGGAAAAGTAATGTTGCTGATTTGAAGACATTAAAACATGTGGAGAAAATGTGGCTCCCACAAGGGTTGAGCCCAGCATGTTCCCTTTTCTACTCATTTGAAAAGGATATCAGAATAAAGACAGGATGCATCATTCAAAGTTATATCAAGCATCATAAAATCAACTTGCAGGAAAAGTGTGTCATCATGTTCATGAAAAGGAGCAGTTGCTCCTATAAACTATGTTCACATTGATTGCAGTTGATTAAAATAGATCAGATATGTTAAAAGTGCCTGAGTCAACTTGACAAATTGCAAAAAAATAGACATGCAGCTTTGAAAGGTACTTTTCTTGTTTATATCATCATTAAAATGCCTTATTGTTGTCATGTTTCATGTCACGATTCATAAAATCAGACTTAAGATATGACAGAAACATGTAAATGAAGGACAAACTCTCGATCAAATAGAGTATCAATTTGCAAAGACATTTTCAAGCTAATCCCTATCTGTAGATGTTCAGGATTGAGAGTTATATACATAATGAACATTTGCAGATTAGTGCGAACAGTCCTGTATTAAATGTTCAGGGATTGAAATGATAAAATTAGATAATCAAGTATAGCTGACAAGTGCAGTCACAGTACAAAGACATGTTACAAGTGTTCAAATTACTCAGCCAAGTGAATTTCAAAGAAATAGAATCATGTCTCCAAGATGTAGTGCTTTGTATCATTTGAATAGTTACAGGACAGATCACAAGAAATAACAGTCATAAATAAAGACAATGAGCAAAGTTAGACTGGAAAGGAGAAGCTACAAGAACCAAAAAGACAAATTATCAAAAAAAGAAGTGTTTGTTGTGTTTTAAAATTTGAGACCCTTGTTTCAGTGAAGAAAAAGAAAGAAGATACAATACTATGTTCAAGACAAGGAAGAAATACATGTTAAAGCCATACTTCTAAATGATACAAGATTGAGTATTCATAATTCATGCATTATAGCTTCTGACAGATACAGTCAAGAAGAAAAGAATAAGATCAAAATCAAGTTCAAATATTCATGTTATATCTTGAATTCAATGTAACTGATATAAAGAAAAGATTCATAATGTCAGGCATATGCCATAGTGAAGAAAATAGGAGAAGATACATGATATTAATAATCAAGAATTTCCTTATGCACAGAAGGATAAAGACAAAGCTCAGCCATGACAGAAAATATCTCTATGCCAAGAAATTAAAACCCTTGTGTCATTTTTTCTTTCACATTAGAAAATATAAAAGAAAGTCATATATGTTATGGCCGTGGCCAAGGAAAAGGCCTTTCATTCAGAAAATACATCAAACCCTTATCACAATTCTTTGAAACCCCTATTTTCTTTTAAATCTATAGAAGAAAATGCATGTGCAAAAGAAAGGAGATAGCAAGCCGCAGCCACATTTTGGCATCAAACCCTCAGTATACAGGTTTCTAGATTGCAGGAAAGATTCATAAGGCAAATAAAAGTTTGTCAAGAGTTACTCAGTAATGCACAGAAGCATGGCCATGGTCCTTGAAGAAGAAATTATAGAAAGAAGTAAGAAATGCCAATGAAAATCAAAATATCATGCTTACTTTGCTTCTGTACCTTCTTTTTTCATAGAAAAGACTCAGAATCAGCCAGATGGAGTGAAAGACCAGAGGAATATGCTTGAGTTCCTCAAACCTAAGCAGTCGGCCATGGAGAAGTTGTAGAGCGGCTAAACAAAGAGAATGCAAACTAAAAATGAGATGAACTTTAGGATTCCTCAATGCTTTTGTTTGAACCTTCTTTTCACCTTTTAAATTTTTGACTTAGCAAATCAAGAAATCATGACTTTATCCAAAATACCACCATGGTCAAGACTTTAGGAAAGTAGATTCCTAGTGATCATTGTATGGACAGGCTGACAAGTGATTGTTATGTATTGTTTCCAAACTCAAATGGGGTTGACATCATTCGAAATTAAGGCTTATGCCTTAAGCATTTCCAAACAAACCTTTTATTCCTTATAGTCGACTATGCAGATGGTCGAAGATCCTTAAACCCTTGCATAGTCAATTATACCTTGTCTTCTACCAATCAAAGATTCCCTTATAATAATTGATACATATAGAATGACCGAATATGGTCAAAGAGAGCTTATTATGCCTTGTAATATTATCATTCATAGTCAAAGGTAAGAGAGTATATGAAGACATGATAAGATTGCAAGGTGGCAGAAGAGTATCATTAAGGTTCTTTGCATGATGAAGGTTTTTGGAAAGAAGGGATATTTTGCATGAGGGTAATAAGGCATATTACAAGGTGGCAGGATTTGGAATTTGTTTTTGCATGATGAAGGTCATATAGCAGAGGTGACATTTTTTTTATATATTGTAAATGGGGTGATAAGGGTAAAATTTTGCCTTAAATGCATATATCATGCAAACTAAGGGTTTTTTCTCACATGGAGATATAAGGGATTTTTATTTTTCTTCTAAAGTCCTATTTTTGCTCAAATCATGCAAATTAGGCAAGTGTAATTGGAGAGATAAGGAGATTATTTTTCTTTTCATCATGCATGATTTTACAAATAAATCAATGTAAATAAATAATAAAGTAATATTCTTCAAATTACTTTATTATTTTTCACAAATTGTAAAATCAAAAATAGTACAAATTGTAACTAACAATAGAGTAATTATTCTAATTACTTTATTATCTACTCACATCAATTTTGCAAATGCAAAATCATACAAAATTGATTAATTGAGTTAACTGAGACCATTTAGGGACTTTTTGTATGATTTGAGGAGCAATTTGAGGAATCTTGGTCAACTTCTTGGTAAAACACATGGAGAGGGTCAACTTGGAGCTATTTTTGCTCAATTTGTGGCTGTTTGGGCCCTTATTTTTAGGGATTGCTTGGTTTGCTCGTGGATTACTTTGGAGAGATTATTTTTAGAGGTAGTTAGCTGCACTTCTATTTTTCATGTCTCTTAGAGAGAGCAAGCTATATATTGTAAAGCAAAACTTAGGTTTTACCACTTCTTGCATTCTTTTCTCCTTTACACATTGAGAGACAGAGTTTATTTTGTAACTCATTTTTTTAGTTCTTGCCTTTTTGCTCTTTACACTTTGACAGAGAAGGAGGTTTTGTAATTCATTGATTATAAATTTTATAGAGATTACAGCAAGTTACAAGTTCAATTTCTTTGTTCTTCGTGCAATATTTTCATTATTTTTCATTAGAATCAAGTGTTTGCCTTTCCATTTGATGCTACTTGTAGGAGTGATTTGATGAAATTTTATTGTGTTTAATTATCAAAACCTTTAAAATTATTGTCTCACTCTTACTTGCGAGTGTTAAGCATAGTGATATCGCAGGTCTTAGGTTGTGTTACTAAAAATAGTTCTTTCATGTTGTGAAAACTCCTTTTCCTTCATAAAGAGTTTATCTTCTAGCCTTCCTTAGAATATTTTTGTGATATTTATGCCAAGATTGGATTGTGTGGGTCAAATTTTTGAAATCTATTGTGAGCCATATTTGTATTTTTCCATCCTTATTAGGTGCATCACCAAATTTTACATCTTTATTACCTTATAGTTTTCCTTCTTACCCTTTTCCAAAACAGAAATCATAGTTTCAAATAGAATATTTTAAGGGAACCAGCCCATAATCTGGAGGTTCAAACTCATTATAGGTCACCCACAGCCTGAGTTTGTCCCCATGTTTTGAAGGATTACAGAGTTTCATAGCTTTGCATAAGGGTGCAATCCTCATCGACAACAGTTTTTGGCACGCCCGGTGGGACTTTGAACTGATTTTTAGTTCAATAAAGAACTTATTTTTTCTGTTGTTTTGGTATGATCAGTAGATTTTATAGCCTTTCAAAGGTTTATTTTTCAAGTACCTGGTGACTCCATCTCTTATAGATTAGATTTTGCAGCCTATGAGAAGGATTTACAAGATCAAGTTTCAGTTATTTTCTAGCTCTTTGAATGAGTAAGCATGTCTACTTTTTATGGGAACATTCCATATCACCCATCATATCATGAAAATACTGCTAACCCACCATCTTATCAACCATATCAGATCAGCCATGCTGCTAGTTTCAATCCAACTTCTATGGTTTCTCAAGGAAACCAACATGTACAGTACCCTTACCACCCACCCACCCCTGCTCAGCATTTATATGTCCAAAATCAGCCCCAAGAGGTTTGGGATATGAAGTATAGCATGAGTGGCATTAGCGACACATTATTAGAAATCACAAGGAACCTAGAAGAGTTCAAGAGGCAACAAGAATATGAGCAGTAGTAGGAGGAGATAGATCATCAAGCCTATCTTCATGAGCAGGAGTTGGAGGCATAGAGGATATAGTTTGAAGAAGGTCTCAGAAGGGAGATAGTAGCAAAAGAGGAGCAGATGAAGTTTTTTCTTGCACAAGTACAAAGGCAAGCAATCCAAACAATTGCATTCATTCCAAATCAACCTATTCAGGATGAGGTTAGTATGTATCAAATTCCAAGGTTTAAGCACAATGAGCTTCCTAATCCTCCTGAGGTCAAGATCCCAAACTTTAGAGACCCTTTACCATTAACAGAGCCTATGTTGGAACAATTTGAATCTGTTATTCCTCATAACCAGCCACTTCAGGAGCCAGAAACTCAAGAAAATCTCCAAGTTTCCCTATCAGATGAATCTAATTGTCCCATCACTATTTGCCTTTATAAGGAAGGACCTATTGTCTTTCAAGAAAACCCACTCATCATGAAGAAAGCTAGGAATGTAAATTTATTGCATGCAGCTATGGAGCATTACGGATTAGAACAATAAAAGATTAAACAAGAGCAAAAGGTTTTAGAGCTCAAGCCAATCAAAATTCCAAGTTTCAACCCAGCAGCTGAAGTTTCTTGCAGTCCTTCTTGTGCCGCCAAATTAGAAAAATCAGATGTGGATCAAGATGTTGTTGCTATTTTTACTATGTCTCCAACTGAAAATAAGCATAATTTATATGAAGAGGATGCTGGTTCAAATTTGGTACCCAATCCTTTGCATTTTGATTCATTTGAGAAGTTTTCTAATGTTGTTTACAAGATAAATGAAAGTAGGATACAGATATTGGAAGGGCAAAATCTGTAATTACAAAGACAAGATGCCCATGTTCTAATGGAGAATAAACCTAACAAGGAAGAAGAGTTGATTTCTTTATTTGACCAGCTACCTGGTTTCATTGAACCGGATTCAGAAATAACAGAACAGCGGGGAGATACAAGTAATGATGATAGTTTGCTAATTCACCGAAGATAGAATAAGGATAGTCTTGATCTCGAGAATGAAGATAGTCATGAAAACATTAGATGTTTGGAGCTTGAATTAGATATTCTATTACATGTTCCTAAAAGCCTTCAAAAATCTAATAATTTTGATGAATTATTAGTTATCCTAATGGAAGAAGGTGATTCATTAACCATAGAGGAGGAAGTGATATGGAAGGACATCATGCAGGATGAAAATTCTGAACAACAGAGTGAGGAAACTCAAATAGTTTCAGTACAGGAATGTCAGTTGGATGAAAGCATGTTTTCAGATATTATAGAGGTTTTTTGATCTAACATAGATAATGATTTGATATCATGTTAGACAGCAGTGTGTGATCAACAGAATCAAGTCAAAAAGGACATCAGGAGCAACAACCAAGGATACATCATTGCAAGAGGATGCCTAATCAGATATATGGTTGTCAGAGAGCTAGATAAGCAAATAAAGATTGTTGTTGTACCCACAGAGTAGTTTTCAACTTTAGAACAGTAGAATGAGACCATCCATCCACAACATAACAATAGTATATGTGATTAGGTTTAGATGATCAGTGAATTTGTTTTCATTCTTCAAAGAGCTTTGCATCATTCTATAAGGTATGTCCCTATGAATCATATCTTATTAGTAACAAAAAGCATTGCAAAACATCCTTTCTTAATGAGAAAGGGAAGTTATTTTAATCAAGCAGTTAATGGATTTGTTTAACCAGCACCTTTAGCTGGTTAAAGTAGGGTAGAGTAGAATTTCAGTTTAGTATTTCATTTCCAAGAAGTTCAGATGCACTTTTTACTGGCTTTGTCCTAAACAAGCCAATTTAGTTTCAGTTTCAGTTTCGTTGCTGTTGTAGTTCTATCAGTTTTGAGTCACAGAAAGTTTTTCAAAATTCATAGTAGAAAAGACTCATGTGCTTAATAGAATTACAAGGCTACTGGTTCTAAGTTATTTAGAAGACAAACACCGCTAAGAGGTCGCCATAAATGTTGCTAAATTTTGGTCACACTAAATTTAGTTAGACCTATTTGCAGTTATTTCAGGAGGAGTAAAAGAAAACTTATAAATTTTTGCATTCAATGAATATTTGATGTCTTGACAAAGCAGAGATAAAGATCAGTTGTCATGATAACCTAACAGTCCAATCAGGACTATTAAATCATCATGACAAGTGAGTTAGATGTCAAGAAATCAAGAATTCAAGGAAGATAGTTGATCTAAACTATTTTATCTTTTAGGAGTTATAATACAATTTGATCATTCAGATGATCATAATTGAAAGTAGGAAAGAAAGGTATTCATTTGAACTATCATTTCATGTCATATTTAGAACATACATTGAGTTTCAGTTACTCTATCCTATGCATTGATTGAAAAGAAACATACATACATCAAGTGCATAAGATAAATTAACTGATCATGTTTAATAGAAGTGTTCAAATGTGTCCCACACAAACCATGGGAGTGACTAAACTGAGCAATGCAGACCTATGCAAGCTATACATTTGATGATAAAGGAAATTATTAACACGTGATAAAATTAAATATCCATCATTGCCTGAGCAAGTTGTTTGTTGAACTTGTTGATAGTTGATATTCAGTCCTCATCTTCATCTCCAGTTGTATCAAGTTAACCTGCAAAAAATTGGGGAAAGTCCTATAAGAGCTCCATATATTTAAGATTTTCATATGCTTTTATCAAGTAGACATATCAACTTGTCACATCATGCATTTCATATGAAAGAGTCCATCAGACATGTGCCATAAATCAAAATATCATGAAGAGGATCAATCAATTCCATCAGGTATGTTTTTATTCTAACTTGTTTGTTCATTGTGCAGGTATAGGAAAAGTAATGTTACTAATTTGAAGACATTAAAACATGTGGAGAAAATGTGGCTCCCACAAGGGTTGAGCCCAGCATGTTCCCTTTTCTACTCATTTGAAAAGGATATTAGAATAAAGACAGGATGCATCATTCAAAGTTATATCATGCATCATAAAATCAACTGGCAGGAAAAGTGTGTCATCATGTTTATGAAAAGGAGTAGTTGCTCCTATAAACTATGTTCACATTGATTGTAGTTGATTAAAACAGATCAGATATGTTCAAAGTGCCTGAGTCAACTTGACAAATTGCAGAAAAATAGAAATGCAACTTTGAAAGGTACTTTTCTTGCTTATATCATCATTAAAATGCCTTATTGTTGTCATGTTTCATGTCACAATTCATAAAATCAGACTTAAGACATGATAGAAGCATGCAAATAGGATGAAGGACAAACTTGTGATCAAATAGAGTATTAATTTGCAAAGACATTTTCAAGCTAATCCCTATCTATAGATGTCCAGGATTGAGAGTTATATACATAATGAACATTTGCAAATTAGTGCGAACTGTCATGTATTAAATGTTCAAGGATTGAAATGATAAAAGCAGATAATCAAGTATAGCCGACAAGTGCAATCACAGTACAAAGACATGTTACATGTGTTCAAATTACTCAGCCAGGTGAAGTTCAGAGAAACAAAATCATGTCTCCAAGATGTAGTGCTTTGTATCATTTGAACAGTTACGAGACAGATCACAGGAAATAACAGTCATAAATAAAGGCAATGAGCAAAGTTAGACTGGCAAGGAGAAGCTACAAGAACTAGAAAGACAAATTATCAGACAAGAAGAAGTGTTTGCAATGTTTAAAAATTTGAGACCCTTGTTTCAGTGAAGAAAAAGAGAGAAGATACAGTACTATGTTCAAGACAAGGAAGAAATACATGTTAAAGCCATACTTCTAACTGATACAGGATTGAGTATTCATAATTCATGCATTATAGCTTATGACAGATACAGTAAAAAAGAAAAGAATAAGATCAAAATCAGGTTCAAATATTCATGTTATCTCTTGAATTCAATGTAACTGATATAAAGAAAAGATTCATAATGTCAGGCATATGCCATAGTGAAGAAAAAAGGAGAAGATACATGATATTCATAATCAGGAGTTTCCTTATGCACAGAAGGATAAAGACAGAGCTCAGCAATGACAGAAAATATCTCTATGCCAAGAAATTAAAACCCTTGTGTCATTTTCACTTTCACAGTAGACAATATAAAAGGAAGTCATATATGTTATGGTTGTGGCCAAGGAAAAGGCCTTTCATTTAAAAAATACATCAAACCCTTATCACAATTCTTTGAAATCGTTGTCTTCTTTTAAATCTGTAGAAGAAAATCCATGTGCAGAAGAAAGGAGATAGAAATCCGTGGCCATATTTTGGCATCAAACCCCCAGTATACAGGTTTCTAGATTGCAGGAAAGATTCATAAAGTAAACAAAAGTTTGTCAAGAGTTACTCAGTAATGCACAGAAGCGTGGCCACGGTCCTTGAAGAAGAAATTACAGAAAAAAGTAAGAAATGCCAATAAAAATCAAAGATATCATGCTTACTTTGCTTCGGTACCTTCTTTTTGTTGGATCTAGGGCATACAACTGAGAGGGGGGGGGGGGGGGTGAATCAGTTGTATACAAACTTGCTTTCTATTTCAAACACTTGATTCGTCTTGTTAGTTAACAGCATATCAATTAATCATCCATGAAAGTAAAATGCACAAACACAAGAGCAGATAAACATCAACACAATGAACACCAAGATTTTGACGTGGAAAACCCGGTTAAGGGAAAAACCACGGGGTGATTAACCCAAGGATTATTCTCTATTAAAAGAATAAGAAAAAGAATGGCACTTGTCAATTAGGGCTCACTGCCTGAGCACACTGCTCACAAAGAGGCCCACTGCCTACAAGGAGACACACTGTCTACAAAGTGATAAGAATCACAGTCTTGAACTGGAGAATGACATCTTTACCATGTCCGAATCAGTTCCATTTAAGCCTAAAAACCTCTGCTCTGCCTTTCGCACTTCTCTTCGCTACACCACTCTCATCCACACAAATCACACTACCAAATGAACTCACAAACCTTTATTTATACAAGACATCAACTTAGGAACAATCATCTAAGTCGGCAATCAACCATAAGAATATCCGCAAGATGAATAACACATCCGGTCGGCCACCACAAGAACATTCGCAGGATGAACAACTCATCCGGTCGGCTAAATAGAGCAAGAACTTCATCCGGAAGATTATCTTCAATTCTGGGCTCTACTATCAATGCGGACCAACAACACAACTTAAACATGATCCACGGACATTTCCAAGCCTGCCTAAATGACCAGGTACATCCACACTTCCTCTACTTACTGGAATCTCTTCTCTTCCTTATCCGGAACTTCAAGAACACAGTCTGTTGCCACTGTCACAATGCAAAAGGTACTTCCAGACCTCCAAATCATACACAACTTGAGATGACACATCACAAGGACATCCCAAACACTCCTTCCAATCTGCAGATTAGGATTATACAATTCTGGACCTCACCGGACCTTTCTGTGATCCTCTGTCACCTCTGAACACTTGCTGGAACCGGTTCCACACCGACAGCCACAACTCCTTCAGATCTTCATGCAGACCTCTGAAATCTTAACTGAAGCATCTTAAGACTCATATATACAAACCCTTTAATCCGCATCCTTCGGTTTGCATCCTATACAATACATTTGCCTTCTTCTCATCACTATTCTTCACTGTTCCTGACTGAGGCTAATTTTCTCAATATCCTCAGCACACTGCTCATCGAATCCCTCTTGTCAATGCAATATGAGTATGTTGACATCAATGACAACACTGGTTCACCTCATACTTGCAACAATCTCCCCCTTTGTCATTGATGGCAACATATGATGTGAAAAACCATCAAGACAAGAACTTCTCCTTTCTGTCACAGCTCCCCCTATCAGCAACATGTCTTCTCCTCATTTACTGCTCCCCCTTTGATCATCAGCTACTTGTTTTTCACATGTCTTCTCTCCCCCTTTGACATCAATGGCAAAGGGCTCATACTCAGAATTTTAACACATCAGAATCATACCAGCTACTCCCCCTTAGTAGCAGCTCCCCATCATCAATCCGGATCACAAGATATGACTGTGATATCCACCGGACTGATGCACATCAGTGCATCCTAGTTCATCACTGGAGGGGCCATGACCCCTAACTTCTCCTGGAGATATTCAAAAGAGTCCTTCGAAGAGGTTTAGTAAAGATATCTGCAATCTGATCCTTGGAGGGAACATACTCCAACCTAACTTCTTCCTTGTTCACTTGTTCTCTCAAAAAGTGAAACTTGATAGATATGTGCTTAGTCTTAGAGTGCAATACCGGATTCTTAGAAATATTAATTGCACTTGAATTATCACAGAAAATTGTGATAGGCTCCTCATATTCAACTTTAATGTCTCTTAGCATCTGCTTCATCCATAAGATTTGAGTGCAACTACCTGCTGCTGCAATGTATTCTGCTTCAGTTGTAGACAGAGATATTGCATCTTGTTTCTTGCTTAGCCAAGAAACCAATCTCTTCCCCAAAAAGAATGCTCCACCACTGGTGCTCTTCCGGTCATCCACATCTCCTGCCCAATCTGCATCTGTGTAAGCATGAAAAGAGAAATCTGGATCTCTAGGGTACCATAGACCATACTCAGCTGTTCCTTTCAAGTATCTGAAAATTATTTTGATTGCCATAACATGAGATTCTTTAGGATCAGCCTGGAATCTTGCTACAAGACCAACAGCCTGCATTATATCTGGTCTGGTCTGAGTGAGATACAACAATCCACCAATCATTGATCTATACTTTGTCTGATCTGCCTTTGGGGAGTCATCATCTTTGCTCAACTTACATCCAGTTGCCATGGGAGTGTTCATTGGCTTTGAATCTTCCATACCAAATTTCCTTAACAATTCTTTCACATATTTGGTCTGAGAAATGAAGATCCCTTTCTTTGTTTGAGTAATTTGCAGACCCAAGAAGAAATTCATTTCACCAAGCATAGACATTTCAAACTCACATTTCATCTGATTTGCAAAAATTTTGCACATACTATCTCTTCCTCCAAAAATGATATCATCCACAAACACTTCAACAATCAAAATGTTTTCATGATCAATTTTGAAATATAAGTTACTGTCAGCAATACCTTTGCTGAATCCAATCTGCACAAGATGCTTATCCAACCTTTCATACCATGCTCTTGGGGCTTGTTTTAATCCATACAATGCTTTCTTCAACTTGCAGACCATATCATCATTGTCAGACAATTGAAATCCATCCGGTTGTTCAATGTAAACTTCTTCTTCCAGATCACCATTTAGGAAGGCAGACTTGACATCCATCTGATATACCTTGAAGTCTTTAAAGGCAGCAAATGCAAGAAATAATCTGACTGCTTCAATTCTTGCCACCGGAGCAAAGGTCTCTTCAAAATCAATTCCTTCTATTTGAGAGTAGCCTTTGCAGACCAATCTAGCTTTGTTTCTGATTACTTCACCAGCTTCATTTAATTTGTTCCGGAAGACCCATTTGGTTCCAATCACATTCCTGTCTCTAGGTCTGGGAACAAGATCCCAAGTATGATTTTTCTTAATTTGCATTAATTCATCTTTCATTGCTTTGGTCCAGTTTTCATCATTGCAGGCTTCATTTACTATTTTAGGTTCAATCTTTGAAATCAGACAACATTCATCTTGATTTTGAGCAACATTCCTTCTAGTTTGCACACCTTTGCTTCTGTCACCTATGATCTAATCTTCAGAGTGGTTCAGTGTTACATACCTTGGAATTTTGGGAGTATCTTGCACTGCTGCTTCTTGATCAGGCTCATTCAAACCTATCTCTTCTTCCTGATTTACCGGATCAGGCTGACTCTGACTTACCGGAGAGGATTGAGTTCCTTGAACCTGAACATCGTCTTGGTCATCTTCATCAAACTCATAAAATCTTGAGGGCTTCTCAATTCCTTCATCAACTTTCACATTAGTGCTTTCTATCATCTTCCTCAGTCTCTTATTGTAACACCGGTATGCTTTGCTTTGAGTGGAGTAACCCAAGAAAATTCCTTCATCACTTCTAGCATCAAACTTTCCTAGATCTTCATCTCTTTTAATATAACACTTGCTACCAAATACTCTGAAATATTTCACAGTAGGAGTGATGCCAAACCAGAGTTCATAGGGGGTCTTACCGGTATTGTTTCTTATTTGAACTCGATTTAGAGTGTAGACTGCAGTGCTGATAGCTTCTTTCCAGAACATCTGAGGAACATTTGCTTCCAACATCATTGTCCTGGCAGCTTCCTGGATGGTCCGGTTCTTTCTTTCAACTACTCCATTCTGCTGTGGAGTCCTAGGAGTAGACAATTGTCTCCTTATACCTTGCTTCTCACAAAAGTCAATGAACTCACCAGATGTAAATTCACCACCTCTATCAGACCTTAGACACTTCAGTTTCAATCTGGTTTGATTCTCTACCATAGCTTTGAAGATTTTGAACTTCTCAAATGCTTCTGATTTTTCTTTTAGGAAGGTAACCCACATCATCCAGGAATGGTCATCAATTAACAACATGAAATATCTATCACCTTGTAGACTCTTGATTCTTGTCAGACCACAGAGATCAGTATGTACTAATTCCAACAATCTGGTAGAGGACTGATCTTTGCTTTTGAAAGAGACTCTGCTCTGTTTACCTAGCTGACATTCTTTGCACAAACTATTTGTAGGTTTCATCAATTTTGGAAGATCTCTTACAGCCTAAGTATTGCTTATCTTGATGATGTTATCAAAATTTACATGCCACATTCTTCTATGCCATAACCAACTCTGATCAACTTGAACAAACAGACAACTTTTATTTGAACCAACCAGATGAAAGATATTACCTTTTTCTGAGTACCGGATGCAATTTCAGTTCTGGAGCTTGTAAAGATTCTGCATTTTCCATTCTTAAACCGGAGATCATAGCCTTTGTCTACTAACTGACCAACACTGAGAAGATTGTGCTTCAATCCTTCAACATATAGTACATTACCTATTTTTCTCTTTCCATCAAAGGAAATAGTTCCCCTACCTCTGATTCTGCCAGCAGAATTGTCACCAAACTTTACCATTCCTCCTTCATACCTTTCCAAATTCAAGAACTTATCCTTGTCACCAGTCATATGGAGAGAACATCCACTGTCAATAACCCAATCATCCTTTTCTTCCACTTGAGCAGCCAAAGCTTTTTCCACAACCTTGTGATTGACAGATTCAGAGAGTATTGAATCTTCTTCCTTGATGGCAATAAACACCCATTCATTTCCAGATTTGCTTCCTAGTTCTGATTCATCATCTGTTACTCCTTCATTGTCATCTTCTTCATGAACATAATAGCAGTTCTTTTGAAATCTTTATCTGTTAGTATTAGACCTTGCATATCTTTCTGGACATCTTGAAGCAAAATGACCAATCTTATTGCAGTTGAAGCACTTAAACGGTAGTTTTCCTTCATACTTACCGGATCCTCTTGGTAGTCTTTTTGCAATGAGGGCTTCAAGTTGAGTTGTTTCTGCTTCTTCTTCTTCCATGTCTCTTCTTGCTTGATCATACCATGACATCTTCCTTGAAGAGTTTTCTCCTGGATCAAATCTCTGTTTGCCTTTCACATAGGCACTGGCTTTGAAAGCAGATTCAGTCTTGGGAGGATCATCTCCAAACTTGGTCATTTCAAATGCAGCTAGCTTGCCAGCCAATTGTTCTCTTGTGACAGTTGTGTGGGCTCTGAATTCATCAATTGCAGCAACCTTGATTTTGTAGGCAGCAGGAAGGGATCTAAGGATTTTGCAAACAATCTCATTTTCATCCAGAATTCCACCAGCATTTCTAATTCCACACACTAGTTCATTCACTCTTGGCATAAAAGTAGTGATGTTTTCATCATCTCTCATCTTCAATCTTTCAAATTTCTCTTTCAGACTTTGCAACCTTGCACTCTTAACAAACTCATCTCCTTCATACAGAAGTTCCAGTTTAGTCAGGATCTCATATGCAATTGGTAGGTCAATAACATTTGAGAGATCTGAGTCATTCAATGCGCTTAGAAGAGCTTCCTTGGTCCGCAAATTGTTTTCAACATCTGTGATTTCATTCAGAGTTGTCGGACCACCTTGTGGAGGTACATATGGTTTTGAAACCATGGCCAAGTATGCTTTTCCCATACATTCCAAGTGACATTTCATGCGACCCTTCCAGAGAGTGAAATTGGTTCCATCGAACTTCGGACTATCCTTTTTGTATGACGACATCCTGGATCTCCTCAAGTGGTTAAGCTCCTTTCAGAGGAACTTGGCTCTGATACCAATTGTTGGATCTAGGGCATACAACTGAGAGGGGGGGGTGAATCAGTTGTATACAAACTTGCTTTCTATTTCAAACACTTGATTCGTCTTGTTAGTTAACAGCATATCAATTAATCATCCATGAAAGTAAAACGCACAAACACAAGAGCAGATAAACATCAACACAATGAACACCAAGATTTTGACATGGAAAACCCGGTTAAGGGAAAAACCACGGGGTGATTAACCCAAGGATTATTCTCTGTTAAAAGAATAAGAAAAAGAATGGCACTTGCCAATTAGGGCTCACTGCCCGAGCACACTGCTCACAAAGAGGCCCACTGCCTACAAGGAGACACACTGTCTACAAAGTGATAAGAATCACAGTCTTGAACTAGAGAATGACATCTTTACCATGTCTGGATCAGTTCCATTTAAGCCCAAAAACCTCTGCTCTGCCTTTCACACTTCTCTTCGCTACACCACTCTCATCCACACAAATCACACTACAAAATGAACTCATAAACCTTTATTTATACAAGACATCGACTTAGGAACAATCATCTAAGTCGGCAATCAACCATAAGAATATATGCAAGATGAATAACACATCCGGTCGGCCACCACAAGAACATTCGCAGGATGAACAACTCATCCGGTCAGCTAAACAGAGCAAGAACTTCATCCGGAAGATTATCTTCAATTCCGGGCTCTACCATCAATGCGGACCAACAACACAATCTAAACATGATCCACGAACATTTCCAAGCCTGCCTAAATGACCAGGTACATCCGCACTTCCTCTACTTACTGGAATCTCTTCTCTTCCTTATCCGAAACTTCAAGAACACAGTTTGTCGCCACTGTCACAATGCAAAAGGTACTTCCAGACCTCCAAATCATACACAACTTGAGATGACACATCACAAGGACATCCCAAACACTCCTTCCAATCCACAGATTAGGATTATACAATTCCGGACCTCACCGGACCTTTCTGTGATCCTCTGTCACCTCTGAACACTTGCTGGAACCGGTTCCACACCGACAGCCACAATTCCTTCAGATCTTCATGCGGACCTCTGAAATCTTAACTGAAGCATCTCAAGACTCATATATACAAACCCTTTAATCCGCATCCTCCGGTTCGCATCCTATACAATACATTTGCCTTCTTCTCATCACTGTTCTTCACTGTTCCTGACTGAGGCTAATTTTCTCAATATCCTCAGCACACTGCTCATCGAATCCCTCTTGTCAATGCAATATGAGTATGTTGACATCAATGACAACACTGGTTCACCTCATACTTGCAACACTTTTTGCATAGAAAAGACTCAGAATCGGCCAGATGGAGTGAAAGACCAAAGGAATATGCTTGAGTTCCTCAAACCTTAAGCAGTTGGCCATGGAGAAGTTACAGAGTGGCCGAACAAAGAGAATGCAAAATGAAAATGAGTTGAACTTTAGGGTTCGTCAATGCTTTTGCTCGAACCTTCTTTTCACATTTTAAATTTTTGACTTAGCAAATCAAGAAATCATGACTTTATCCAAAATACCACCGCGGTCAAGACTTTCGAAAAGTAGATTCCTAGTGATCATGGTATGGCCAGGCTGACAAGTGATTGTTATGTGTTGTTTTCAAAGTCAAATGGGGTCGACATCATTGGAAATTAAGACTTATGCCTTAAGCATTTTCAAACAAACATTTTATTCCTTATAGTCGACTACGTAGATGGTCGAAGATCCTTAAACCCTTGCATAGTCAATTATACCTTGCCTTCTACCAATCAGATATTCCCTTATAACAATTGATACATATAGAATAACCAAATATGGTCAAAGAGAGATTATTATGCCTTGCAATATTATCATCCAAAGTCAAAGGTAAGAGAGTATATGAAGACATGATAAGATTGCAAGGTGGCAGAAGAGTATCATTAAGGTTCTTTGCATGATGAAGATTCTTGGAGAGAAGGGATATTTTTCATGAGGGTAATAAGGCATATTACAAGGTGGCAAGATTTGGAATTTGTTTTTACATGATGAAGGTCATATGGCAAAGGTGGCATTTGTTTTATATATTGTAAATGGAGTGATAAGGGTAAAATTTTGCTTTAAATGCATATATCATGCAAACTAAGGGTTTTTTCTCACATGGAGATATAAGGGATTTTTATTTTTCTTCTAAAGTCCTATTTTTGCTCAAATCATGCAAATTAGGCAAGTGTAATTGGAGAGATAAGGAGATTATTTTTCTTTTCATCATGCATGATTTTACAAATAAATCAATGTAAATAAATAATAAAGTAATATTCTTCAAATTACTTTATTATTTTTCACAAATTGTAAAATCAAAAATAGTACAAATTGTAACTAACAATAGAGTAATTATTCTAATTACTTTATTATCTACTCACATCAATTTTGCAAATGCAAAATCATGCAAAATTGATTAATTGGGTCAACTGAGACCATTTAAGGACTTTTTGTATGATTTGAGGAGAAATTTGAGGAATCTTGGTCAACTTCTTGGTAAAACACATGGAGAGGGTCAACTTGGAGCTATTTTTGCTCAATTTGTGGCAGTTTGGGCCCTTATTTTTAGGGATTGCTTGGTTTGCTCGTGGATTACTTTGGAGAGATTATTTTTAGAGGTAGTTAGCTGCACTTCTATTTTTCATGTCTCTTGGAGAGAGCAAGCTATATATTGTAAAGCAAAACTTAGGTTTTACCACTTCTTGCATTCTTTTCTCTTTTACACATTGAGAGACAAAGTTTATTTTGTAACTCATTTTTTTAGTTCTTGCCTTTTTGCTCTTTACACTTTGACAGAGAAGGAGGTTTTGTAACTCATTGATTATAAATTTTATAGAGATTACAGTAGGTTACAGGTTCAATTTCTTTGTTCTTCATGCAATATTTTCCTTATTTTTCATTAGAATCAAGTGTTTGCCTTTCCATTCGATGCTACTTGTAGGAGTGATTTGATGAAATTTTATTGTGTTTAATTATCAAAACCTTTAAAATTATTGTCTCACTCTTACTTGCAAGTGTTAAGCATAGTGATATCGTAGGTCTTAGGTTGTGTTACTAAAAATAGTTCTTTCATGTTGTGAAAACTCCTTTTCCTTCATAAAGAGTTTATCTTCCAGCCTTCCTTAGAAATATTTTTGTGATATTTATGCCAAGATTGGATTGTGTGGGTCAGATTTTTGAAATCTATTGTGAGCCATATTTGTATTTTTCCATCCTTATTAGGTGCATCACCAAATTTTACATCTTTATTACCTTATAGTTTTCCTTCTTACCCTTTTCCAAAACAGAAATCATAGTTTCAAATAGAATACTTTAAGGGAACCAAACCATAATCTGGAGGTTCAAACTCATTATAGGTCACCCACAGCCTAAGTTTTTCCCCAGTTTCAAGGGATTGCAAAGTTTTAGATCTTTACATAAGGGTGTTATCCTCATCGACAACAGTCATAGCATGACAATAGTTAAAATCCACATGGAAAATATTTCAAGGTAATCCTTAATCTCTCCTAAGTCCATCTTAGCACATGTCTAATTTCTATCTAATATAGTTCATCTTATTTATTTCACACTCATCTCTTTTATATATGTTTTAAATTGTAATGATTTATCATTTACATATCATTAATGTTAGAGTAAATAGGATTTTACTTATTTACTTGCTTAAGTTTACTCAGGCACATAATAATTTATAGTTAGGTTTGGAAAGTTATTCCTATAACAAGTTAGAGTAGTTTATTTATGAGAAACGTAAGGCTATATAAGACAATATAATACATTTGTAAAATATCAATCAAAATCATATTTTTTTGGATCATATTACAAATTCTTATGTGGTTGATTGCTCCTAGTTAGATCAAGGAAGACTACAGCTTCTAATGGGCCTCTGATTTCTCTCCCTACATGGTATCAAAGCCTGAACCAAGGAGATTCCATTCCATATTGGATCTAATTAAGTTGTTGGACAAGAGATTTAACACACAGGCATTAATTTGTGCCTGCATTCGATGCCATACCTACTCAATACGGGAAGGAAATCATGTCATACACTCATGAAGATGTTGGGATAAGGTGCCATTAACCTTGTAAATCCCAATATTGTATTTATTTCTATTTATTATATGTAATTTGTAATTATCCATAAGGAGATGTACTAGTTTCACTGATAGGGGTAATTTCAGAGTAACCGGAGGTAATTACGGAGTGACTTTTACTATTGGCAAATATAAAAACTCAAATTAAATGAGGGTAGGCATTTTCCCTTGAGGAATCTACTATATTTAGCATGTATGACAACTATCATAATGTTTGGTAAGTGAATCTATGACAGCTGCAAGTTGTCATAAGATTCTGAGATTCTATGATGCATATGAAGGATATGTTAGTTGTATAATTGCTATATTTAGCCCAAGGATCCTATCTTGGAAAGATACTCTTTTGTGGAATCTATGACGGTCATGACGCATCATAAGATGTTGTAAGAGGCCATATTTAGTGTTGGGCACCCAACCTTTGCATGGTTATTTTTGGACAAGTGTAAGATGCTTATAAGATGGTAATTAATGTTTACAGGTTGGAGAATCTTAGGAGAGAGAAGATGAATGCCTAGGAGGAGTTATAAAATATTTCTATAAGTATTTGCCATGTATTTTTTGCTGCAATACATATTTTAGGTACTCAGGTGCTGCAGGAATGTTGTCGGATTGAAGACTAAAGGAGAGATTGGTGGTGTTTTTGTATTGTACAATCTTTTGCAGATTAATACAAACATTGGGCCTCTTTCCTATGGAATTTTTTTACCCGAAAGGGTTTTCTCCACTTTAAACATTGTGTCATTGTGTCTTGTGTTGAGTTCTTCATGTTTGGCATTTTCTTTGTAGTGGGTTTTATGTTCTGTTACAATCTTCATTGTTAATGCACACTTAAAGATTGCTGAAATTTATCTTGAATCAGATTTCCATTGAAGTAGTGTTGCTTTCATTTCTAACATTTGGTATCAGAGCCTGGCCAGCTTTGACTCTTGGGTGGTAGTGTAGAAGCTGTAGCTACAGTGGGAGATTTGGTTGTGTTTGTTTTGCAGATCTTGTGTTGTTATTATGGTTGCATCCACCGTTGCATCAACCTCTTGAATGGACATTGAGAAGTTCAATGGAATGGGGTATGAGTTGTGGAATTTTAAAATAGAAGATTCGTTGGAAGAAAGAAACCAATGGTTGGTTGTTCAAAAAGAGAAGAAACCTAATGATGTCTCTCTGGATGAGTGGGCTAGACTGGATAAGAAGGCATGGGGAACCATCCGTTTGTGTCTTTCAGATTCTGTACTACTGAATGTCGCAAAGGAAGAGACCGCATACAAATTGTGGAATTGATTGGGTGAGATCTATCAAGCCAAGAGTATGGTAAATAAACTTTATTTAAAAGGGAAGTTGTTTTCTTTGAAAATGAAAGAGGGTGAGTCAGTTGCAAAGTATTTAAATTCTTTTAATTTGTTGATGAGTCAGCTTGCTTCAGTAGATGTTAAAGTTGATGAGGAAGATAAATGTATCTTGCTTCTTTTCTCTTTACCTAAATCATGGGAAAATATCATTTTGGCTATCATTGTTAACCCCACAGATCCAAAGTTGGATGCTCTTGTTGCAATTTTACTAGCACAGGAATTGAGGAAGAAGAGTTTGGATAGTTCAGGTGATGCTCTCAGTATCAGGGGAAGGTCTAAGGAAAGGGGACCTAAAGGAGATCAGAAAGGGGCTAAGGACAAGTCTAAGGGCCTGTCTAAGACTCCTGGTAAAAAGAACAGATTTAAGTCTTGGAACTGCGGTAAAAGGGGACATGTGAAGGAGTGTAGAAACCCCAAGAAATAGTGGGAGAGTGCTTCGAATAAGTCCTTGAATGCAGGTGAAGAAGTTTTACTTTCTACATGTAATCTTGTTTCTAATGATCACTGGTTGGTTGACTCAGGATGCTCGTTTCATATGACCCTGCATAAGGAATAGTTCTCCACATATGAAGAATATGATGGAGGTAATATCTACCTTGGTGACAACTCTTCATATCCGATTGTCAGGAAAGGAAAGGTATTGTTGTGTTTCAGTGATGGGAGGATTAAAACCCTCCCTGGTGTTTTCCATGTTCCTGGATTAGATAGAAATCTGATTTCAGTTTCGAAGTTGAATGATTTGGGAATGCATGTGACATTTGACAAGCATGTCTACAGATTGGTGAGAGGGAACTTGGTGGTAGCGAAAGGGAAGAGACTCGGGAATTTGTTTAAGCTTGAAGCCACTACAGTTTGTAATGCCTCCTATATATCTGAGGCTACTACTGAAAATACATATATGTTGTGGCACTGTAGATTGGGCCACACAAGCAATAATGTACTGAAAACTATTAAGAATAAAAATTTGTTGGATGGTTTCTCCTATTCTAATGAGCACTTTGATTTATGTGAGCATTGTGTGTTTGGTAAACAAAATAGAAAATTATTTCCTTTAGGAAGCAATAGAGCAAAAGAGAAATTAGAAATTATTCATACGGATGTGTTTGGTCCTATGGATAGTGATTCTATTAGAAAATCTTGTTATTTTATCACTTTCATTGATGATGTATCCAAATATACATGGATTTATTTTATGAAACATAAATCTAAAGTTTTCACTAAGTTTAAGGAATTCAAAGTCTTAGTAGAGAACCAATCAGGTTTAAAGATAAAAATATTAGGATCTGACAATGGAGGGGAATATTTCTCTAAGGAATTTGATGATTTTTACAAGCATGCAGGTATAATCAGACAAAAGGCAACTCTGTATACACCACAATAGAATGGTGTTGCAGAAAGGATGAATCGAACAATTATGGAAAGGGCCAGAAGTATGATGAGTGATGCACAGTTGGATAAATGCTTTTGGATAGAGGCTATGTGTACTGCTTGCTACTTGATAAATAGTTCTCCTTATAAGGCTTTTGATTTGACATCTTATGAAGTGTTGACAAGTAAGAAACCTTCTGTTTCACATTTAAGGGTTTTTGGTTGTGAGGCTTTTGTTCATGTGCCTAGAGAAAAGTGATCTAAGTTGGATCCAAAAGCTGAAAAGTGTACATTCATTAGATATGGTGATAATGTGAAAGGTTATAAGCTTTGGAATCCACTAACCTGCAAGATTATCTTTTCTAAAGATGTTATTTTTAGGGAACTTAGAGCTATTTCTGAACCTGAGCAGCCAAAATAAAAAGAAGAAAAGGTAAAGAAGGTGCACTTTGATTTAGAGTAGTAAGATGCACCTCAGGAAGAATAGAATGATGGATTGGGGGGTGAAGAAGAAGAAGAAGATTCGAGTAGTTCTGATGAAGATGAGTCTATTGTTATAGAAGAAGTTGTAGATGATCATGTAGAAGAATGAGTAGAGTCTCTTACTCCACCCTTGAGGAGATCCACAAGACAACAGAATCCAATTGACAGGTATAGCCCACTAGATTTCCATTGTGTATATGCTTTATTGAGTACTAATGATGAACCTAGATCCTATAGGGAAGCTATTTCTGCAGATGATAATGAGTCTTGGCAGCTAGCCATGCAGGAGGAGATGATGGCTTTAGACTCTTGTAACACCTAGGATCTTGTTCGTTTGCCCAAAGGAATAAAGGCCATAGGATGTAAGTGGTTCTTCAAGAAGAAATTTGCAGCAGACAGGTCATTGGAGAAGTACAAGGATAGACTGGTAGATAAGGGTTGCTCCCAAGGAGAGGGAGTTGATTTTGGTGAGATTTTCTCTCCTGTTGCTAAATTGACTTCTATTAGATTTCTCTTATCCATTGCTGGAGCTTATGATTGGGATATTGAGCAAATGGATGTTAAGACTGCATTCTTGCATGGAGATCTTGAAGAAGAAATTTATATGCAACAGCCTACAGGTTTTGAGGTAAAAGGAAAAGAACATTGGGTTTGTAGGTTAAAGAGGTCTCTTTATGGTCTGAAACAGTCCCCCAGAATGTGGTATCAAAAGTTTAACTCATTTGTTTTGAAATTAGGTTTTGTTAGAAGCAAGGAGGATCATTGTGTTGATGATTCTATACTGTTTATTGCTTTGTATGTTGATGACATGTTATTTTTTAGAAATACTAAGGGTATGATCAGTGAGCTTAAAGCTCAACTTTTAGGTGCATTTGAGATGAAGGATCTTGGTGCTGCAAGGTATATTTTGGGAATGGAGATTAGGAGGGATGGAGTTAAAAGAAATCTTTGGTTGTCACAAAGTAAGTATGTGGATACTATTTTGCAGAGGTTTAGTTTGCAAGACTGTAACCTAGTTAGAGTTCCTTTACCCATTGGTACTAAGCGTTCATTAGATGTGTCCAAAGGCTAAGGATGATTTTGAGGATATTGTTGGCAAGAGACACTGCTCTGGTATGGATCTGTCTATTTTCATTGATGGAAACAAGGCTCAGAGATTCTATCACCATGACAAGAAGAGATATCTCTGGAAGAACATACTAGATTCTAGGTCCGGTTGACAGGAAATGGCTAAGTATGGAAAGCATGCAGAGTAGAGGACAATAAGTAAGCTAGTATGCCTCCGCAATTGAAGACTTGCAGATGTGGTTTAGGTATGATGTCATTTGGTGTTTGATAGTGTTATGCCTTAGAGATTAAGTCCTAATCCTCTCAAGAAGTCATCTTGAAGAAATGTCTAAGTTTGGGCAAGCAAAGGTACAGCAGGAATAGTGAATAGGGTCTAGTGTAGTGGTCTGCATTCCTCTGTAGATAAGTATTTCATTATGTAGTTTTGAGGTGTTGTAAACACTTATATGAAGTGTCTTATTCCAGAGTTGGGAGATCTAAAGTTCATCAGAAGGATAGCTACAATCTGCTAAGTACCGGCATAGTGTTTGATAGAGTTTGACAGAGACAGAGTCTGAGTTCTGATGGTCCGCATTTCTCCGCAAGATGATATGATGCCTTGCAGTTCTGAGGGTAAGATTGGGAATGTGTAAAGAATCCTTGACATGATTTTGGAAGTTTTTTGTGATCAGCAGTAGAAGTTGTAAGACAGCAGATGAGGTTGTTAAGCATGTTCTTGAGGAGCAAGCTGACTAGTGAGATAAATCATTGTGTAGAGAAGAGTTAATGTTTGGAGGATCTATGTAAGTAATTGAAAGATTAGATCTAACCTATATGAACACACTCAGGAGAAGATTTGGGTCCGCGCGACACATAGTGCATTGGATTGAGCGACAAGGTACATATTTTTATATACACGTTTCACTTCTTGGATACTGACCTGATTATGGAGTAAATCATGATGCGGATATATAAACGCGAGGAATTTCGGTTGAAGTTATGTGTGTGTGGAAGGTGTGATGGGAAGATGTGAATAGTGGAGCAGAGTTAGACGATCAACAGCGATGAAGACTTGGGACTCAGAATACAGTTGTTAAATGACTGCACCCTAGCATAGTGGCAGATGCTGAAGTAGTATTCAGATATCATGTGTGATATGTTTGGAAGCAAGTTTTTGTCATCAAGGCAGTAAGCCGGCAGTGAGCTTTATGTAGGGTTTAACAACCCTCAGGGTTTGACAGCCCTTATTGTAATCTTGCTAGGTTTAGGGTTGAGGCAATGAGCCTGCTAAACTTGGTTGTACTTCATGGTTGTAAGCTAGCATGTTCTAGGCCCGTGGAGTGACCAAGCCTGGACATCATTTCTGTAGAGATTGCAATATATTTATGAGAGCTAATCCTCTCCATGGTTTTTCCCTCTTTGGATTTTCCACGTAAAATCTTGGTGTCATGTGTCATGCTTTTGTGGATGTTGGTTGTATATTTTGCTTCTATTAGATTATTCTTTTGAAATGGTTAAAAGTAAAAGTACATGAAAAGATTTATAGAACATTGATTCACCCCCCGCCTCTCAGTGTTCTTGACAATCAACAATTGGTATCAAAGCAAGGTTCCTCAGAAGAAGTTTAACAACTTGAGGAAGATCAGGGATAGTGTGATCATGGCAGCAAGAAGGTATGGAAATTATGAAAGGTGCAACCAACTAGAAGCAGCTCTTATGGATCTTGAAAACTCTGAAGCAAAAGTCAGGGATCTAAAAGAAAACTTGCAACAAGCAGATGAATGCATCCTAAAGTTGAAGGAGCAAGTCAAGAAATTCAAAGACAAATACAAAGAAGTCGGTGACCAACTGCTATCAGAAAATGAATCCCTAGAGGATTTGGAAGCAGAAGTTGCAGAAAGAACAAGAGTAGAAGATGATCTAAATTTGATTGTGAAGAACAAATCAAAAGACCATACAAAACTTGAAAAAGAGATTATAAGTTTAAAAATAGATCTAGAAAAGGGCAGAAGCTTTGAAGAAAAATTCAAGATACGTACTACCAAGCTTGATGAAATGATTGCTAGCCAGAAGAATGTTGATGACAAACATGGCTTAGAATTTGAGAAAGGAGAAAGTTCAAACTTCAGGCAAATAAGCATTGAGCAAAGGCAAAACAAAGGAAACCAGTTCAGAAATCAAAGAAGAAGACCTAGAAGACCTCCAATTAGACTACCAAATTCTCAAAGGTACCCATCTTTTAATGGTTATTGTAATTCATGCAATAAGTTTGGTCATAAGGCTACTTAGTGTAGAAGTAGAATAAATCAAAAGACTCCATTATTCTCTGGTCAGTGTTTCAATTGTAAGAAAATTGGTCATAGAATGAATGAATGTAGAAATTAGTTCAACAATGGAAGGAATGATCAGTCATTCAAAGGTAAATGCTTCACTTGCAATAGGATTGATCATAGAGTTGTTGTCTACAAAAGTAAAGTAAGTTAGAAACCTATTAGGTGTAATGCATGCTATAAATTTGGACATAGATCAAATGAATGCAGAAGCTCAGTGAGAACTAACTTTCAAAATACAAGGAACAGTCAATCATTCAATGGAAAGTGTTTTGCATGCAATGAATTTGGACATATGGCTAATCAATGCAGATTAAATTCAATCAATGAAAGGAATCAAGGTCAAAAGAATGTGGTGTGCTACAATTGCAACAAATTTGGACATGTTGCAAGGTTTTGCAGAAGCAGGAATGAGAAGAGAAATCACTATTTTGAAGAAAGGAAAACAGAGCAGAGAAATGACAAGGGAAAAGAAAAGTTTGATCCGGTTGAAACCAAGAAAGAAATGAATAAGGTATGGATCAAGAAAGGATTAATTGAAGGCAGAGATCAATCCGCACTGGTATTCGGTGCAGATACCTCCTCCGAGAAGTAAATTGAGAACTCTGGCTCAGGGGGAACAGTGTAGAAAATTCAAATCCCCCAGCCAGAATTGGGTGCCAGAATCTGGCACGAAGATGTATCATGGAATTTGATGTGATACACCTATTAGAAAAAGAACTAGAATAAAAGGAGTCAATGCGGTATATTGCGGAGCAATCCTAATCGACTATGTTCTACAACAAAGGGTTTTAACAACTTTTTGGAAATAGGCATTTAATGACATCTAGGTCACGTCGTGCAAAGGATAAAAGGAAACTTGTTTAATCTCAAATCACTTTACACTTGAAGCCATCAAGCATTCAGAGAGATCATAACAGACTTTGAGCCACAACAACCAAGATTTGAAGGGTTTGGAGAATTTTGGATCAAGGAAACCCTACTCCGGTGAAAGAGGTATTTGCAACTTGAAACCCTATTATGAAAATTAAACTGTTCTAAAAAATGTTTACTCCTCATGTTATCGAGATAGGAAAAATGTCTCACCCCAAGTTTAAGAAACAATTCTTCAAATTACCGAAAAATGATCCGTCTGGGGCATTCTCAATTACTCCACATGAGGTCTTGCATATGGAAGATATCAGGGCATACATTCATACTAGATTAGAAGAATATGATCATGTGAAGTTAAGAAAACTATATTTGGACGAACTGACTACTGCGGACATTGTGCTGAAAGATGATTACAAAGTCCTAGGACAAAAGAAATTTGACACCTGGTTGGACTTTCCCACAATTCTGATTGATGCATGGGTCAAGCTTGTTCTAAGTAGAATAGATGATGAATTTTTATGGCTTGATGAACCCTATTTGATAACCAAAGAAGCCATTAAAGCAGTAATCGGTATGAGCTCCTCCAGAAGGGTTGCAGGTATAAAGAAAATGAAGAACAATGTGGTAATGCAACTAACAAGAGCCAAACTTGAGAAGAATGACCTTACAGTGAATGGCATCAAGGATCCGACTGTCAGATTTGCATCAATGATTATAGGATACAAAATATACTTCTCCAAAAAAGAAAACTCTTTATCTACATCATCCATATACACAGCGTATGACATGATCAAAAACAATATTGATTATGAACTTTGTGAATTCCTTCGAAATGAACTTATGGAGAATTTTAAAAGGGCAAAAGAAACTAATCATCCTTTCAAATATGGAACACTGAGTACATGTTTACTCTTTTACTTCCTAAAAGAGCTACCTAGTCTAGGAAATGTTATCTGGCTTGACCATATTCCTATAGCTGCTCAAATAAGAAATTATTTACAGAGTTTGGGTAATGCTGATATACAAAATAAAATCTTGTGGAATTATTTTAGACATTTTCAACAAAAAATGGTAAGAAGGTTCCGGATACCTGAAAAAGTAGTGATAAAGTATAAAAGGACATTGTATTCATGGTGGATAAAGATAAATGATTTATGAAAGCTATGGAACCAAGAACTGTATGGGTCCCTGCACTAGGTTATGAAGTTGCAGAAGATGTCTTGACTGAGTTAGCTGATACACTACTAAGTAATCCTACTGATCCCAAAGAAGACAGATTCGAGACTTTCTCAGAATTATCTTCCAGTATGTTGATGGAACCTAAATAGTTAGAAAGAACATCAGATGAACAATTAAGTAAGGTAGAAACCAAATTAGGAGGATCCAAGTTCACAAGCACTCCAGAAAGGAAAGACAAGAAATTTGAAGAGGAGAGACCAGCATCTAGTCCCAGAAAAAGAATAAGGATCTCATCCATCACAGAAGCCACAATTCAAGGAGAAAAGAAAAAGAAAGTCTCACTTTGTAAAGATAAGGTGACAAGAGACACTGCTACTTCAGCAAAAGAAGTGCTTGAAAAGGAGAAACAAGATTGGGATGGACCAGAATTACTACAGGGCCAAATAAATTTGCACACAATGTCTCTGACACAGAAATTTAAGTGGGCTTCAATTGTTCATGCAAAGGCTCAAGAAGAGTTGTTGAAATCACTTACTGAGGATAGTAACCTGATTGATGAAGCACTGCAAGTTGTCATAAGATCCTGAGATTCTATGACGCATATGATGGATATATTAGTTGTATATTTGCTATATTTAACCCAAGGATCCTATCTTGGAAAGATACTCTTTTGTGGAATCTATGATGGTTATGACACGTCATAAGATGTTGTAAGAGGCTAGATTTAGTCTTGGGCGCCCAACCTTTGCATGGTTGTGTTTTGGACAAGTGTAATATGCTTGTAAGATGGTAATTAATGTTTACAGGTTGGAGAATCTTAGGAGAGAGAAGGTGAATGCCTAGGAGGAGTTGGAATACATTTCTATAAGTATTTTCCATGTATTTGTTGCTACAATACAGATTTTAGGTACTCAAGTGCTGCAGGAATGTTGTCAAATTGAAGACTGAAGGAGAGATTAGTGGTGTTATTGTATTGTACAATCTTTTGCAGATTAATACAAACATTGAGCCTCTTTTCTGTGTGGAGTTTTTTACCTGAAAGGGTTTTCTCCACGTTAAACACTATGTCATTGTGTCTTGTGTTGAGTTCTTCATGTTTGGCATTTTCTCTGTAGTGGGGTTTATGTTTTGTTACAATCTTCATTGTTAATGCACACTTAAAGATTGCTAAAATTTATCTTGAATCAGATTTCCATTGAAGTAGTGTTGCTTTCATTTCTAACATAAGACACCCACACATTCTACTCGTAGAGAAAGGATTCAGGACGCCTTTGCATAGAGGAGGCATGATTAGATTTGACATGAAAGGGTACGATCATACCAGCAGTGAGGGAGGAGGTAGCTCATTATGTGAGAATAATTGATCTAGTTAGCTCTTCTAAAGTGGTGAAGTAGATCACATCAATTACCATCAAACTTGGTACATAAAGGACCTCACAGAAGCTTTCTATGTGCAAACAAAATTGAACCAGTGATACTCTATTGGCCAAAATATTTTTTGTGCAAACTTTAGCATATGCAAAGTCTCAGAAAAATATTTGTGTTTAGGGTTTTGATCTTGTGCGCAGCGGAAGCATAGTGGGCCCACGGCTCAACTCCTAGGCATTTCACATGGACTTTAGTCCCACATTGGTGGTGAAGTACTATTTTTTGGCTATTCTTATAGCTAGTGCTTCTCTCCATATTGTGAGTGCTTGTAAAGGCTCACGCTCATGCAAGGTTGTGTGGTGTCTTATGGCATGGGTTGTGGCAACTTGGAGGTTGGTTGGCACAGCTGGCCTGCTCGCACATAGGCTATTGCCTAGCCTACTTAGTGGGATCCACATTTTTTTGCACCAAATCTATTTCCCATCTCTAGCCTTATAGGCTTTTTTTCCCATTATCAACAGGTGGTCACATGGGTGGCCAAGTGTCAATCTTCCCTAGGGCTCAATCTGGCCCCTTCTTTTATTTAGTGGGCTCCATATAGGTATTTTTCCATGGAGGATATCTTAGGAATACAAATTCAAAATTTTGAGTTCCATATATCGCTGGAAAGCCAATTTTGCCAACCTCGTAGTGGTATAGGTCAATCTGTCTAATTTCATTGTTTATCAATATTTATTACAGCTTGAAGTCAACACTTGTTTTGGACTCTTGAGCTCGTAACTTGGTGCCTCACATGACTGAACCATGATTTGAGGTTCTTACTCCTCATAATTATCATACATGGAAGGTGAGAATGCAATGATTACTTTGGTCTAAGGGATTATGGTCTACTTGAATGAAGAACAACCAAATCTCACTAGGGAGTTTGAGAAGTTTACACATCGAAATAAGTGTGATGAGGCAATGGGCTTGATTGCACTACATATTTTGGATTCCTTGTTCTTCCACATTGAGGGGTACAATACACCATGAGAGGTATGGAATAAGATTAAGGATCTCTTTGGTTTAGTTAGTGATATTAGAGCTATATAGTTAGAAGAAAAAATTGCATCTCTTTCTACTGATACATTTCCTTCTATTGAGGATTATTTGGTTAAATTCAAGTCTTTACGTTCTCAGTTAATGGGTTGTGGGAAAGAGAAAACTGATAAGGAATGCATATTCTTGATTTTATCTAAATTGATTTTATCTAAATTGACTTCCTTTTATTCCACTATGGAGGGATTGGGTGAAAATTTTGTTATGCCATCTTTTGAGATATTTTGTGAGAGGTTGACTAGCCCAAACAATCAAAACTTCATCAAAATGATGTCACTAAGTCTCATGCATTGGTTGCTACTTCATCCAAAGGGAAAGGGAAGAAAAAGAACAAGCCCAAGATAGAATCTAGTGAGACTTCCACCACCTCTTCTAAAGAGGTTAATCCTAAGAAGGAGAGACCCAAATGTACCTTTTGTAAGAAAGATGGGCATAGTGAACAAAATTGCTACAAGAAGGAAATTCATGAGTTGAAACAATTACTCAAGGAACATCATATTTCCATTCCTTCTTCATCTAGTTCATCTTTTTCTCCTTCTACCAAACATGAGGATACTTCCCCTAGTTACAAAGGAAAGGGTCATGCATTGATTACTACTCATGCACCTAGAGATGTAGTATGGATTATTGATTCAGGAGCTTCAATTCATATTACTCATTCACCTGATCTTATGGTTCTAGGTACTCTTAGAGAGTCATATTATGATAGACTCTTGATTACAAATAATCAAGTCATTCATGTTGCTACAATAGGTAATATTGATTTGGGTGATGCTTTGGTGGCCAGTGCTCACTGCATTCCTAAGATTGCCTATAATTTACATTCAGTATATCAAATTACACAGGAAAACAACACAGTTGAGTTTATTTTAGATTCAATGTTCATTCGTCATGCTACAAGAGAGATGTTTGCAGTGGGTAGGGTTGATCATCAATCCAAGGTATTTACATTTGATCACTTCATTGATGATGATGAGCCTTATGTTCCTTTGACTTCTCCATCTAATGTGCAGAGTAATTCAGTTCCATCAAATGGGTTTGTGGATCTAATCATGATTTCCCCCATTACCTGCTACATCAGAGTTGATAGTCGACATGGATTCTTGAACTTTGACACAATAAGACTTCACTGGTTCTTCATATTTGTGGTTCCAAGATGGTTTCATCTTAGGCCTATCCGACTTGGCTTCTCATTCTACGACTTCAGATCTAGAGGACATGCTTGAGGAGGTATCACTTATCTTTGCATATTTTACATTGGAATATGTTCTTGAGTCTTCTTCATTCATTGTTTCTTCTTTGATTAAGGATCTTCCTAGTCTTGATGAAACACTTTTGGAGGCACTTGAATTTTCTTCCATGCTTTCATTTGTGAGACTTCTTCCTTCTCATTTCATCATGGATATGGAGTTTCTTCTACATGCACCAATGGATTTCTTTCTTCCCAAGGGGAGACATGATGTTTGTCATCATTGGATTCTCTTTTGGCTTCAAACATACTTCAGTGGTTTTGGGGATACTTCATTATGGCAGGCAATGTTGTCTCTATATTTCCCTTCATTGGAGGGGTAATTATATTGTATTCTCATGATGGATGTAGTTCTTGGGGGGTATTGTGGAGATCTCCACACTTGCATTATCTCATTTTTGGAGAGAAGTTTTGTCCCATAGGGTTTTCTCCCTTTGTAAGAGATTTAGTTGCATGATTATTTGTGCATGGGTACCTAACATGGCCTAGTTGTCAGGACCCATATATTGCATTCTACATATTAGTCTTGCATAATAATTCTTCTCCCTAAGTTGCACTTAAGGGGGGTGTTAGAGCAAATAGGATTTTACTTATTTACTTGCTTAAGTTTACTTAGGCACATAATAATATATAGTTCGGTTTGGGAAGTTATTCCCGTAACAAGTTAGAGTAGTTTATTCACAGGAAATGTAAGGCTATATAAGCAAATATGATACATTTGTAAAATATCAATCAAAATCACAATTTTCTGGCTCATATTACAAATTCTTTTGTGGTTGATTGCCCTTGGTTAAATCAAGGAAGACTGCAACTTCTAATGGGCCTTTGATTTCTCTCCCTACAATTAATCTATTTTTGTAGGGTGTGTTCATTTTTCTTAGATTTTGGTGAAACCTAATCTTTAAACTCCTCTAAGGTTTTACCGTAGGGCTTTTAGACCTTTCCATTTCTAATTTATTATTTGATTTTTTTTTAATTTTTCACATCTTTAGTTTAATTTTGTAATTTTTTGTGCTCCCATTGCTTCTCTCTTTTGATTACCTTTATTATTTGAAATTTTGATGAATACATAACTTCCATTCCTATCCATTAGTATTAGATTTCTAATTCTTTATGAGTTTTATATGTGTGCAGTCACAATTTCTCCTTGTGCATTTAGTTATTTATCTAAGGTTTGGTGCTTAGTTGATTACTAATTTTTTATCCCCATTGTGTACTTTTCATTCTTATAATTTAATCATGAATTCTAATAAACTCTTATCATTGGCCTCTATTAACACATGTATTGAGGATTTCAATGTGTTCTTACAATTTGTTACATCTAATCCTTTATCCTTGATTACATCATGTCCTACCATGTGAATGGTGGTGTATGTTTTATAGATTCATTATTCCATTTTATAGTTGATCTTTCATCATTCATGGAACTTGTCAAATTACTTTTCCTTCATTTTTGGATGCTTTCAATTCACTTTTCAATGAGCTCCATATTGATTATACTTCTCCTATATGTCTAGTGATAGTGATTTTTCGTGAGCCTCATGTTCATCATTTTCTTTCCTTGACTAGTGATGATAATTTTCCCTTGAGTACCTTTCTTCCTTCTCATGATATACCTCATGAGGAGATGCATGATTCTTTACTATATGATGTGTCTTCTTTATCTCCCCCAACATGATGTTGCTTTGCCTCATGTGATGATGACATTTTTGAAGTAACTTATGATGTACCCATAAATATTATTGATGCCTCATTATTTTTTGATAGTATGATTCATGTGCTAATACATGTATTGTCAATAAACCAATGCTACATACATTTAGTTCCTTATCCCTGACTTCTATTGATACATCTAAGGATCATGATTCATCTCATGATTTTGTTAAACCTATTGATGATGTTTTTCATACATCTCATGATATTACTTCTACATCAATGGACTATCTTATGTATGGTCTTAGTGCTTCATGTTTTATTTATGATTTATCTAATGAGATCATTAGTTATTCTTTATTTCTTGATGAAAAGGCTTTGTTACCTATTAAAAATAATGTTGATATGGTTAAGGATGATAATTTGCTACAAATAACTCAAGATCATGATATAAATGTTGCAAATGTTTCAATGTCTTGTGATGTATCAAATATGTTACACATATGGTTCCTAGGGTTGTCATTGGTGTCAACACTATCACTAGGTTGTCATTGATGTCAACACTATCATGGTGGTGTGATGGTGTTCATGGTTGGATGTCATGTCCCATCCAACAAGAGAAGAAGACATAGTTCATGGTTGGATGTCATGTCCCATACAACAAGAAAAGAGAGAAGATATAGTTCATATTAAGATGGGAATTAGAAGCAAAAAGATGATCAAATGTGTTGTTGATGCTACTGATGGCTTGTAGTATGTATGATCCAAGTTCCATGATGATTGCATTACTAGAAGAATCTTTTGTTGTTGAGTGTTTGAAGCTCTGCATTTCTTAGCATTTTCAGATATGGCCATGTGGTTTGGGAATTGTGTTCAAGGTCTAGTGAAGGTGACAATTCCAAATTTTTAGATCATTTGTCCTTCTGCTATGAAATTTATGCATGATAGAGTACCAGCATGTGTTCTGACAGAGCAAGCTAGTGAAGGCCTATTGGAATGCTCTGCATTCCTCTGCAAATGAATCATTGCCTTTGCAGTTTTAAGGACATGTTTATGGATGTGTATTAATGCATCCTTGCAATTTCAAGGTCATTAGTGGTCTACAACTCAATATTTCAAATGATAGTATGTTGCAGTGTGTTCTGGATGACAGATTGTTCCCAGAGTTCATGTTTGAAGATGTGTGGCATAATTCTTTGATGTGTGGTGGCAAAGGAGTGTTTATAGATGTTGTATGAGTCATTTGGACTCATTTGGAAGAGTTCTCATGAAGATATTTCTTGTTTTCAGTACTGCACAAGGTTTTCAAGTTGATGTGGCCATTATGCTTCAAGTTTTCATATGTTTTGTTTAAAGATATCCTATTTTCAAATGAGCAAAGTGTGCAGATGTAATTTCTTGGTGTTTGAAGCTGTGAAGGATGTTTTGGACTTGGTTAATCAAGTGTTGATGTCTACAAGGCTTAGATTTTCTACTAGTGTAATGTGTGGTTTAACTTAGGACCTATCTTCTACAAGTTTCATATTGTGTGTTGTCTGGCCGACTTGTAAATGTATTTTTCATGTTGTATCTAGCCAACAAGTAATGTAATCAATGTAATATCATGTATAAATAGTGAATCAAATTGAGTGAGGTGAAGTGTGATTACAATTTGAATGAAAAGACCGCAAGCAGATAAAAGGTAGAATGAATGCATTGTTGATGAGCGACTGAAGGAGAAAGAGAAGAAGTTGTTGATGTTGTCCTGACTCATCTTGAAGACATATTTGTGACAGTGATCAACTATAGAGTGTGCCTAACTGATTAGATCATTAGAAGAAAGTGTGAAGAGGTAGAAGTGCAATCATCAAAGGTGTGAACTTCAATGTTAATTTTTAGACAGTAGAAGGACTGTCATACTATAATTTTTGTAAGTGTGTTCTCAACTCAGGGAGTAGATGCTTCCTTCAGAGTGACCATAAATCAAAGTTACTTAGGGAGTAGCAACTTTCTTGGGTTATAGCCCCTAAAACAACGTTATCATTTGAGCTTCATATATTGTGAGTTAATCCTCACTGTGGTTTTTCCCTTCTAGGGTTTTCCATGTATATCTAGTGTTATGTGTTGATGTGCATTGTGTTAATCTTTCGTGTTCATGTTTATGTTGTAATGATTAAGTTTTGATCTGCTCTAGATAAGTTAAAGTTGTTAGAATTGAAGATTGCTTAGATATTGATTCACCCCCCCTCTAAGTATCTTGGTGTTTCAACAATTGGTATCAGAGCCAAGTTCCTCTAAGGGAAGCTTAACCACTTGAGGAAGGTCTAGGATGGCACAAAATGGATCAAGCAAGATACCTAGGTTTGATGGAATAAATTATGCTTTTTTTAAGCTAAGGATGGAAGCTTATATTAATTCTCTAGGGTGTGGTGTTTGGGACTCTGTCAAGTCTGGTTACACACTTCCTACTACTATTCCTACAGATGCAGATGAAATCAAGAAGTATGATAACAATGCCAAGGCAAAATTTTCTATCATGAGTGGGTTAGTTGATTCAGAACTTTCAAAAATAATGGGTTTGATTCTACTCAAGAAGTTTGGGATAAACTTAAAACCATCTATGAAGGAGATAAGAAAGTAAAGCAAGCCAAGATGTAGATCTTCAAGAATAGATTTGAGAATCTAAAAATGTCAGAGGATGAAGACATTGTCAGATATATGCTTCGGGTGAATGAAGTGGTTAATGGCATTACAGTACTTGGTGGGGAAGTGAAAGAAGATGAGATTGTGAAAAAGATTATGAGATCTCTTCCCAAATCTTATAGACATAAGGTATTTTCCATTGAGGAGAATGCAGACTTGGATACATACACTGTAGACAAATTTTTTGGTACCCTTACTACCTTTGAAATGAGAGATTTTGGCAGTGATGCTCCAAAGAAAGAATCTGCTTTCAAAACTAGTATGAAGACAAAAGAAGAAGTTACTAATGAATGTGAGAGCTCTGATGAAGTTGAAACAAATTTTGTAAGAAGACTGAAGAAAGGTATTGGCAAATACAAAGGTAAGTTACCCTTCAAATGTTTCAATTGTGGAAAGTTTGGTCACTTTGCTTCTAAATGTCCTTTCAAAGAATCAATGGGTAATAATAGAAGAGACAAGTTCAAGAGAAGTCTATATTCCATAGAAAGTAATTATTCTTCATAAAATGAGGATCATGATGATTCAAATGATGAAACACTTTTCATGGCCTTGAATGTTGGTAACAAAAAGAATGACGCTAGAACTTGTGAGAAGATTGATACCTTGCAAACAAATCAAAACAATGAAAGATCAATAGTTGTATGGATTACCTTTCATGTAAAATAAGAATCCAAGGCTTGGGTAATTGACAGTGGATGCTCAAATCATATGACTAGTGACAAGGAGAATTTTATCATCCTTAAGAAGTGGGATGGTAGTGTTGTCTAGTTTGGTGGTGATGAGTCAATACCGATATGTGGAAAAGGTGCTATAACTATTGATGGGAAGAATAGGACTGAGGATATCCTCTATGTCAAAGGGCTAAAACACAATCTTCTTAGTTTAAGTTAGATGTGTAGCAAAGGGTATAATCTCACCTTGCATGCCAAAGGTTGTGAGATCAGGAAGGCAAGATCCAAAAAATTAATGGTAGAAGGTATCAAGACATATGGTGATATCTATCACCTAAAGGAGGTAAATGGAAGAATGTATTTTTTGGCTCAATCTTGTGAATGTTGGCTATGGCATAAGAGAATGGGACACAACAATTTTGAAAATATGGTAAAGATCAGTTCTACTCATACAATGAGAGATATGCCTAAGATAATCAAGCCTAAAAATGTATAATGTAGAGAATGTCAAATGGGAAAGCAAACAAAGACAAACTTCAAAAGAAAGGAGTATTCTTCTTCAAAGGCATTGGAGCTGATTCACACTGATCTATGTGGCCCTACAAGAGTAAAGAGTCAACAAGGTGAGAGGTATTTCAAGTTGCTTATTGATGATTATTCTAGAATGACTTGGGTTACTTTCTTAAGAGAAAAATCAGATGCCATTGATAAATTTAAAGTGTTCAAAGCTTTGGTGAATTTACTTCAAATGAATTTGAAATATTTTGTGAAGATCATGGTATTAGGAGACATCTGTCAACTCCTAGAACCCCTCAACAAAATGGAGTAGTGGAAAGAAAGAATAGGACTGTGCAAGAGATGTCTAGGGCAATGTTGAAAGATGTAAATCTACCTAATATGGAAGGATGAAGTTCATACTATTGTCTATCTAATTAATAGATTGCAATTGAGGGTCAACAGCACTAAGACTCCTTATGGCTATTGTATGGAAGACCTCCCACAAGGTACTTTAGGATCTTTGGTAGAAAAATCTATATCAGAAGAGATGAAGAAGACCTAGGAAAGTTTGATTCAAGAAGTGATGAAGGAATCTTTCTTGGCTACTCAACCAAAAGCAAGGCTTATAGATGCTACAATACTAGATTGGGAAAGATGATTGAAAGCACAAATGTCAAGGTAGATGAAGACTTGTATAAGATCACACATGAATCAAAGGACTCTAAATCTGATATCTTTCCATGCAAATTATAGATGAAGAAGAAGAAATAAAAGAAGAAAAGAAACAAGAACTAGAGCAGATGCTTAAGACTCCAGCAAAGTACATTCAAAAGAACCACTCAGTAGATCAGATCATTGGAACAAAGGATGAAGGTGTGGAGAAAAGGAGAAGGCTTGCAAAGACACATCAGCAAGTAAACTTGTGTTTATTATCAAAAGTGGAACCCAAAAACTTTGATGAAGCTAACAAGGATGATGGATGGATAAAAGCCATGGAAGAAGAATTGCATCAGACTGAGAAGAATCAGACATGGGAATTGGTTCCCATACTAGAAAACAAGAATGTTATAGGAACAAAATGGGTGTTCTGGAACAAACTGAATGAAGAAGGTGATTTATAAGGAACAAGGCAAGACTGGTATGCAAAGGATACACACAAGTTGAAGGTATTGATTTTGAGGAGACTTTTACTTTGGTAGCAATAATGGAGGCAATCAGAATGTTCCTTGCTCTTGTTGCTCATAAGAACTTCAAGGTATATCAGATGGATGTTAAGTCAACATTTCTGAATGGTGACCTAGCAGAAGAGGTTTACATTGAACAACCAAATGGTTTCCAGTTATCATAAGACCTAGACATGGTGTGTAGACTCAAGAAGGCTCTATATGGTCTTAAGCAAGCACCTAGAGCTTGGTATGCTAGGTTGGACAAGTACTTACTTCAGAAGGGCTTCAAGAAAGGTTAGATAGCAATCTTTATATCAAGGAAGAAGGAGACATGATATTGATAGTTACAGTCATCATCTTTGGTGGAGATGATGATATGTGTAAGAGGTTTGCAGAGGAGATGCAAAAAGAGTTTGAGATGTCTATGATTGGTGAAATTTCTTTCTTCCTTGGACTTCAAATTACTCAGCTAGATGGTGGTATCTTTATTTCTCAAGCTAAGTATGTCAAAGTGTTGTTGAAGAAGTTTGGTATGGAGGACTCAAAACCTATGAGTACTCCCATGGTCACTGGATGTCACTTGAGAAAATATGATGAGTCTCCGGAGGTGGATCAAACTATCTATAGATCTATGATTGGAGGACTATTATACTTGACTACTTCTAGACCTAATATTATGCATGCAATATGTGTGGTTGCCAGATATTAAGCAAATCCAAAGAAAACACATGAGAAGGTAGTGAAAAGTATATTTAGACACTTGAAAGGAACTTTGGACTATGGCCTATGGTGTCCAAGAGGTAATGACTTTGATTTGAGTGCATACATTGATGTTGACTGGGCTAGTTGTGTTGATAATAGAAGTACAAGAGGAGTTGCTTTCTTTTTAGGAAGTAGATTGGTTTCATGGTAGAGAAAGAAGCAAGATTCAATGTCCTTGTCTAGTGCAGAGGCAGAGTACATTGCAGAAGCATCCTATTGTACACAAGTGTTGTGGATGAAGCTGTTGGCAAGAGACACTGCTCTGATGAAGGATTGCATGTTGTCATTGATGGCAACAAGGCAAAGGGATTCCATTGGCATGACAAAGAGATTTCACTCCAGAAGACAGATTTGGTTTGGCAACAAGGCACAAAAGGATTAAGGTCTGAAAGGCCAAAATGACTAAGTATGACCAGTACACAGAGTAATTGACAGAGATTGGGTCAGTATGTCTCCACAGTAGAAGATCATCAGATGCAGTTCAGGTATGTTGTCTACAATTATGTGAAGGTGCTATGTTCAATATTGCAAGTCCTGATGACTTCCAGAAGTCAAGTTGTGATTGGTCTAAGTCTGGGTGAACATAGTTAAGTCAGGAACAGTGCAAAGTGCATTGGTATTTTAGTCCGCATTTTTCCGCAGGTGACTATATCAGTGTGCAGTTTTGAGGTAGTATGGATAGGTGTTAGAAGCATCCAATTGAGGAGTTATAGAGTCTAAAGTGATCTGAAAGATTATCTACAAAATTCTAAATTCTGACAGTTGGTTTGCCAGTACTTCACCAAGGTAGAAGAGATAGTTCTAAGTTCCGCATTTCGCCACATAAGGGAATCATGACCTGCAGTTTATAAGATATGATCTGTGAGGTATGAGGAATGGTTGATGTGATTCTTTGAGTCTCATATGGTCCACAGTGAGAGTTTTGATGTGACAGATGAATAGGTCAAGTATATTCTTAAGAGACAAGTTGACAGACATGTTAGATATTTATGTGGAGAAGATATATTGTTTAAACTATCAATCTAAGTGGTTGAATGATAGGTGCTGACCTATATAAATATTATTAAATTATTGGTTAGGTCCGCATTACCATTTGCACATATTGTCAAGCTGACAAGGAAAATGCATTGCATACACGCTTCATGTCTAGCTTGCTGACCTGATTATGAAATTAATCTTGTTGTAGATATAAATACTCGATGGATTACAATGTTGAGTGTGTGCAAGTGTGGTATGTGTGCAAATTCAAAGTGTGAAGGATTATGAGCAAAGTGCAGAACAGATAAAGTAAACAAGGGGAGAAAATAGAGTATATGTAGTAGAGTTAAGAAGCAAGGAAGAATAAATGAAGACCTTTGAATCTATGTATTGAGCCTTCAATGGAATTGTGATCCAGCATATGGTAGATGCATTCACAATAGTTCATTACTAGTAGTGAGCTAATTTTCTTCTATCTTCTATCTTTCTTTCTTAGTGGATAATGAGTCCACTTGGACAGTGAACCCACCTGTAGTGAGCATTTCTTTGGGCAGTTAGCCCCATGGTAGTGATCCTTATGTAATCCAGTATTGTTACCTTAATATATTATGAGCTAACACTCGCTGTGGTTTTTCCCTTCTTGGGTTTTCCACGTAAAATTCCTGGTGTCCATGTGTTATATCTTTATGGTTACTATTTTTATGCTTATTTTGCTTTCATGTTATTAATTTTAGAAATTGGATTAATGAACATGTTAAGAAGTGGTTTTGCAGAATACTAATTCACCCCCCGTCTTAATATTCCTTATATTCAACAATTGGTATCAGAACAAGGTTCGTTGGAAGAAGTTTAATAGCTTGCGGAAGATCTGGGAAAGTGTACACATGGCAGCAAGAAGATAGTTTACTTCTCCTAGAGTCTCATATGAAAGCAATGAAGAATTACAAGCTGCTCTTATTGATCTTGAAAAATATGAAGCAAAAATCAGGTATCTGAAGGATAACTTGCAAGAAGCTGATGAATGCATCTTAAAGCTAAAAGAACAAGTCAAGAAATTCAAAGAAAAATACAAAGAGGTTGGTGAACAATTGATATCAGCAAATGAAACTCTGGATGATTTAAAAGTGGAAGTTATAGAAAGAGCTAAGAAGATCTAAATCTTATGGTAAAAATCAAGTTAGAAGAATGTGCCAAACTTGAAAAAGAAGTTGTGAGCCTAAAATCAGACTTGGAAAAAGCCAAGAGCTATGAAGAAAAGTTCAAGATAAGTTCTGCAAAACTTGATGAGATAATTGCTAGTCAAAAGAGTTATGATGACAAGCAAGGTTTGGGATTTGAGAGAGAAGAAAGTTCAAAATCAGGTCAAGCAAACACTGTGTTGAAGCAAAACAAAGGAAACCAGGTCAAGAATCAAAGAACAAGACCTAGAAGACCTTTGGTCAAACAGCCAAATGCACAAAGGTACCCATCTTTCAGTGGTCATTGTTTTAATTGCAATAAGTTTGGCCATAAGGCTACTCAGTGTAGGAGTAGAATAAATCAAATTATTCCATTGGTTTTTGGTCAATGTTTCAATTGCAAGAGAATTGGTCATAGAACAAATGAATGTAGAAATATGGTAAGGAATGGCTTTTACAATACAAGGAATATGCAATCATTCAATGGAAAGTGTTTTGCATGCAATAGATTTGGACATATGGCTAATCAATGCAGATCAAATCCAATCAATAGAAGGAATCAAGGACAAAGGAATGTGGTATGCTATAAGTGCAATAAGTTTGGACATGTTGCAAGATTCTACAGAAGTAGAACTGTAAAAAGAGATTATCCTACAGAGAAGGGGAAATTAGAGTAGAGAGAAGATAAAGGCAAGAACAAGATTGATCCAGTGAACTCAAGAAGGAAATGAGAAAGGTATGGATTAAGAAAGATGTTAATGTGGATAAGAATGCATCTGCACTAGTTTCTGGTGCAGATACTTCCTCCGGGAAGTAAATTGGGTGCTCTGGCTCAGGGGAAGTTGTGTTGAAATTCCAAAACCCCCAGCCAAAAAGTTAGTGCTGGAATCAGGCACAAAGGTATAATGAAAAACTTTGTATGACAGATCTCTTGAAGGAAATTCTGGAAGAAATGAATCAAACGCGGTATATTGCGGAGCAATTTGGATTGACTATGGTTGATAGAGAAGTGTTTGACAGCTTTTTGAAAGACCACATTTATGATGATTAGGTTAAGGCTTCAAGAGGTTAAAAGGGTTGGATTTGTAAAAGATTAATCACTTTACATTCAATCTTTCAAGTATCTAGGAGATCTGAAGCAAGATTCTAAGTCTGAATCAAAGCGAGCCAAATTGATCTCAGGCAAAAGAAACCCTAATATGGACAAAGAGGTATTTTCTGTTTGAAACCCTACCGTAAATTTGTTCAATTATTCATGGAAATGGCAACACCACAAGTGGTGGATATCACTGAAAGAGCCTGACCGAAATTCAAAAAACATCCATTCAAATCAACCGAGGTCGATCAAATGGGTGCATTTTCAGATATTCCACACGGAGTTATGCATGTGGAGGATGTTAGGGCTTACATCCATGTTGCCCTAGAAGAGCATGGTGACAGCAGATTCTTAGACCTGTATTTGGATCATCTAAGTGGTGATCAATTTGAGCTGAAAGAAGAATAGAAAGCTCTGGAGGAGAAGAAAGTCATTCAATATAGAGACTTCCCTACATTTGCAGAAGATGAATGGGTCCGGTACATTTTGAGAAGAATCCACGATGAATTCATGTGGTTGGGCAGCCCTTCAAGATCACCAAGGATGCAATTAGGGTTGTGACTGGACTAAGCTCTATCGGTAGTGTACCCCTATTGAAGGTTGTGAAGAATGATACAATAATAGCGAGCACCATAGAGAAATTTGATAAAAGGGCTTCAAAAATCAATGATATTGAAGATCATGCTATAAGATTTGCATCCATGGTGTTAGGATACAAAGTCTATTTCACCAACTAGGAGAACTCTGTCTCCGGTACTACCATATACACTGCCTATCAGATGATCAAGGAAAATGTAGACTATGATACCTATGAATTGATCTGACATCAAGTGATGGAAAACCTGAAGAAGACAAAAGAAAATAAATGTAACGCCCCGTCATTCAACCCTAGAGGGTTAGACTAACAAGAGCAAACTTACAGAAATAATTTTTTTTTTTGAAAGCAAGAAATTGCAATATCAATAGCCAAAGATATCATAATACACAACATAAAGAAAAGTGCACTTCTAACTCCTCTAGGGAAACATAACTGCATCAGTTGAACATAAAAGTCTTATCAACACAAGTGATATACATCATACCACTACAAGTAAGTAAAACATTAACATTTGCAAAGATACTTAATTTACAAAGTTACAATACAAGATTACCAGACCGATCACATCAGTTTACAAATGAATACAAATGAAAGTATACAACAACTCCGAGAGTGTAATGCAGACTGGAACTGGAATACTTCTACACTAGACTCGAACTGAATCTCCAAGAAGACCAATGGATAGCTCTACCACCCAACCATGTGGAACCCTGAGGTCCACCCCTCTGAGCTAGGAGATAACGACGAGGATTCCAATAAGCCAAGGACAAAACAACAATTATAACCAGATGAATACAGACTCGACACAGACCAACCATTATAACAAGACTGTACAAGGCAAATTAACACTCCAGAGGCAACAATGGAAACGAAGAAAGAGGGAAGTAGCTAAGATGCAGCGAGGAGAGTGTCATCGCATGGTCCTAATCATGGGTTATCCATGCTATCTCTTACTAGAAGCCAGCCCCCATCTATGGTTATCCTGGTGACCCTTTTTTGGCACCAGCCCCATAGGGTGACACATGCGGAGCCGACACATCCTCTCATGTGGACAAGGAGGTTGACCTTGCCAACTAGGCCTTCTCATCCCATCCTTAGCTTTTGAGAGCACTCAAGGCATGGGTGAGGCAACATACTTATCTTGTTATGTGAAAGACTACCTGACCCACCTAGATATATTCTTAAGTTATCACTTGATTACAACTTCCATGGGATTATCGAGGAAGCCACTTCAGGCACTGGCCCCACGATGGAAGCCAATCTCCTTTCTACACTAGCAACCCTTATATAACATCTGAAACAAATGACATGCATGAGAGGGGGACTATAAGACATCTAACTTACCACAACCATCATGTTACATAAATAGTACAAAGTTCCAAATCCACAAGACTTTTTCCCCATTCATTACAAGACTCGAAGTTTCAGTTAACCCATTACATTGACATGCCATAATTTTGAACCAAAGACCAAGAAACCACACCTCTAGAGTTAGGTACAAAACCAATGATAAAGTAACCATTATCCGACAAGGACAATGCTTTCGCATCTTGACACCAAGGTAGTTATGACATCTCTCAAGATTCCCACTTCACAATTAACCAAATCATAGACATAAACTCAACCCCAAAATAGACACAATGATCCAATACAAGCATATAGATACGACAAGGAGGGTAATCAAGCATATGAGATTCAATGTACTCCTAATTTAATCATGAAATCAACTATGAGATTTAACTTTATTTCAAATAAAATTCTAGTTTACGGAATTAATAATTTCTCTACAACTCCAAAAAATAAATTTCCTAACTAATTTCATAACCACTATCCTCTTCTGATAAAACAACCATAATATATTGCGAAGCAAGAATTTCCAACTAAGATCTACTAGTACACATCCTAATAAGAACAACTACAAATATATAAATATTCTTGCTATGATAATAAACTTTTCGTCAACCATCTAACCATTACAATTTCTAATAAAACAACTATCAATACAATATATTTCTTTTCCCATAGCATAATTTACTATCTAACATATTAAAATTTCAAATCAAAACATTATATACATCTATATGTATATTTTCCTAACATTTACCACTTACAATTTCAAAACAAAACATATGTATTTCCTTAAGAGCATGAATTACCAACAATCGATTACCACCTAAAAACTAATATAACAATTATAAGTAAATATATTTTCTTACAAGCATCTATTATCATCTAATATTTTAACAACACAATTTCAAATCGAACATCATAAAAATATATGTGTCTCCCACAAACATGAGTTTTCCCATCGCTGCCCACTGTCTACACTACTTAACTAACAACTACAAATTACATTTATGTTCCTATAAGTTTCGATCTTCCCATCTTACCTCATACGACTCCAAACAAATACTAATATTTTTCTATAAGTTTCGACCTTCCCATTTAACATACTATGATGACCATTTCCTAATAGAACAATAATCAATGTATCTCTCATTACTACATTCGAACTACAGTGTACCACCTTACGACTACACAGACTTAAAACAGTGACTATACTAAATGGCTCCCTTCCACTATAAAACACGTTATTAATACAATGCCACTAGACTCTCAAATAAACACACTCTATAACACAGACTAACTAGCCGTTCTGACTAAAACATAAAATGGGTTAATTAGCATCTGTAGAAATTTGGTGAGAAATCGCAAAAACAACCACGCCCAAAATAGAAAATGCAGTCTGCCAGTCACAAAGAGAATAGAAACTTGAGAACAAAAGATTACTACCAAAATCAACCCCTCCTTTAAATCTATATAGTGTGGAATTCATTTGGCTTGGGTGCTAAAGGAGAATCATAATGTTTATACAAAAAAAACAAGAAACGGATTGATTAAGGCGAATGGAATTTAGCTCTCTATCAGCAAAAGTGGGAATAGCACAGAGGTGGACTTGAACGCCGCTCCAAGGCTACTGCAAGTTGTAAGTAAAGAAGAGAGTATACGGGAAGTGGCAGCGAAGCACTCGATTGAAGGTGTGACCACTGCATCCATGGAAGTTTGCCAACCAATGCTAGAGTGGGCCTCAGATCAGTCGTCAGATAAAATGGCGAAGGAAAAACAATATAGAGGACTACGTTTGACAGCAGAACTGGCAGAGGAACATGAAATCATCAATGGATACCAAACATAGTTACCATGATGTCGAGAGGGAGCACATGATCCAAGCAGAAAACTAGGATCAAAGAAGTGGAGATTTTCAAGAGATTCAAGATATACGTCTGCCAGAAGAACGACTCACGAGAGGAGATTAAGAAAATTGTAGAGCACACAAGAGAACGCCTCTCAACGTTAGACTGATGCACTACAACAAAATCAAAAGACTAGCTTGATACAAATCGGCCATATGTAGAGGAAAAATACAGCCTTGGAAGGAAAATAGTGCAGGTTAAAAAGAAAGAAGTAGAATGGTCTGCGTAAACTAACCAAATTTAAAAAAATAAGCGACACAATGAAATGGTCAAAAGACTCGTTCCTACCCAGGAGGAGTTAACACTAATCCAAATAGTTTAGTTGCATGCAGGAACAAAGTAATGCATCACTTGACGCCAAGATGGGGAAACGACATAAGAGCATCCAGAGATTAAAATTTGTAGAGATCAAGATGGCAAAAAACACACAACTGAATGAGTTTTGATTCGATACAAGGATCCAAGAAGACCTCAAGATTGATTATAAATTTCAAAGGTGAATAGCTACAGACATCGAGATAGAAGAAAGCCACAAGCAGACCAGAAGAAACCCAAATTATCTGATTCAAAAGCATGAGAGAGAAGAAATAATTTATCCAAGCACAAAAAGCACTCCAACAAGAATTATACAGAAACATACCTGGAACAACAAATTTGATTTGGAGCCTCCAATTTCTTCCGCAATCCCGCAACCAATTCTTTGTTTTTCCCCCAATTTTTGAATTCTCCTTCCAACCCCCCTTCCAGAACAAAATCCCCCAATATAAAAATGGCTCAGCTCATAAATTATCACAGACATGCATCCATTACCCAGCATCCCACTCCTCCGATAATTTAAATTTTACTAATAAAAGAGATTCTCCAAATCTTAAATTTTCAAAATTGATAACTCATGACATTAATTTACTACCTAAAATTATTCTTTTAAATGACAACATAATAATTAATCATACTAAAACTTATGATGGTAAAACAAACATGAAATAATTAATTAAGTTAGAATATTCCAAATTTCACAACTACTCAAATAATATTGGATTTAACATAATGATAGCACGAACACATATACATAACTTAAACAAACTCACAATGCTCACAACATGTGACGACCAACAACAAGAAATGAGGACCAAGCGTCACAACATGACACAAGACCACAACACAAGACTGGGACTGACCTAGCAGAATCAACCTCGCGTTATCTCCCATCACTGATATCCACTGGTGCAAGAGCCCGCTCAAACCTGCTATATCAGGTGGAGTCGAGGCTCGGTACTTGTAGCCTGCATCCAAACAATTGGTTGTATACGATCAAATACGCATATGTCAATGCACACAGAGTCAGAGAATCACGGTGTAGTAGGGTGCTCGAAGAAAGTAGTACTACACCATCCTTGCTCTTGAACAAGATTATAACTACTACATTTGAATTTACATATCAACAGATCTAATAAAATATGTTAATATTAATCCATTACTAATCATGTCCAACTCATCATAACTAAAATAATAATAATGCCATCATAAACTCATAACACATGTCTAAACTATATCAGTTGAACATAGTCCATCAAGATCAAAATAAATATAAACCATAACCTACTAATCCAAATGTCTCAAAACTATATGAATGCAATGAAAGACTAGCAACTGTCTCAGAACTGACAAAGAGCAAAGCAAAACTACCACTATCGCAAGCCAAAAATGAGGGGGCACTACATCCTTCCCCCCTAGAGTCAGGTTTACTCTTGGAAGCCTACAAATAAGCAAGGGTATGACTCTCTCACCCTGGAAGCATCCTCTCGGGTAGCAGAAGTCTCATCACTAGGGTCCCACTGGACCGTGACCTACTCCACATCTCTGCCCTTGAGAGTTTGCTCCTGATGTTGAAGCTCGCACACAATCACCAAAGAAGGCTGCATGTCCTCTACCTGCGGTCTCCAAAGTTGTCCCCTGATGCTCAATCACTATGAATACTCTATGAGACCTCCCTGCATCACCTGCAGTCGGCTCTGAAGCTGTCAGTCTCTGACCAAAACCCAAAGTGTTCCTTTGTGGACACTGCCTAGCTATATGGCCCTGTTGTCCACAAGAGAAACATCCTGAACCTCTACCAAAACCACTGCCACCCTAAAAAGCACTGGACTACTGGAAACTACCCCTGCTCACTGTAGACTAAGTGCTCTGAGTGAGTCAATCAACATGATCCTGTCTAGCACGCTACCAATTCTGATTCTTCTTATTTTGAAATCTGTTACCCTGCTGAGGTTGAGTGTTCTTTGGTTGTGATTGAGAACACTGTTGTTGTTATCACTCATCATTGTCAGGTGCATGATGGTCTCTTGAAGGGTCAGCTACCTGAGACTGACCACCAACACTTACAGAAGGTGCACTACTAATGTGCACACCTGTATGCCCACTGAGTGCCATAGCCAAATTCTCCTCCACTAACTGGGCTTTCTCCACGGCAACCTCCATAGACTTAGGTTCGAATACACGAACCCCTCCACTAATCTGGGCATTCAAGCCCCTGATAAAATGTTGCACCAACATAGACTCATCATCCCTGATACCTGCATATTGTTTGAACTCGTAGAATCTGCGCTCGTACTGGTCAACTGACATGGCCATCTGTCTCAAGTCATGAAACTCATCTGCGCAGCGCTGCCTCCAATGATCAGAAAGGAAATGGGCTCTGAACCTCTCTAAAAACAACTCCCAAGAGACGGTGCTAATGTTCAAATGCATCTTCTGCTCCTCTAACTGCCACCAAGTCAAAGCAAACCCTCGAAGATGCAAAATAGCGCACCTGGCTTTGGTGTTGCTGCCATAAGGATGCATGGCAAAACACCTGCCTATATCCAATAACCAAGTCTCCGCCTCTAGACCACTACCATCTTCATCAAAGGTGGGAGGGCATGCCCTCAGAAGATCTCTCATATGACTAGCTAGTGTGGCCTTCTACTCAGCTATCAACTCTCTCCACCTAGGTGATCTCTCTCTCTGGGTTCTGGCTGATCTACCTCCTGACCCCCTCTAGGCTACTCGACCTCCTGTCTAGGACCTAAACAGGCAAGGGCTTCCTCAAGTAATTGCCTCAGCTGGGCTCTCTTAGGCTGACCCTGACCCTCCATATTCTGACCCCCACCTTCATGGGCACTCTCATGAGGAGAGCTAGGAGGAGGTGTACCGCCGCCATCTCTCCCTCGACCTCTAGGCATCTACCTACAACAACAAAGGATAATTTATTACACATAGAGAGGAAACAACAGGGGTGAAGTTAATCTACAGAGTTTAAGCACTAGGTCACATAATGGGCTCAATTGTAACCAGAGTACCCAGTGTTTAAACTTGGCTCTGATACCAAATGTGACGCCCCATCATGCAACCCTAGAGAGTTAGACTAACAAGAGAAAAATTATAGAAATAATTGTTTTTGAAAGCAAGAAATTGCAATATCAGTAGCCAAAGATATCATAATACACAACATAAAGAAAAGTGCACTTCTAACTCCTCTAGGGAAACATAACTGCATCAGTTGAACATAAAAGTCTTATCAACACAAGTGATATACATCATACCACTACAAGTACGTAAAACATTAACATTTGCAAAGATACTTAATTTACAAAGTTACAATACAAGATTACCAGATCGATCACATCAGTTTACAAATGAATACAAATGAAAGTATACAACAACTCTGAGAGTGTAATGTAGACTAGAACTGGAACACTTCTGTACTAGACTCTAACTAAATCTCTAAGAAGACCAATGGATAGCTCTACCACCCAACCATGTGGAACCCTGAGGTCCACCCCTCCGAGCTAGGAGATAATGATGAGGATTCCACTAAGCCAAGGACAAAACAACAATTATAACCAGACGAATACCGACTCGACACAGACCAACCATTATAACAAGATTGCACAAGGCAAAACAACACTCTAGAGGCAACAATGGAAATGAAGAAAGAGGGAAGTAGCTAAGCTACAGTGAGGAGAGTGTCATCGCATGATCCTAAACATGGGTTATCCAGGCTATCTCTCACTAGAAGTTGGCCCCCATCTATGGTTATCCTGGCGACCCTTTTTTGGCACTGGCCCCATAGGGTGACACATGTGGAGCCGACACATCCTCTCATGTGGACAAGGAGGTCAACCTTGCCAACTAGGTCTTCTCATCCCATCCTTAGCCTTTGAGAGCACTTAAGGCATGGGTGAGGCAACATACTTATCTTGTTATGTGAAAGACTACCTAACCCACCTAGATATATTCTTAAGTTATCACTTGATTACAACTTCCATGGGGTTATCCAAGTAGCCACTTCGGGCACCGGCCCCACCATGGAAGCCACTCTCCTTTCTACACCAACAACCCTTATACAACATCTGAAACAAATGACATGCATGAGAGGGGGACTATAAGACATCTAACTTACCACAACCATCATGTTACATAAACAATACAAAGTTCCAAATCCACAAGACTTTTTCCCCATTCATTACAAGACTTGAAGTTTCAGTTAACCCATTACATTGACATGCCATAATTTTGAACCAAAGACCAAGAAACCACACCTCTAGAGTTAGGTACAAAATCAATGATAAAGTAACCATTATCCGACAAGGACAACACTTTCGCGTCTTGACACCAAGGTAGTTATGACATCTCTCAAGATTCCCACTTCACAATTAACCAAATCATAGACATAAACTCAACCCCAAAATAGACACAATGATCCAATACAAGCATATAGATATGACAAGGAGGGTAATCAAGCATATGAGATTCAATATACTAATTTAATCATGAAATCAACTATGAGATTTAACTTTATTTCAAATAAAATTCTAGTTTACGAAATTAATAATTTCTCTACAACTCCAAAAAATAAATTTCCTAACTAATTTCCTAACCACTATCCTCTTCTAATAAAACAACCATAATATATTGCAAAGCAAGAATTTCCAACTAAGGTCTACTAGTACACATCCTAGTAAGAACAACTACAAATATATAAATATTCTTGCTATGATAATAAACTTTTCGTCAACCATCTAACTATTACAATTTCTAATAAAACAACTATCAATACAATATATTTCTTTTCCCATAGCATAATTTACTATCTAACATATTAAAATTTCAAATCAAAACATTATATACATCTATATGTATATTTTCCTAACATTTACCACTTACAATTTCAAAACAAAACATATGTATTTCCTTAAGAGCATGAATTACCAACTGTCGATTACCACCTAAAAACTAATATAACAATTATAGGTAAATATATTTTCTTACAAGCATCTATTATCATCTAATATTTTAACAACACAATTTCAAATTGAACATCATAAAAATATATGTATCTCCCATAAACATGAGTTTTCCCATCGTTGCCCGCTGTCTACACTACTTAACTAACAACTACAAATTACATTTATGTTGCTATAAGTTTCGATCTTCCCATCTTACCTCATACGACTCCAAACAAATACTAATATTTTGCTATAAGTTTTGACCTTCCCATTTAACATACTACGATGACCATTTCCTAATAGAACAATAATCAACATATCTCTCATTACTACATTCAAACTATAGTCTAGAACAATAATCAACGTATCCCTTCAAATTTGGTACGTTGATCATCTGTTTGTTTTTTTACTTCACGCATGAGTTGCCAAAGATGAAGAACTTGTTTTGGTTAAATAGTCAGCCAGTTGCTGTACAAATTAGGGATCATTTAAATAGTATTGGAAGCTATGATGAACATAATGCAGCCCTATGGGTCTATTTCAAGAACTTCCAGAGAATGATGCAATCAAGAGAAAGAATTCCAAAAGCAATTGTGGAAAAATACAAGAATGACATATGCTTCATTGTAACCAAAGACCAATGCATGATGGAGGCTGTTGAGCCTAGAACTATTTGGGTTATGCTAATGGGCTATGAAGTAGATGGAGTGATTCTAGATAACTACGCACAACAAATGCTAAGCAAGCCCCGGGACCCCAAAGAGGAAAGATTTGGAACATATGAAGAATTGTCTACAAAAATTCATGTTGAAGTAAGAAAACCTAAAATCTCTAAGAAAATATAGAGAGTGGTAGAGGATTATGCCCTGAGACAAGGCTTCACAAAAGAACAAGTAAAAGAGGCAAGGGAAAAAGCACAAGCTAAAAGGGTAGAAAAAGAAAAGAAAGAAAATGAACCAGTCAAGGTTCCAGAAGAGCCTAAGAATAAACCAGAGAGACCTAAAATAACAAAAAGAACAACAAGAGGTTCTGCTACTACTTCCTCTGGTCACACATCATCAGTAAGTATGGAAGAATCCACCAAGAAATCCACTGACATAAGCTCAAAAAGGCAGAAAACAAAAGGAAGAAGGATGTATGTCAATTTGGGCAAAACAGATGAAGAAGAAACGGAGTCAGATGTAAAGGTAAAGAAGATGAAGGTTAAGAGCACCAAAACCTCCGGAAGCGGTATGGAAAAACCCTCCGGTAAGGGTAAAGCTAAGAAAAGGCCAAGGCAAGAAGAGCCTCAAATAGAAGAAGCTACAATAAGCCTAGAGGAAGTCTTGAGGGCCATCAGAGTTGATGGAAATTTGAAACCCATTGCCCAATTATATGATGAATACAATGATGTTGATAAGAGGATCATTGAGAATGCCACTATAGAATGTTTGAACATTTACAATAAAGCCCTCATTGAAATTATTGATGATCTCCCTGGCAGCTTGGGCAACATAATGTCTTCAAGGAAAGAAGCTACTATGGCTAAGGATGTCAAACTCAAAGAGCACACATTGATAATGCTATGTCTGGATATCACCCCAAAACACAAATCAAGAATCTCCAAAGAGCTCAACAAGGAATTCAAAACCAAGAAAAGGATGAATACTCTCATGTTAGATGACATTCAGAAAGTAGTAAAGGAGACTGAAGAAATCACCTTGAGAGTGCGAAGACAATTTCATCTCCCAACAATATATGACAATGATGAAACAAATGTTGGAGATGATACATCTTCTTCGGAAGTGAATTTGGACCAAGGATTAGTTGACAAAGTGGCTAAAGAGAAGAAAGCCCCTACTACAGCTATTGAGACTAGTCTTTCTCCGGAACAACAAACAAGTGACAAGACAGAAATGGAGAAGACTGAGAAGATAGATAAGGTCGATGATCAAGAAGAGAAACAAGACAAGGAAATCCCTACACTAGAGAAAAAGGATGGTGTAAATGAAGCTAAGGATTTAGATGCTCCAGAGTTAAACGAAGAAGAAGAAGTCTCTGGTACAACAAGAGACACTACGGAGTCAGTCAAAGAATTTTTGGAAAAAGAGAAACAGGTCTTGGATGAGCCTGAGTTTTTGCAAGGACCAATAAACCTGGACTTAATGTTCCCGGTACAGAAATTTAAATTGGTATCAATTATGTAAGAAAAGGCACAGGAAGAAATTTTGAAGTCACACATACAAGACAGTGAACTGGAAGTCTGAAGTGATCCAAAAGATTGTCTACAAAATTCCAAGTTCTGACAGTTGGTTTGCCAGTACTTCACCAAGGCAAAAGAGATATTTTTGAGTTTTGCATTTCACCACATAAGGGAATCATGACCTGTGGTTGATAAGATATGATCTATGAGGTATGAGGAATGATTGATGTGATTCTTTGAGTCTCATATGGTCCGCAGTGAGAGTTTTGATGTGACAGATGAATAGGTCAAGCATGTTCTTAAGAGACAAGCCGACAGGCATGTTAGATCTTTATGCGGAGAAGATATATTGTTTAAACTATCAATCTAAATGGTTGAATGATAGATGTTGACCTATATGAAGATTATTAAATGATTGGTAGGGTCCGCATTACCATTTGCACATATGATCAAGCTAACAAGGAAAATACATTGCATATATGCTTCATGTCTAGCTTGCCGACCTGATTATGAAATGAATCTTGTTGTGGATATAAATACTCGATGGATTACAATGTTGAGTGTGTTCAAGTGTGGTATGTGTACAAATTTGAAGTGTGAAGGATTATGAGCAGAGTGCAGAACAGATAAAGTAAACAAGGGGAGAAAACAGAGTATATGTAGTAGAGTTAAGAAGCAAGGCAGAATAAATGAAGACCTTTGAATCTGTGTATTGAGCCTTCAATGGAACTATGATCCAGCATATGGTAGATGCATTCACAATAGTTCATTACTGGTAGTGAGCCAATTTTCTTCTATCTTCTATCTTTCTTTCTTAGTGGACAGTGAGCCCACCTGCAATGAGCATTTCTTTGGGCTGTAAGCCCCATGGCAGTGAGCCTTATGTAATCTGGTATTGTTATCTTAATATATTGTGAGCTAACACTCACCGTGGTTTTTCCCTTCTTGGGTTTTGCACGTAAAAATCCTGGTGTCCATGTGTTATGTCTTTATGGTTGTTGTTTTTATGCTTATTTTGCTTTCATGTTATTAATTTTGGAAATTAGATTACTAAACATGTTAAGTGGTTTTGTAGAATACTAATTCACCCCCCCTCTCAATATTCCCTATATTCAACAGAAGCAAACCCTGAAGGATATCAAGGTATTGTATGATGAGCTTATTCCTATCTTGTGTGACAATCCAAGTGCTATCAATATTTCCAAGAATCCAGTGATGCATTCTAGAACCAAGCATATAGTAATTAGGTATCACTTTTTGAGAGAGAAGGTTGCAGATAAGGAAGTGAAGTTGGAATATGTTCCAACTAAGGATCAAATAGAAGATATTTTCACAAAGGCTCTAGCAAAGAATACTTTTGAGGACCTTCGATAGAGGTTAGGGGTAATTGCTCTCCTTCTTGCTAGATGCATAATGGTGCTTCTGTCCAAGGGGAGTTCATGTTATATCTTGTTCCTAGACTGATGGTGGCTACCTCTTAGGGGGAGTAAGTAGTGGTTACTAATGTTAGGGGGAGTTTGTTGCAAGAAGAAGTCATGGCCTAAGAAATAATGTGCAGGTATGTGTACTCTGATTGAGGTAGTGATTGCCCTTTGTCCTTGATGTCAAAGGGAGATGTGTTGCCATCAATGCCAAAGGAGGGGTTGTTACACATATGGATCCTAGGGTTGTCACTAATGTCAACACTGTCACTAGCTTGTCATTGATGTCAACACTATCATGTGGTGGTGTGATGGTGTTCATCGTTGGATGTCATGTCCCATCCAACAAGAAAAGAGAGAAGATATAGTTCATATTAAGATGGGAATTAGAAGCACAAAGATGATCAAATGTGTTGTTGATACTACTGATGGCCTGTAGTATGTATGATACAAGTTCCATGATGATTGCACATTACTGAAAGAATGTTTTGTTGTTGAGAGTTTGAAGATGGTGCCACTTCTGTGAAGATGTTATGTGCAAAACAATGGAATGCTCCGCATTTTTAGATATGTCCATGTAGTTTTGGAATTGTGTTTAGGGTCCAGTGAAGGTGATAATTCCAAATTTTTAGATCATTTGTCCTTCCACTATGAAATATATGCATGGTAGAGTATTGGCATGTGTTCTGACAGAGTAAGATAGTGATGAAGGCATGTTGGAATCCTCTGCATTCCTCCACAAATGAATCATTGCCTTTGCAGTTTTAAGGACATGTTTATGGATGTGTATTACATGCTTTCTTGTAGTTCCAAGGTCCTTGGTGGTCAGCAACTTAGTTTTTCAAATGATAGCATGTTGTAGTGTGTTCCAGATGACAAATTGTTCCCAGAGTTCATGTTTGAAGATGTGCAATGGCAAAGGAGTGTTTGGAGATGTTTCATGAGTCATGTGGACTCATCTAGAAGAATTTTAATAAAGATATTTCTTGTTTCCAGTACTGCACAAGGTTTTCAAGTTGATGTGGTCATTATGGTTCAAGTTTTCATATGTTTTGTTTAAAGTTGTCTTATTTTCAAATGACCGGAGTGTGTGGATGTAATTCCTTGGTGTTTGAATATGTGAAGGATGTTTTGGAGCTAGTTAAGCAAGTGTTGATGTCTGCAATGCTTGGATTTTCTGCTTGTATAATGTGTGGTTTTACTTAGGACCTATCTTCTACACGTTTCATATTGTGTGTTGTTTGGCCAACTTGTAAATGTATTTTTCATGTTGTAACTGGCTAACAAGCAATGTAATCAATGTAATATCATGTATAAATAGTGAATCAAATTGAGTGAGGTGAAGTGTGATTGCAATTTGATTGAAAAGCTTGCAAGCAGATAAAAGGTGAAATAAATGCATTGTTGATGAGCAACTAAAGGAGAAAGAGCAGAAGTTGTTGATGCTACCCTGATTCATCTTGAAGACATTTTTGTGACAATGATCAAGTATAGAGTGTGTCTGACTGATCAAATCATTAGAAGAAATTATGAAGAGGCAGAAGTGCAATCATCAAAGGTGTGACCTTCAATGTTAGTTTTTAGACAATAGAAGGACTGTCATACTGTAATCTTTTCTAAGTGTGTTCTCAATTCATGGAGTAGATGCTTCCTTGGGAGTGACCCTAAAACAAAGTCATCAGGGAGTAGAAGTTTCCTTGGGAGTGACCCTAAATCAAAGTTACTTAGGGAGTAGCAGCTTCCTTTGATTATAGCCCCTAAAACAAAGTTATTATTTGAGCTTCATATATTGTGAGTTAATCCTCACCGTGGTTTTTCACTTCTAGGGCTTTCCACATATATCTGGTGTTATGTGTTGATGTGTGTTGTGTTAATCTTTCATGCTCATGTTTATGTTGTAATGATTAAGTTTTGATCTGTTCTGGATAAGTTGAAGTTGTTAGAACTGAAGATTGTTTAGATATTGATTCACCCCCCTCTCAATATCTCGGTGTGTTCAACAAGATCCTGCTCTTTATAGTGTATATATAATTATATATTTAAGGATTGATCATTACTGCTGATTAAAGTACATAATTACATGTAAAATACCATACACATGATAATATGTTCATTAAAAATGTATTTAGAGAAATTTTTAACTAGTGAGGATTTATAATGGTTTGATGTGTCCCATACTTGTTATAGTGCATTCACTAATATTTCATGTGGTTTTATTGAATACTTTAATAATCTCCCGAGAGTATTATTGCATGGTAGTTCTAATCTCTCAACTTCTAGGGGCAATTCATTAAGAGATCTTATGGGTTAATCTTTGCTTTCTAATGATGCAATAGTTTTATACACCCATATTGAGTCTCGTAGTGAATATAATGCATCATAGTTTTGGGACTATAGTATACATTCAACTATCACACATTAGGCTATACGTGAAGATATCCAATTATCACACATTAGGCTATACATTATGTCAATATTATCACTAGTTCTCAAGGCAAAGTTATCCAAGTAACACCAAAGGAGTTTAGAAAGTTTACTAAATTGGTGGTTTCTCCTCACTTAGTGATACAATAAATTTTACACCAATAGCTTGTCATATTAACTTATATCAATCCAATTCATAGATCTATATATCTCAAAATACTCTAATTCTAATGTTTTCTATGATTATTATCAAAGACATTGAAATATTGTGCATAGGTGCATGATATTAAAGCATAAAATACAAGATCTTGTTGATAATAAGATGATTCAAGTTGAGAGAATTTATAACAAAGGAATTCAACGTATAGCACCTCAATGTTATAAAGTATAAGTGGATAACAAGAATCCTCCCAAACCTAGTCATAAGGAATATATCAGTTTTACTCAAAAGATCAAGGATATAGCTAGAAAATCGCATAAATTAATGGTACACATGAAGACATCAAATAAAAAGACAACTAAAGAAGAGTTCACATACATGTAAGCATAAATGGCACAATATGTTGTGGTATGATGTTATTATCAAACACATTGAAATATTGTGCATAGATGCATGATATTAAAGCATAAAATACAAGATCTTGTTGATAATAAGATGATTCAAGTTGAGAGAATTTATAACAAAGGAATTCAACGTATAGCACCTCAATGTTATAAAGTATAAGTGGATAAGAAGAATCCTCCAAAACCCAGTCATAAGGAATATATTAGTTTTACTCAAAAGATCAAGGATATAGCTAGAAAATCGTATAAATTAATGGTACACATGAAGACATCAAATAAAAAGACAACTAAAGAAGAGTTCACATACATGTAAGCATAAATGGCACAATATGTTGTGGTATGATGGTTTACTTAGAGATCTAATGCAAACTACCTTAGAAACAAAGGTATATTAAGAGAATCAATATGAGACAAAAGTTATAAAAGATACATTTTTAGATCTGCACTCTAATGATTATTATCAATATGTTTTAATAATGAAACATATATTGAAACCTCTCCAAAACAAGGGCAACAAGCATAAATGATAACATAAAAAATGACACCCTTTTATACCACTTTTTTGTATAAAAGTGTTGCAAGTATGGGCCTAACCGGTGTTGTAATTGATGTCAACATACCCCTGTTGCATTGATAAAAAGGATTGGATGAGCTGAGTGCTGAGGATATTGAGAAAATTAGTCCTAATCAGGAACAGAGAAGAACAGTGAAGATAGTAAGGTAAATGTCCAAGATAAGATGAGGATCAGAGGATGCGGTTTAAATGGTTTGTAGATATGTGTCTTAAGGTGATCCAATAAAGATTGCAGAGGTCTGCATGAAGATCTGAAGAAGTTGTGGCCGTTCAAGTAAAATTGGTTCCAACATGTGTTCAGAGGTGACAGAGTGACACAGACAGGTCTGGTGAGATCTGGAAATGCATTATCCTATTCTATGAATTTGAGGGAGTGTTGAGGAAGTCTTTGTGAAGTCAACTTGATTGGTTCGTGGTTTGAAGGTCTGCAAGCATCTATTTCTTTGTGACAGTGATGACAGACTGTGTTCTTAAGGTTTCAGATGAAGGAGAGAAGGATTTCAGTAAGCAGATGAAGTGTGGATGTTTTTGGTGATTCAGGCAATCTTGTGAAGGTCCTTGGATCATGTCCAGCTCGTGTTGGTGGTCCGCATTGGATTTGGAGCTCGTACTTGAAGAATAACTTCTGGATGATGGTGTTCATCCTAAGACTGGTCGATCGGATGAGTTACACATCCTACGGATGTTCTTGTAGTTGTTTGCCGACTTAGATGATTATTCCTAAGTTGATGTCTTGTATAAATAAGGGATTGTAAAGTCATTTCAGAGTGTGTCTTGTGGAGATGTGAGTGTGGTAGCAAGGAGGAGAGCGAAAGGCAGAGCAGAAGTATTGGACTTAAATGGAACTGATTCAAGCATGGTGAAGATGCTATTCTCCAGTTCATGTATGTGATACTTATTATTTTGTAGACAGTGTGTCTCTTGTAGGTAGTGAGCCTCTTGTGAGCAGTGTGCTCGGGCAGTGAGCCCTAATTGGCATGTGCCATTTTGTTCTTTCTATTCTTCTAACAGAGAATACAATCTTGGGTTAATCACCCCATGGTTTTTCCCTTAACCAGGTTTTCCACGTCAAAATCTTGGTGTCATGTGTGTTAATGTGTTTCTGCTCTTGATTTAATGCATTATGTCTACATGATTGATTTATCCTTATGCTACTGAATTACAAAGTGGATTTAAGTGTTTAATTGGAAGAAAGTTTTGTACAACTAATTCACCCCCCCTCTTAGTTGTCTGCCCTGAATCTAACAAAAAGGACATTACATGGTGATAGCTTACCACAATCTCCACCTAAATAATCATAGCATCTTACAGGATACTCCTCTGGGGGCATTGGTTTCATATGACACATTTTTAGGTCCCACTAGCATTGATACAAATTGTACCAATATTATTAGCTAGACTCTCTTTTTCATGTCTATGTTACATACATTGTTGGCACCATAACATGTCATAATTTAAAATATTATAATTTGTGTCATAAGTCACACACATTTTATGAATGTAACAAAGAGTAGAGGTCTAGTAGTTAGGATAGTAATCTTTAATTTGTATTAAGCACATGGTGCATGCACGTGACTATAGTTTGTATGATTAGAATTGAATACATAAATCTATTTACTATTAGGGAGGTTCTGTAATAGGTAGTGCTGTAGTAAATAGTTCCATAGTAGGGAGTTATGATGTGGGATTTGAAGAATGTGGAAGAGAACTTTGAAATCTAATTATGACATGCGTAAAAGCATCTTTTAAGGTTTGAATGGGCCAAATTTTAGTGCCCAAGTTTGGTGGGTGGAATATTTAACCTTGGAGGTTACACTCTAAACTCAAAAATATGGACTTGTCATGAGAGAGGTATTGGAATTGAGGAGATCAATTTGGGCACCCAAATAAGGCTCCTAAGTATTGTTCATAGTTTCCAATTTGGTCTTAGTCTATATATTAGATGGATAGGATGGAGGTATTGTGCACTTGTATATTTTTAATGATTATGCTACCAATTTTTCTAGACATAGGTTGAAGGTTTCTATTAGAGGAGTTAATACTCTAAGCTTTTATTATAATATAGGTGTTGATAACAATACATTGAGTGCTCCTTTGATGTTGGTTCTTTTTCCCAAGGGTTTTCCTAGGGTATATCTTGTTTTCTGAGTTGTGTTGCATATTCTTTGTGAAATTGTTAGATCTATTCATATTTAGCATTTCTTCTTTCATTGGGTTAGGTGTAGGAAGTTTCATAAATTTTACCTAGCTTCCTTTCAATTTTCCTAAAACATAGGCTTTAGTAGAACCTTTTGCATCATCATATTTTCCCCTACCTCTGGGGTAGCGCTTTCTAATTCAATTCATATTTCATCTTCTCCTTTCTCAACATGTATGACCTTGCCCCCACATGGTGTCTAGGCACTCAAATGTCTAACACCCTACTTGTCCAAATCTAAAACAAGTCTCACTAAAGCCTTTGATGTATCCTTAATTTCTTCTTCCTCCACCTTTTTTATATGTCTTATCATCCTTTGAGATCTATATAGTATTGCAAGAGTTGGTAGTTTCCTTCTGTGTGTAGGTTTTCCTTCCACCACCCTATTTTCCTTGTTCACCTCTACCTTTGGTATGCATGCTATTTTGTCTATGATTCAAAATATCATATGCTCTAAACATAAGCTAATATACCTCTTGTATGGAATAAATATGAAACAAATAAATTTCATCATCAGTTGAGGTGGCAAACCATTTATATACTTGGAGAGTTTTTATGTGTCATCTTACACATGACCAACATGAAATAGGTAAAACTCCTCCCCGTATTCCTTCACTAACATCTACCATTCGCACAATTTTTGGAGCTTCTCAAACAAATCTAATAAGTAGCTAGTGAGTATGAACTTTCCCTTGAGCTTTGTCACAATGAAATCCCGTGTTGAGATATTGTGCTTCTCCCTTTATGTTTAGTTTTCTCTTTACTAAATCCCACCAGAAGGCAACATGCCCTTTCAACTTTTTGGTAGTGTACTTAACACACTTAAGGTCCTCTATGGATTCAAACTCAAAATACATCCCTAGCTCAATGATCCAATCCAACATGTCTTTTGAATTTAAGCTTCCTTAGTAGCTTAAGAGATCAAATCTTAGTATATTCCCTACTTTCATCAATACTAAGGAAAAACTATCTTCTCAAGTGAGTTCATCCTTTGAACTCAAATAACCATCTTCACATATTTCATAACTTGTTCTCTCATCATTATTGACATCCTCAGACACAACTACTCCTCACTTTACACTATCTAAATGACTTTGAGCCTTTCTTGAATGGATCTCAATGCATCAACCAAATTGTTATCATGTGATGCTCTCTAGGTTCTACCATTTCTCCTTCCAACTCTATGTGCCATTTTTACCTACAAACCACCTACTAATCAACACACACAAATTTGTTTCCAATTATAGAGCACAACTCACCTCATTCAAGATTCAAAACACTTTCTTTGATGACATATGATGTGGTACTAGTAATGGTTCAAATGAACAACTAATTATTAGACCCACAAAGTACACAATGAAAATAAAAACAAGAAGTTATAGATAAATAAAATAAAAAATTCATTAACTTGTAGAAAGATTTCTTATTAAAAATTGGCTACCCATTCCAAGGGAGATTTCAATATACACAAGGACTCTACACAATGAATCCAACCCATTCTTAAATAGTTTCACAGGTTTCAAATGGTACCAAAACACACTCAAAAATCCCACACCAATCACTCATGATCAAATTTGAGTCTTTAAATTTATTAGTCTTTAGTTCCAACTAATATTAGAGCCAACTAATCATTCAGTTGCCAATTTTTGCCTAGACAATTTCTCTGCAACTTCTAGATCAAGCACATATAAACAAATCAAGAAAACTTAGTACAAAAACATGGTAAAACTTCCTAGGTGAAAACTGGTTACATTGCCCAACATAAAATAATTTCTAATGCATTGTCAAATTTACCCAATCATTATTAGTTGGCTCATGATGTGTCCCCTCTTTGTTGATGGTATACTATGTTTTCCAAGTCATCACAACCAATTTGTGTGTGTGAACATCATATGCATAGGTAGAAATATTCAAAATACACCTATGCATAGGTATAAATATTCAAAATACCCTTCTACAATACCATACAACACATGTGTAGCAAGAAAATCTACACAAAAAATAATTGTGTGAAAAAAATATTTTGGGTGATGGAATATTGCACAACCCCTAAGATGCTCTTGCATCAAAATACCATTGAATCTTTCCCCTAGGATCTATAATGTCCCCTTTTAGGATATCCTTGATTTCTCTACTTGCATACAATAAGATCACTAGAAAGGGACATTAGAGATATTAAAGATCAATAAATTAAGATAATATTTAGTTCCTAGTATCATTCATATTAAATTCATTTATCATTCAATACTACATAACATAAACAATGAGATCAAATCATCATAGCATAATCCACATTCAGTTCAATTCATAACACAATTAAGTATCAACTATGTTCAAGTCTTAATTCTTACTTCCTTTCTAATCCTTAACCTTGTATGGGGAATTACTTGTCTAGGGCGTGCTGAAACCATCTCCATTCATTGGGATGGAATTACTCCACCTCTTCCTAACAAAACCTTGCTTATCCTAGGGTTGCAAGAAATAGAAATAACTAAGTATTAACTTGAACATACTTCAATACACTTCAACATACCAAATGATCACATTTATTCATAACACATTCTATATTGGCTATGTTCAAGTCTCAATCCTTATTTCTCTTCTAATCCTCAACCTTGGATGGAGAATTACTTGTCTAGGACGCGATGAAACCATCTCCATTCATTGGGATGAAATTACTCCACCTCTCTCCCTAACAAAACCTCGCCACTCACTCATAGGTGGAGGCAATATAAATAAATAGACATTTAGTTTGAACATACCACTACTTCAATGTGTTGTGAATTCTATTGATGTTTTCCCTTATATATATTTCATAACAAGTTTTACAATGCTTATATATATACATGTGTAATGAAACTAATGATAATCTTTCAATTATATACATTTGTCATTATTTACTACATGGCATTCATCATAATAAACATAGGGTTAGATACATCATACCAAGAGGATAATTCTTTCCTTTGTATCCTTTAGAACTCTTAAGGATTTTAATCCTTCCTTCTATGCAATCTGTAGCCCAATATACTACTACATATATATTTTAGATCTGCTTCCAAGTATAATTTCCTTTATCTACTTTTATCTCTGCTTTTAAATCCAATGATATTCCCCTTATCTTCTTCTTCTTAAATCAGAATATCTATATGTTCTTAAAACTGACTATCTATATGTTCTTAAAACTTTGAATATAATGTCTTCCTCCAATCAGAATGTCTTCCACTTCTTATATCATTCTAATGGAAGTATCCTTTATGAATGGATGTATCTCTGTACGAGTACAAACAACACTGAGAGGGGGGTGAATCAATGTTGTGTCTAAAACAATATTTTAGATATTTTCAAAACTTAATTGATAACTTTATCAAAGAGATGAATCATAACACAAATGTTCAACCAAGAAATCATACAAGATATGAGACCAAGACACAAACATGTATACGAGAGGAAAACCCTCTTGGGGTAGAAAAACCTCTCAAAATTGCCTCTCACTGGCTTAAGCACAAGAATCAACATTTACAAGGCCTCACTGGCTGATAAGTGTCTCACTGACATATCTAGGTCTCACTAACCAATTTAGGTTTCACTGACCAATACAATTATCTTGATGCCAAATAACACAACTCAGGGGGTTACCCTGATTCTCTTTGATACAAAACCTTATTTCTCCTTATATTTTCACCTAATACAAAAACCTTTTCAATCACTGCAATACTTGATATTTCTTATTATCACTGCAACAAGATTTTGAAGCAATTCATTTTCTATACCCTGCAAAATGTCTCTGCACATAAAATTTCATCTTGCACACCTCTTGAATAAATAAACACAGTTATAAACCTCTTTGCGGAATCAACAGAAATTCTTCACCAAAATAATAACTCTACATATAAAATGAAGACTATATCCTTTTTCTTCAAAAGCATTCAAACAAATCATTTCAAGATCATGTTTCTTGTTTTAAACTCAATCCACTATCCCTCAACACTGAAAATTTTACTTTCAAAAACACTTTCTAAGCATCCAAAAACATATATTTATGGCTACACAATATATAAAAAATGATATGATTGGATAGATATATGTCTTAATAAGGCATAGAATCAAATCTTACTCATAAAGGAAGCACTGACATCATGTTACTAAATTCTCTGACCATCGAACACCTCAAAAATCCCAAAAAGCAAGCCTTTTCGGCTTTTATATGTAGAAAGCCCGTCAAATTTAAATTGGAAAGTCTGACCATTGGGCTTCAAATGGGAAATAAAACATCACCGATTGATGCAACTTTCCCGCCAGTATAAGATTAAACTTTGACCGCTCGATTGGTACTCTCGCCAATGACTTTAAAATGACTTTGTGTGACCGGAGCCGCTAGAGGATGATGGCCGGTCTCCCAACGATAAAAGAACCCTTGTTTATAACTTAAGTGGCCTTTTAACCTACGAAGCAGGTCAACTCAAAAATAGACCAAAAACACTTGACGTTCAATCTAGGTTTTTTTTAATAGGCTTTAGAAGTTTTGAATGAGGGTTTTGATGCCTTATCATATCCATTTTAGCTCAACATATTGAATGATGAGAACTCTGCACTGTTCACAGAGACTCCATACCACTCTCACAAGCTATAAGAGGATTAATTCATAGATATCAAATATGATTTGACTTCTTGATAATAAAACCATTAAAAACACAATCCTTGAAGACCAATACCATTGTATTGTCATATGATTCAAAGAATATCAAATTGCTACTGAAAAGCAACTAATTCAGATAAGCCCACTGTTCACATTGCAACCAAAGACATCTACATTATAAATGGCACTGAAATCCACTCCAAATCCAATACCTTTGCAAGAATATGAAAACAATAAGACCCCTAGCATTGAAATGCCATATGAATATCATCAAAGGATCAAGAGAGCATGTGCCCAACTGTTGTATGCCAAAAACCAAAGAAGTTCCAAGAACCATGAGGACCATCTGCACCTTGAAGATCATTTGCAACATGAATGCACAAGAGACAACCAATTTGTGCCAACAACCATTTTGACATCAATGATAAAGACAATCAAACCAAACTAACAAACTCCCCCTTTGTCTTGGCATTGATGTCAAAACACAAAAACACATAGTTTTAAGACATTTGGCATTGAAGCCCATTCTAACTCCCCCTTTTTGCCACTCAATGACAAGAGCTTCACTTTATTTCATTTGCAGTCCCTATTTGTTGACCCTCTGTTCCAATCACTCACTGAGTAAAGATTGAACATGTTGTCACTATCCTCTAACTAATAGCATATACTGTCAAGAGAGTTTTGACTAATCATGGATTTATACAATCATGGATCTATACAAGGAATGTTCCACCTCAAGTGAATCATCATTTTTGCTTAGTTTGTAACCTATTTCCATAGGAGTACCCAGTGGTTTACATTCATCCATTTAAAACTTTTTAAGCATTTCTTTGGCATATTTGGTTTGTGAGATGAAAATCCCCTTTTCAAGCTGAGATACCTTTAAACCAAGGAAGAAAGACAATTCTCCCAACATAGACATTTCAAATTCTAGCTTCATGATGTTAGGAAATGAATGGCTCATATCATCACTATTACTTCCAAATATGATATCATCAACATAAACCACTACAACCAAGATATCCTCACCTTTAGCAATATAGTACAAATTGCTATCTACCCCACCTTTAGTGAATCCTTGTTCTTGCAATTACTTATCCAACCTATAGTACCATGCTCTTGGGGCTTGTTTCAAGTCATACAAGGCCTTTTTCAATCTGTATACATTGTCTAATTTGTCTTTGCATTCAAAACCCCAAGAGCATTTAAACTTCTTCAAGATCACCATTTAGAAAGGCAGATTTGACATCCATTTGAAATACCTTGAAATTCTTATAAACTGAAAAGGCTAAGAACATTCTTATAGCCTCTAATCTAGCCACAGGTGCAAAAGTTTCATCAAAGTCAATTCCTTCAATTTGTGAATAACCTTTGTAAACCAATCTAGCTTTATTTCTTATTACTTTACCTTTGGCATCAAGCTTGTTTCTAAACACCCACTTTGAACCAATAACATTTTTACCTTCAGGCCTAGGTACAAGTACCCATGTCTTGTTCTTCTCTATTTGATTTAATTCCTCTTCCATAGATTTCATCCAAGCTTCATTCTTGTTGGCCTCAACATATGTTTTTGGTTCCATTTCTGATATTAAGCACACATGTGCTTGATTACTTGCGGCAGCAAGTTTTCTTCTTGTTAAGACACCATCATCTTTTTCTCCTATTATCAGCTCTTTTGGATGATCTATTTGCAATGTTCTTGATGGAGTTTTACCTTTAGCTTCAATGGATTTTTCAGGAGCCTCTTCTCCCACTTGAACCTCCTCTTTCTTTTCTGAATTATGTTCTTCTTTGTTTTCAATCAGCTGCACACATGGCTGCAAATTCTCATCCACCTTTACATTAGTGCTTTCTATCACCATTTTGAGTTTCTTGTTGAAACATTTGTAGGATTTACTATGTGTAGAATAGCCTAGAAAAATGCCCTCATCACACCTAGACTCAAAACCTCCCAAGTTATCACCATCTCTCTTGATAAAGCATTTACTACCAAAAATTTTAAAGTAACCAACATTAGTTGTCCTACCATACCATAGTTCATAAGGTGTATGATTAGATTTTACCCTCAGTTGAACTCTATTTAGAGTGTATACTGTTGTATGGACAGCTTCTTTCCAAAAATAATTGGCCAGATCAGCATCATGAAGTAGTGTCCTTGTCATCTCCTTTACAGTCCTATTCTTTCTTTCAACTACTCCATTCTGTTGTGGAGTTGTAGGGGCAGAAAATTGTCTTTTGATTCCATGTTTCTCACAATACTCAATGAACTCCTTTGATGTATACTCTCCACCATTGTCTGATCTTAGACATTTGAGTTTGTAATTAGATTCCTTCTCTACCATCTTCTTGAATATCCTGAACCTATCAAAAGCTTCTAATTTGTGTTTCAAGAATGTTACCTAGGTCATTCTAGAGAAGTCATCAATAAAGAGCATAAAATATTTTTCACCACCTGAAGCTTTAGTCCTTGTGGGACCACACAAGTCTGAATGAACAAGTTGTAGAGGCTTAGAAGAGATGTACTCTTTAGATTTGAAGTTGGCCTTAGTTTGCTTACCAAATTGGCAATCTTTGCAAGTTGCATTATTTGGCTTGGAGATGTAAGGCATATTCCTTACATTTTGATGTTTGCTAATTCTTTCGAGATTATCAAAGTTTACATGCCCAAGTCTCCTATGCTATAGCCAACTCTCCTCAATTTGACCCATGAAGCAAATGTGTCCATTTGCACTCCTATTTTCAGTTCCATGTAAAGTATATATGTTTCCACTTATTTTTAATCATGTTGCCACAACCTTTCCTGATTTCTTTTTGATCTCACAACCATGAGCATTAAATACAACACTATATCCATTATCACAAATTTGGCTAACACTCAATAGATTATGCTGCAAACCATCAACATAGTAAACATCATGTAATGGGGTCTCATCATCTAATAGAATAGTACCTTTTCCTTTGATCAAAATACAATCATTGTTGCCAAACATAACTGATCCTTTAGTAAGGTCTTCAAACTTAATGAATTTTCCTTTGTCACTTGTCATATGGTTAGAACAACCACTATCTATAACCCACTGATCCTTCTTTTTGGCATGGAAGTCTGCTTGAACAATCATAGAATCTATTGTCTTACTCATCATCTTAGGTTTCCAAACAAGTAATTTCTTATTAGCACTTGTAGAGGATACCTTGGAAAGACTATGCTACATTTTTAGATTAGGTTTGCAAAACTTGGCAATGTGCCCAAAGTTGTGGCAATTAAAATAATTCAATCCTCTTAAAAACTCAAAAGGATTTCTTGTCAAAAAAATTGCTCTTCTTCTAAAGCCAAATTTGCACTCACATTATGTCCATACCTGTTACAACAAAAGCAATATCCAAAGAAATTCATATTATACCTGAAAGACTTATTCCTTTTGAAGTTTGTTGTCTTCACAATGCTTTTGTTATTGATATCAAACTCCGGAAAACTCTTGGTATGTGAACTCTGTCCTTCAAATCCTAGGCCATATTTGTCTTTAAAACCTTTTTGTTTATCCAAGAGATCTTCAAGTTTGTCACTACTCTTGCACATATCAAGTTTTCTTTTTAAGGCAACAATTTCAGCTTCTAGAGTATGACATTCTTTAACTTTGGCATCTAACTCTTTGCTTGTTACATCAACAATCCTTTTGTTCTCCTCAAGACACAATTTTAGATCAACAAATTACTTCTCATAATCAGTTACTTTGCTGATCATAATTTCATTTTCTTTTTGAAATTAATTTCATTGAGCAATTGTCTCCTTTTTGAGCTTCTTGACCTCACTTAAAGCACACTTCAATTCACCTTCAAGATCAACAACTGCTTCATCATTTTCTAGTTGATCTTCACATTTATCATTATGTTTTTCATTTAGGACAGCCATAAACAAAGTCTCTGCACCTTCCTCAGAGAATCCTCTGAATCACTGTCAGTTATATCAGCATTTTTTTGTGAACAAGCTCTTCTTCTTTTTGAAGTTGTTCTTCGTTTTTAATTGAAATTGTTTCTTCTTGAATTGTGACTTGTTTTCTTCTTCATCACTATCCAAATCTTTATATGGACAATTTGCAGCATAGTGTCCTATTCTTCCACATTCAAAACATTTAAATGGAAGTTTACCTTTATATTTTCCAGTTGATCCCTTTTTCAGTTTGCTAACAAATAAAGATTCTTGATCCTCATTCACTTCTTTTGAATTAGCCTTTAACTCTTTCTCCTTTTTGACTGATTTGAATGTGGCTTCTTTACTTGATGTAGCATCATTACAACTCCTCATCTCAAAAGCAGTGAAAGTACCATGAAGCTCATCAAATGTCACTTTGCTCAAGTCTCTCTCCTCTACTGCAAACACTTTGGACTTATATTTAGGAGTTAGAGTCCTTAAAACCTTAGTTACAACTGCCTTTTCTTCTAAGGTATCACCCAAACCCCTAATTGCATTAACAATCTCTTGAACTCTCAGGAGATAATCAGCCACCTTCTCATCATCACTCATCTTGAGACTTTCAAATTTTGCTCTATAAGATTGTAATTTTGCCTCCTTGATAGATATTAGATAATTTATCCCATATGGCTTTAGCTGACTTGAAGTCCATGATTTTGACAAGTATCTCATTTGACAAACCACAGCATATTGCATTTTTGGCCTTAGCATTGTTTTCATATGCCTTCTTCTCATCAGGAGTAGATGGAGGAGTTGTGGTTGTATACTCTTTTTCTATGGCAGCATACACATCATATCCCAAAGAAGACAAATATGATTCCATTCTATATTTCCAGAAGGCATAATTAGACCCATCAAATAAAGGTGCCTTGTATGTTGAAAATCCCTCTTGACTTTCCATGACTAGTATTCCACTTATAGGACCTACCCAAGATGATTAAGCCTCTAATGGGAACCAGGCTCTGATACCAATTGTAGGAGTACAAACAACACTGAGAGGGGGGGTGAATCAGTGTTGTGTCTAAAACAATATTTTAGATATTTTCAAAACTTAACTGATAACTTTATCAAAGAGATGAATCATAACACAAATGTTCAACCAAGAAATTATACAAGATATGAGACCAAGACACAAAAGTTTATACGAGAGGAAAACCCTCCTGGGGTAGAAAAACCTCTCAAAAATGCCTCACTGGCTTAAGCACAAGAATCAACATTTAAAAGGCCTCACTGGCTGATAAGTGTCTCACTGACATATCTAGGTCTCACTGACCAATTTAGGTTTCACTAACCAATACAATTATCTTGATGCCAAATAGCACAACTCAGGGGGTTACCCTAATTTTCTTTGATACAAAACCTTATTTCTCCTTATATTTTCACCTGATACAAAACCTTTTCAATCACTGCAACACTTTAGCAATACTTGATATTTCTTATTATCACTGCAACAAGATTTTGAAGCAATTCATTTGCTATACGCTGCAAAATATCTTTGCACATAAAGTTCATCTTACACACATCTTGAATAAATAAACACAGTTATAAACCTCTCTGCGAAATCAATAGAAATTCTTCACCAAAATAATAACTCTGCATATAAAATGAAGACTATATCATTTTTCTTCAAAAGCATTTGAACAAATCATTTCAAGATCATGTTTCCTGTTTTAAACTCAATCCATTGTCCCTCAACACTAAAAAATTTTGCTTTCAAAAACACTTTCCAAGCATCCAAAAACATATATTTATGGCTGCACAATATATAAAAATGATATGATTGGATAGGTATATGTCCTAATAAGGTATAGAATCAAATCTTACCCATAAAGGAAGCATTGACATCAGGTTACTAAATTCTCTGACCATCGAACACCTCAGAAATCCCAAAAAATAGGCCTTTTTGGTTTTTATATGCAGAAAGCCCATCAAATTTAAATTGGAAAGTCTAACCGTTGGGCTTCAAATGGGAAATAAAACATCACCAGTCGATGCAACTTTCCCGCCAGTATAAGATTAAACTTTGACCGCTCGATTGGTGCTCCCGCCAATGACTTTAAAATGACTTTGTATGACCAGAGCCACTAAAGGATGAGGGCCGGTCTCCCAATGATAAAAGAACCCTTGTTTATAACTTAAGTGGCCTTTTAACCTGCTAAGCAGGTCAACTCAAAAATAGACCAAAAACACTTGACGTTCAATCTAGGTTTTTTCAATAGGCTTTAGAAGTTTTGAATGAGGGTTTTGATGCCTTATCATATGCATTTTAGCTCAACATACTAAATGATGAGAACTCTGCACTGTTCACAGAGACTCCATACCACTGTCACAAGCTATAAGAGGATTAATTCATAGATATCAAATATGATTTGACTTCTTGATAATAAAACCATTAAAAACACAATCCTTGAAGACCAATACCATTGTATTGTCATATGATTCAAAGAATATCAAATTGCTACTGAAAAGCAACTAATTCAGATAAGCCCACTATTCACATTGCAACTAAAGACATCTACATTATAAATGGCACTGAAATCCACTCCAAATCTAATCCTTTGCAAGAATATGAAAACAATAAGACCCCTAGCATTGAAATGTCATATGAATATCATCAGAGGATCAAGAGAGCATGTGCCCAACTGTTGTATGCCAAAAACCAAAGAGTGCCAAGAACCATGAGGACCATCTGCACCTTGAAGAGCATCTGCACCTTGAAGATCATCTGCAATATGAATGCACAAGAGACAACCAATTTGTGCCAACAACCATTTTGACATCAATGATAAAGACAATCAAACCAAACTAACAGTCTCTTCCTAAAGAAACAACTTTTCAAAGCAAATCGTACCTCTTAGAACTAATCACTCCCCTTAATCTTAATATTATGTTATTAATTGCTTACCTTGTAATATGATAACCGATCTTTCCTTTTACTAATATTTGTCTCTTTAAATAAAAGTATCATATTATATGACCTATTAGTGATAATTGTAGCATTTAAGATATTAATCATTGTTGTATCTTGCTATGTAATTACACACTCATCTTTTGTCTTATATGAATCTTTTTACTCACCGGATTTATTCAATAACATGTACCTTTGTTTAGTATCGGTCTTCATGTATTACTAATATAAACATAAGACATGGTAACAAATCATTGCCTTTTAATACTTATACTATTATATTTAAATATTTATATTTGTATTATTAATATCTATATTATTAATATTTATATTTTTATATCTATATATTATATTTATATTTGTCATTTATAAATATAATAATATATTCTTGTTAATTAAAATAAATATATTATATATTATAATATTATATATATATATATATATATATATATATGTATCAAATATTAATACATATGTAATTATCTCTATTCAAATTGACTAAACACTGTATTTCATGAAAGTAACTTCACCATCTTTTATCATGATGTTTAAATCTTTAATTTAAACAATGCCTTAATATCAGGACATCATAGGATCCCATCTTTTTAAACTGTTCTTCCAAAGTTATAAGAGTCAATCTTAAAATCCTTAGTGTATTTAAGTAAAAGTGTGAAACATATGTTTTCTTGAGCCTATAGGGAGTTTTACAAACACTCCAATTGCCTTTTCTTTTTAACACCCTAACTACACTATTTATATAATGATGGAAAACTTCATGAATCATCAAACAATTTGGTGTATGATAAGGCAATCTAACAGGTCCCAATAAATTTCTTTTAACTCTTATTAGTTTCCCTTATGACAAGGAAAAGTTATACAACTCCCTAATTGCAATAAGTGCTTCTTTTAAAATTTTGGGCATCCTAGGATCATGGATTACTCTATGGTAGTATGAAGCACAAGGATAAAATGATTGTAAATTTTTATATAGAATTCCTAGTATATATTATTGTAAAGCTTGTTGGAGAACATAGGAATGGGTTCCTTGACTTATTGGCTCTAGAGAGGGAAACGAGTAACATCAAAATCCATTGAAAATAAATGTAATCAAACATTTGAGAATATATTAAAATTATCTCCCTCATGGGTTACATTGATTTGATTTTCTAGGTTAAAGGAAATAATATCTACCTAATTAGGCACAATATCAGAAGTGGGAGGAGACAACAACAGCCAAGGGACAATCCTCAATAAACACCTACCTTCTAAGATCTAAGGGAGTAAACTTCTCCCTTAGCAAGCAATGAGGATCATTACCTGGAATGTTAGGGGCCTTTATGCCCATAATAAAATACGTGTGATCAAAAAACAATTTGATCATATGAAAGGCAATATAATTTTACTATAGGAAACAAAAATGAAGTTTGAAAATGCAAAGTTGTTTAAAGCTCATTGTAAAGGCTGGGATGGTTGCTTTGTCAATGCTATTGGAGAGGCTAGCGGATTGGGCATTTTCTAGTTGGTGAACAAATTCATCATTGACATCATGCATTACACTCAATTCTAGATGGCGTGTCGGGTAAGATACCTTCTCACAAATCTTGAATTTGTGTTGATTAATGTTTATGGACCCACTAGGATGAATGAGAAAGCAATTCTTTGGAATGAGCTTCTCAATTTTGTATCCCAAATACAATATGAAAAAATTATAATCGGAGGAGATTTTAATGTTGTCCTGCCCTGTGAAGAGAAGCATGGGGGCTCCAACATCTCGTCCCAATCACAACTTATGTTTTAGAACTTTATATTTAGATCAGCCATGTTTGACATTGTCCTGAAGGTGGGCTAATTTACCTGGACTAACAGGAGAGATGGCTTCACCAATATTATCGAGCAACTGTATAGATTTCTCCTACTCCACAAAATGGCTTAGCACAAGTATTCTACTAGAATCAGAAATCCTCCCTATGTCCGGCTCTAACCAATTCCCAATATTACTCTCCATGATTGAGGATAATCCTCTCAAGATTTCCCCTTTCAAATTTGAAAGGATGTGGTTGTGCAATGAGGAGTTACTAGATTTGATAAAAAATGGTGGGTTGAAGCGGTAGTTCAAAATGGATCTAAGATGTTCAGACTAACCAAGAAGCTGGAATACATAAAATTGAAACTAAAGGAATGGAACTAAAATGTATTCAAAGATATTTTTGAAGAAAAAAAGCTTGTCGAAGAAGAGTTGGAGGAGTTGAACAGAAAAGTAATTGCCAACGACATGTTCCAAAATGACTATTTAAAGGAGAAGGAATTAATGGCTAAGCACATAGAAATTCTGGCCAAAGAAGAAAACTGCCAGAGATCAAAGTCTAGGGAAACTTGGTTGGCCAAAAGGGATTCCAACACAAGTTCTTCCATAATTCAACCAAAGTTCAAAGAAGCAGAAATTGCATCACATTTATCAAGCGATCAAATGGCTCTCTGATTACGAAGCTAATGGAAATCCAAAAAGAGACTATCTCCCATTTCCAAAAAAAATTAGCTGTGGATGGAGCTCTAGACGTATTGTATATGAATAAACTGTTGTCCAATATTCCTCACTTGGTCAATACTAAACGCAATCAAATGCTCTGGGCACCAGTCTCTAAAGAAGAGGTCAAGAATGTGGTTTTCCAAATGCACCTGGACAAGGCCCCTATGCCTGACAGATTCCCTGCATTATTCTATCAAAATTTCTAGGACATCATTGGCTGCAATGTCAAGAAGGTGGTTGAGGATTCCCAAAAGTCAAAGAAAATTCTAAGGAATCTAAATAACACAAACATTGCACTCATCCCGAAGAAGATAGACTGCCTCTATTTTGTTGATTACCACCCCATCTCTTTATGCAACACTATCTACAAGATCATCTCCAAAGTAATGGCCAACCAACTGAAAGAAGTAATCCCATCCATAATTTCACATGAACAAAGAGGATTCACTCATGGCAAAGCTATAATGGACGACATCATTATAGCACATGAGACAATTTGCTCTATTATGTCCACCCACCAAAGATGTATGATCACCAAACTGGATGTAAGTAAAGCCTACGACTGGGTTTGTTGGCTTCTTCTAATGCGGGTGTTTAAAGCCTTTAGCTTTGAGCAAGATTGGATGGAATGGATTTTTGCAAGCATATCCATGGTCTATTATTTAGTACTAATAAAAGACAGTCCATATGGCTTCTTCAAATCATCAAGAGGCTTAAGGCAAGGGGAACCACTCTCACTATTTCTATTTTTAATATTGGCTGAGGCCTTTGGGAGACTAATTAAGAAGATGGCCGCTACTGGGGATTGGGTGGCGGTTCAAGTAGCTAGAGGACTAGACCCCATCACTCACCAGCAATTCACATATGACACAATAATGTATAGCACAGCAAATATGGAGATGGTGTACTCCATCAAGTATGCACTAGATACCTATTCTACATCTTCTGGTCAAGTAATCAATAAAGAAAATTCTAGCATTTACTAATTCAATGTGAAGCAAGTGATGCAAAGAAGAATTGTAGACTCTTATGGATTCAAAATCGAACAACTCCCTAAGAAATATCTTAGTGTCCCTCTCTTTAAAGGAGCAAACAAGGCCTCTCTGTGGCTAGATACTATCAATGCATGCAAAGGCAAGACTAAAATTTGGAAGGGAAGATGGCTTACTCTTGCAAGGAGGATTATCATGATCAAAGTTGTTCTCTCTTTCATACCAATATATGATGTCATGTATCTCCCTCACAAAGAGGTTGCACAAGATATGAATAGAGCAATGAAAAAATTATGTGGGACAGAGCAAATGAAACCCACAAAATACCCCTACTTATTTGGGACATAGCTATAAAACATAAATATGGGGGTAGTGCAAGCATAAAGTGCATTGAGAAACATAATGTTGCTCTGGGTGCAAAGATGATATGGTGCTTGCTAGAAGAACCAAAGGCCCTATGGTGTTAGGTATTACAAAAGAAATACCTAGACATCACCAAAATATCTAGGGTACTCATCATTGATGACCCCCTAGCAGATCACATATTTGGCAATTCACGATGTGCTATTGCCATATCCTAGTTGATCATGTATCGTGGAACATTCAAGATGGACGGACGACTTATTTTTGGACGGATTCGTGGAATGGGGAGCAAATCTTTGAGTCCTGCCCTGAGCTAAATGGATGCAAGGACATAATGATAGATGTTTGGGGGAACAAAGTGGTAGATTATATTGAGTGTAAACTAAACAATATGGGTTGGCAATGGTGCAACTTCAATATGGTTCCATTACCACAAAGGGCAAAAGAAATTACAACTTTTGTCAAAAAGAGAAATTACATTAACCCAAGGGAATGATAAGATCATATGGACTGGAGCGAAGTCCGAAAGATACATGGTTAATCTGGGATATGTCATGCTGGAGAATAGAACTGGGAACACAAAATGGCCTTCAGGCTTGTACTGGGGAAAGAAAGTCCTTCCTAAGGTAGGAGCATTTGCATGGACTGTGCTCCATAAAAGAATCCTCATAGGAGATCGGCTGAAAACTATTAGAATCATTGGCCCTTAAAGATGTACGCTTTGTTTGATGGAAGAAATTTTTGCAAACCACCTATTGCTCAATTGCAACTTTGCTCACAGTTGTTGGATTTGGCTAGTGGAGAAAATTAGTTGGCAAGGTCCACTGCACAATGATTTGTTGGAGTTATTCATGGGTTGGCCATGATTGAAGCAAAATTCCATGTGGGGGGCTATATGGTTGGTGGCTCCATCCATGACAATATGGTACATATGGAAAGAACGCAGCTGAAGGATCTTCAATGAACACTCCATATCACCAAGAGATGTCTGCAAAATAATTGAGTGGTAAATGTGAATTTCTCAACTCACATATCCTCTCCTCCCCCACCAACAAATTCACATGGGATGGCTTTATCACAAAAAATTGGAGTCTACTGAAGATCCCAAAAGGAATCTCAAATAACCAAAGACAAACAAAAAGGGAGAAAAAAGGGAGATAAGGAAGACAGTGAAATGGCTGGCCCCTCCCTAGGAAGATTAAAGATAAATTTTGATGGGGCCTCTCGAAGCAATCCCATCACAGGATCTAGATGCATAATAAGAAACAAAAAGGGAATCCTTGATTGGGCTTCTTTGAAACATATACAACACGGGACCAACAATGAAGCAAAGCTCAAAGTTCTCCATGATGGACTGAATCTATGCCTTTCGAAGAAGCTAGACCACATTGACATCGAAGGCAACCCAATGTTGTGCTTGAACGCCATCAAATCCAAGAAAGTGCAAAATTGAAAGTTGCAAAATAAGGTAGATGCCATTTGTATGAAACTCGACACACTCCATGATTACACCTGTAGGCATGTGTATCGTGAGGCAAATATAGCAGCAAATCTTTTAACAAATTATGGATGTGACACAGCTGGTGCCGTCAAAATTGCTAATCAAGCAGAGAATTGGGAAGGCTTGCAACAACTACTAACTAAAGGAGTACCGAGAGAGGACAGATTGAGGATGTATTTTGGAGGCGGAGTGGCTCACCTCGCCAGTATAGGATGATTTCTCCCGACTTTTGGAATCAACATAGATATCGGGGGCATGTGACAAACCATGTGAATGATGGTTTTAGGATTATAAATCAGAAACCTAAGGAAGGAAATGCACACAATGTAGAACACAATCAACTTAGAGTGGGAATGCAGGTGCAAGGAAGAAGATGTCAAAACACAAATCAGGAGATGCTTTAGAGCCGAGCAAGAGGAGGTGGTCAGATCCATCATGAAAGTAATCAAGAAAGAGTTCTTCCATGAGGAACACATCCATGATGGTGTCCTCTATGAGGAATTCTTGACCACTGTGATTTTGAATATGGGAAAGAAACGTTGGGGAAAGTCGCTAGCAAAGGCTTTCATACCAGTAATTCCAAAGGAGAGGGTGAAGCGAGCGACATCCACATTCATCAACTGCTCGAAGGAAGGCTATTTGGGTGATGCTTCAAATGCCAGTGTGGTCAACAAAAACAAGGTAACAACTCAAGCACTGACACTATTTAGGGAGGGCCTGCAACGTAATAATTTAGAGACATTTCAATTTTACATCAGCAACCATTTTGATCTCCTATCCCCTAAGCAGCTAGAAAGAGTTTGTGAGTTGGATGAAGGCCTTAGGGTGTTGTTGCACATCCCTAGGCCTGATAACTAATTCATTGTATACAAAGAATGTAATTTGGCATGCTCCATTTGAAGCCATACAATGGATCTTTCTGTTTTTTACTTTTATTTAGAAGGGACACCCCTAGGTAGCACTTGTCTATCAAAAACAAATTACTTAACTACATGAGTTAAGTGGGGACACATATTTCTATTCACTTTTTTTTCTTGATTAAATTTTCTTTGAAAAATCTTTTATTTTTAAGATATGTTTTAAAAACTACACTTTCTAATTTTATTTAAAACTCAAGTTTACGTTTATAAAAGATAAATAAATATTTATTATTTTTTATATTTTTATTATAATTATTTAAGAAACTCAAATTCTGCAGCTTCTTTAATCAAACTTTAAATTTAAATGTTTCTAAAACTTTAATTTTATAAATATTTTATTCCATTTTAAAGTTATTTTTGTTGTTAGATTTTTGTATATATAAAATAATAATTTTAAAAAATATAAATAATAATGTTATTAAATATATATTAATATTTACCCCAAGTCACAGTTTACCAAGCAATATATATATATGTGTGTGTGTGAGAGAGAGAGAGAGAAAAAAAATAAAAATTAAAAAAAAGCTAGTTGGAGACTTTTAATTAGCTTCTAATTTAATTTAATTTTATATGCATTCATTTAATTTTTTTATATTAGTATATACACATAAAAGTATATATTATTTATAAAAAATTTAAAATCATTTTTATAATTTTTAATAAGCTAGTTGGAGGCTTCTTTAATTAGCTCCGAATTTAATTTTATTTTATATGCATTCATTTAATTTTTTATATTAGTAAATACACATATAAAAGTATATATTATTTATAAAAAAATTAAAATTGTTTTTATAATTTTTAATGTTTATATATTTTTATGGAAAAAAGATTTGCTAAATAGATTTTTTTTTAGAAATCACAATAATTTCTATAATATAACTTAAGAATGATAAATCTAAAAATCAAAAAAATCTTTAGTTTATAGAAAGATATTGAGATGGAGTAAGATATATAGAGTCAAATTAACTTTAGTGAGTTAATTTATAGGATTTTATAAAGTTTAATGTAATAAAATAAATAATTATATTTTTATTTTAGATGATGTCATTGATGTCATCATTTAGTTAATTTTTTATAGTTCATTTTTTTATGATGCCATCCTTAGGAGGCCCATTTCATATGTAAATTTCTCCTAATGAAAGGGACCTCCTTCATTAGAAGAGGAAAATAAATGGTCCACTATAGCATTGTTGTTTGAAGCCCCAAGGTTTCATTCTTTTCAAGTCAAGGGAAGGATTGGAGGGCATCATATTGTAGCTCTTATTGACAAGGGAAACACCAATATTGTTTTTTAACGTGTGGTAGCTCAATTTAGGTTAAAGGCAAAAGAGTTTATAGGTTTTGACGTAACAGTGACAAATGGATATTTCTTGACCTATAAGCAAGTCATTTGCCAATTATAAGTAGTATTGGATGGGCATCATGTTACACATTACTTTTATGTTATTCTTTTAAGAGGAGCTCATATGGCATTAGTGTTTCAGTGGTTACATTTGATCTGAGTTCACTTAGAACTACCAAATGATGGCATTGTGTCTTGTTGACCAAGGATGAAAGAAAGTCATCAAAGACATGATAGGTAGATCAACACAGTCAATTTATACACATTGTTTAGAGAGACTTCTAAGACAAGAACAAGTGAGTTGGGGTCCTACATGTTTTTTATTAAGATAAGCAGCTAACAAGGGGTTGAACCCTTTACAAACAAAGGCCCCCAGGGCTGGGCAAAACAGGCTAGAAACAACATAAAAGCATAACAGAAAGAACAGAGAAACAACAGTCAAGCTGCAAGCCAAAACAATGGATCTAAATAAACCCCAGATCTAGAGGATATAAATCTAACTCTCTTAACCGTCGGTCATGAAGCAGCAATAGATTTGGGAAGTCCCTTCTTTTTTTTTAAGCAACCAAGCAAGAAGACTCTGAGTCAAAATCCTCATAACGAAGCGAGAGGAGGGGATCCTCAACAGATATCATAGTCAAAGAGAAATCACGCACTGAGAGGGAAGTCGGCAGCGCAAAAGATGAAGCAAGGATCGACAAGGTAGTAATCCGACCCTCAGCAGATAGGGTCAATAAGGGAGCTGAAGGCTCAACAAAGGCATCCAAAGATAGTGAGGGTCAAGCAAACCTGGCATCAGTAGTCCTGGTCACCAAAGGCTCCACTGGAGGAATAGCCAACAAAGGATCCTGGGGAAGCTCGTTCACCTGGAAAGAATCACCCTCATGGGAAGGCTTGCCCGCCTGGGAGGAACCATTCGTCGAGGAAACACAAACAGTCAAATGATCAATGAGTGCATTCTTCCACCAAGTTGTTGCACCCTTGCGATGAGAATGAGGGCATCCAGAGGCTAAGTGACCAATAGAGAAACATCTCTTGCACCTAAAAGGGAGACCCTCATAATCCAACAGTTGTGTCCATGGCCTGTCCTCAACCATCAAAATAACATCTCCATGGAGGGGTTTGGAGATGTCAATATCCACTAATATGTGAGCCGCCATAGTATGCCCTAAACCTGAGGTCGTAGAGTCAACCTTCAAGAAGCGCCCTATAGCGTTGCCAATGGCTTCATAGCAGGAATCCTCCTAAAACTGGGGAGGGAGATTCGGTAGTCGAACCCATACTGGTCTGGTATTAAGCGGCTCAGTGAGAGGATTGAAAGAGCGAGCCCATGGCTTGAGGGATAGCGAATGGTCGCCCCACATCCAAGCCCTATCCAGCGCAGAAGATGAAGCAAGGATCGACAAGGTAGTAATCCGACCCTCAGCAGATAGGGTCAATAAGGGAGCTGAAGGCTCAACAGAGGCATCCAAAGATAGTGAGGGTCAAGCAAACCTGGCATCAGTAGTCCTGGTCACCAAAGGCTCCACTGGAGGAACGGCCAACAAAGGATCCTGGGGAAGCTCGTTCACCTGGAAAGAATCACCCTCATGGGAAGGCTTGCCCGCCTGGGAGGAACCATCCGTCGAGGAAACACAAACAGTCAAATGATCAGTGAGTGCATTCTTCCACCAAGTTGTTGCACCCTTGCGATGAGAATGAGGGCATCCAGAGGCTAAGTGACCAATAGAGAAACATCTCTTGCACCTAAAAGGGAGACCCTCATAATCCAACAGTTGTGTCCATGGCCTATCCTCAACCATCAAAATAACATCTCCATGGAGGGGTTTGGAGATGTCAATATCCACTAATATGTGAGCCGCTGTAGTATGCCCTAAACCTGAGGTCGTAGAGTCAACCTTCAAGAAGCGCCCTATAGCGTTGCCAATGGCTTCATAGCAGGAATCCTCCTAAAACTGGAGAGGGAGATTCAGTAGTCGAACCCATACTGGTCTGGTATTAAGCGGCTCAGTGAGAGGATTGAAAGAGCGAGCCCATGGCTTGAGGGATAGCGAATGGTCGCCCCACATCCAAGCCCTATCCAGCACTAAGTCTCACTCCTCAAAGGAAGCAAAAGTCACTATGAAGAACCCCCTTACGCTAGGATAAAGCTCAATTTGTCTAGCAACAAGAGACTTCTAGGAATCCATGACCCAACTATGTAGATTGGGGAGAGAGGGCCAAAAGCCATTAAACATGCAGATCACTTCGTGCTTCATATAAAAACCCTCATTTTATGCGACCTCAGGGCCACACATCACCACAAGAGAAGAACAAGCACAAGGCATAGGCCTAACCCTAGCATGTGATGGTTGTGCCTGAGCTCTAGAATTGATAATAGCATCAAAAAATGACTTCAAAAGGTGGCCAAAATCAACCTTAGTAGTGTAGGGTCTAACATTTTCAACAGGCGAAGAACCCGCAACAGGGGTCGCCGATCGAAATTGTGGAGCCCCATTTGAATTATCCCACAGAGGAAAGACTCACCCTGCACTCATGGATTTCCTTAACGTGTGGATCCCTCCCAGCCACATTTGAAGCACGCTCAGGAATTGCCTTAATGCTCGGTCCGCTCCCAGCCACAGTTGGAATGCGCTCAGACAGCCCGCACGGACTCGGGAACCTGCGTTCAACCACAACCACGGCACTCAGAATGCGTTCAACCACAGTCGTCATTTAGAAGGTTAGGAATCGTTGGGGTCCTACATGTTGCATTATGAAGGTATTCATGGAAAGGCTTGAAGGATGTTGTATTACAATATTTGTGAGAATGTGAGGATTGTCAAAGGATGAAACATGAGACAACACACCAACAAGTTTTCTATAGCCCCTTCCTACTCCTCAGCAAAAATGGTAAGTTGTGTCTATGGAATTCATCACAGGCTTACCTTAGGTTGGAGGGAAGAGTTATATTTTTTTATTTGTAGACGAGTTGAGGAAATATGTGCACTTCTCCATATCCAATTATTTCAAGGCACAACAAATAGTAGACATTCGTTTTAGAGATGTTTGCTTACATGGGTTACCTCAGACCATTGTTAATGATCAGCATGCAAGCTTTATGAGTGCTTTCTAGAAGGAGTTGACAAGGACAAAGCTAACTTCAAGTACTAGTTATCATCCCCAAACTAATGTCCAAACTAAGATAGTGAACAAGTGGGTTGAATGGTGCTTGAGTCTCACTACTAATCATCAAATAGCTTGGGTGAGATGGCTCTATTTAGAGGAGTATTGCTACAATACTACCTACCACATGTCAATTGGTATGTCTTCATTCATGGCACTATACGAGTACGATGCACTTATGTTTATTGAGTTGACTCTCCTAGAGACATAAGTACTTAGAGTTGGTGATTTCATAGACCATAGTAGGTAGATCTTGACAAGTTTACATGACCATTTGCGATGTACTTAGAACCAACAAAGGATCTATGTTGATAGACATCACACGAAGAGATACTTTGAGGGGTGATATAGTTTTCCTTAGGCTGCAACCCTATAGGCAATCTTGACAAGTTTACATGACCATTTGCGATGTACTTAGAACCAACATAGGATCTATGTTGATAGACATCAAATGAAGAGATACTTTGAGGGGTAATATAGTTTTCCTTAGGCTGCAACCCTATAGGCAATCTTCTCAAAGAAGAATGGAGCAAACAAGCCTAAGCCCTATTTCTATGGACCCTATAGAGTGGTACAATGTATTGGCAAGGTGGCATATGAGATAGAGCTTTCTTTTAGCAGTCGAATCAACATCTTTCACGTGTCATGTTTGAAGAAGACAGTGTGTAAGCATGTGATACCTTCAATTGAGCCACCACCCCTTGATAATGAGAGAAGATTAGCCCTAGTGTCAAAGCAAATCCTTGGGACTAGAGAGAAGCGGTTGAGGAACCATATGCTAATAGAGTACCTTTTATAGTGGATGAGTCTATCCTTGAGGATGTTGCTTGGGAGATAATTGCTATCTTGGATCATCCAACTTTATCTTGCTTGAGGGCAAGCAAATTTGGGAGGGGAGGACTTGTAATGTCCTTTCTAGATGATAGCAAAATGTGAACTCCACTTATCTATTTTGATAAGCATCCTATAGCATGTTTGCGTGTAAGAGGAATAAGTACAAGTAACTATATGTGTGTGTTTTATATTGTTTTCTTGGCAAATAAAAGAGAAATTCCTATATTTTAAAGATCTTCCTACTTTTTAGAAGGTGGGATTGAGTCTTGATTAGCTTTGATGATCTCCCTAATGTGTTCTATTATACTCGGATTTCTATTTGATGTATTAAGAGTCATATTAAAGATTTTAATGAGTTATTATGATTAAATTGTGGCTCTAAGAGGTTTAGTCGTATTTTCTAGGCTACATTTGAAAAGGATGGACACTTTGCATTGTTGCATTCATATAATCTTGGACTCAACTTCGAGTCTTCTATTTGGGTTTTTGACACTTTAGGTATTCAAGATGTCAATCTCAAATTATGATGTGATCTTTAAGTAAATATCTAATATTTCAAATCTTAGTGAATTTTATTCAATTTTATGTCATTTTGAATTTGGGTTTTTGACACTTTAGGTATTCAAGATGTCAATCTCAAATTATGATGTGATCTTTAAGTAAATATCTAATATTTCAAATCTTAGTGAATTTTATTCAATTTTATGTCATTTTGAATACATAAGAATTGACTTAAAACCCAAGAAAAGACTCCAATATATAAGGTTGTGAAATTTAATAATAGAGGAGATTAATTTTAATACATCTACTGAGGTTTTTAGCAATGACGTGAAAGAAAGGAAGAGTAGTTGGATAAAAGGGGATTTTCGAGAAAACAAAGATCTTTTGCATTTTAAAATAAAAAGCTATCATATTCTTCTTAGGGCAATTGTGGAACATTAGCTTGCAGATTTGAGAACGAAAACCTTCAAATCTCAAATTCAAACCGTGTAGCTCTTTAATTTCAGTAGGCAGATTCATACAGGGTTTGTACTTGTACATTCAGAAAAAATTTAGTTAGAGTTGGATGATTTGGCTAAGGTTTTGCTTCAAAAGCTTTGTGAGCAACCTGTTCTTCTTTTGTAAAGTAACCTGTTCTTTTGTAAAACTATTAACCACATGCATTCTTTTCAATTTATGGTTATATTTATATGTGTGATTTTCCTTCTATTGTATCCCACTAGAATAATTTTTAACATATATATGTTTGTTGTTCAAAAAAATTGTTGAAAATTCTGCCTTCTGTTTTGAAATTTACATGTTAGTAGGTAATTTTGTCTAGGGGTTTTTACACTCTCACCTAAAGAACGCCATTGGCATAATTAATAAGTTCTTTATTATACTACCTTACAGATCAAAACAATATTTAAACCTCAATGCTCTTGAACGTAGCACTTGCAGTTAAACTTCAATTCCGAAGTTCTCATCTAGAGATTCATTGCGTTCTCCATGTCGTGGTGCAACAAAACCCTCTATAGGGTACATATAGAGTGTCAATATGCATAATTTACTGAAGTCTATCAATATTCTCAAGGAGAGTTGTAGAGAAAACGTACTCATTTACACCAGAATTTACAAGAAATAATATCGATAAGCATTACAATAGAGCCTCTCATGGCCATTTTGGAATAATGGATTATTGGCAGATAAACTCAAAAAGGAGATTAAACATTAAGTATAAGCCTTGAGAAGACTTCTTTGAATTCTACTGCTTCATTCAGAAATTCTCATTTAAATTTTTTTTTTTTTATATATATTGAAGAAATGCGAATTACATAAAAATAGAGCAGTCAAAGGACTGCAGAAATTAAACAACTAACAGCAAGCCTAAACAGTCAAACAAGTTGAACATAGCCAAACTAAACAAGTTGACAACTGGCTTCAGCAACAGTCCCAGAACCGACAGTGAGCAGAAATGCCTGAAGATCAACAGAGCCCTCATTTTAAAATTACTAACCAGGCTTTTTACTTTTAAATCACTCTCACAGAAAATGCCTTCTAGACTCTCAGAGAGGAATAAAAATGAGCTGGAGAAAAAATCATATTTCATCACCTTTCTTGGAAGTAATAACAGCAAAAAATCTCGATCATTTTTTGAAGAATAAGAATGGTGCATTGCTCAAGGGATCCTGATTGAATGCATATTCCCAGAAGAAACCTCCACTCAATATATGATCAAAAAATATAGCATCTTTTGTCAAATTTGGATCCACTCTTAAAACTTCCCAATGGCACATAGATGTCTTCTATTCCTCTTAACTGTACTTTTTGGTTTGAAAATTTAAACAATAACTTTTCTTGGGGCATCAACCAGAACTCCATGAATATTTGAAGAATTAATGCAGTACATGAACAATTCGCAAGAAGTACAAGGACCACTATATGTCAAACTTGTTTCCTGCCAAGTAGCTGTTTAATCTTTCCAAGTCTCGAGAAATCACTAATTGTAAAAGAATACATCAACACTTCTTCAACAGAAAGTGGCAACCTGACAATTCAATCTTCATGAAATTAGACTGCGGGGGCTATAAAAAATGAATAAAAATGGTAATAAATGTTCCCAAATTTAATGTGCATAGATCTGGATAAGGCTCTATTTATGTTTAAAGCCATGACCCAATAAGGAAGCACGCCCCAAAATTGTTTCTTTAGCATGTCTCAAAACAAAAAAGTTCTACAAAGCTTGTGGAGAATGGAAATAGAATTAACTTCAGGTTAAATCCAATTACCCAAAAGGTCTATACATGAGCACCACGCAAGTATCTTCTTTCATATAAACCAGTGATTTGATCTGCCACTGCCCACATGATGGCCTGCCCTGGAGGTATTCTCATAAGCCTTGGAAGTAATCCCTTCCACAAGGCTAACAATCCTTCTTCTGCAAAAATTGTTCTCAATGCATGAATCATGCCCTTATACTTAAGTTCCCCTGTCTCAACAGATCTACTTTGGGCCATTAATCTTGTTTTCACGACATCAAAAGGGCCTGTGCAAATAGGACCTGCAGTCCCTGCCAAAAACCCTGATATCATGGATTGCCATGGCTGAAGAGTCCGCCTGTCACCTTCATGCTTTTTCCACAGAACAACATCAAAAGCATTCTTGGCAGTGAACATTGCTGCTTGATTAATTCCATTTCTCATAACAGTTGGTGCTGCACCAGCCCAGAGGCCAAACAAACCTTCCTCACGCACAATGCTAGTTGCACAATGAACAGGGCCTTTATACTTCAGCAGCTCCAGAGCTAGACCTCTCTGCTGTTGTAACCTAATCTTTACCACCTGCAGTTTTTTGGGCAGAAACATAGAAAACCTGTGAATGAATTAAGGAGAACTGAAGTTGAAGACATGATGCTAATGAGATTAAGGAAGCCAAACAGAATTAACATTTAGTCAAAATCCAGAAGGTGTTAAGCATATTGTTTTACTTTTAAATCATTACAGGAAGTGAAAATAGGATTAAAAGCCATAAAATCATATACAAATCCTATGGAGCCAAAATCAAATTTTAATATCCCCAAAACGTAAATTCAAGAGGAACCAAACACAAACTTTTGATTTCCAAAAATATAAAGTTCAAGTAAGTTAGAATTTCGTACTTTTCATTGCTCAAAGAATTTCAAGTTCCAGTCATTCAATTATCTACAATCGTTCCATCATTTTCGGGCAAAAATAAAAGCAGTACTACATTACAGCTATGGTGATCTACATCTTCACAAAAGAAAATTAAAAAGAGGATATTAGTATAGTTCAAACTAATTAGCAAAGATGGCAAATCTTATGAAACCCGACAAATAATTTGCAGGAACTGAAGATGAGGTAAAAACCCAAGACCTAAAAGAAATTACAGAACCCATCAAAATGATCTCAAGTAATCAACACGAGGCTAAAATCAACAAAGGCTATTATGTAAAACTTATCAAAGAATTCAAAAAAAAAAAGGCACACAAGCAAAATTCCCAGAACCTAGAACTAGGAGTGTGTAAGTGATGGAAATTTGAAAACTCACATATCTCAGTGTTTTCAAGGATCTCAGTTTAATCAATGGCCTACAGTGATAAAGTAAATTACTTTATCAAATTCATAACTTATGATGTTGCTTTGACATGAGAAAGCGGGAAATAAACCTAATTAATTTAATCTATTTCTTATAATTCAGATATGGATTGAAAAATGGGATAACTTATCTAAAGCCACAAAAATATATATAATATTATAAAGCCATCACAGAAGGAGGTTCAAATCCGCAGGGGCTTACCCAAACAGTTCAAAGAACTTGTATGCAGTGAAAGTGCACACAAAGATCCAAGCATCTCTATCAGTTCAATGACAAAACATTTACGAACTTCATGGTTAAGAATCTGTCACAATTCAAAGAACTGAAATCATTACCTAAATTACTTAATCAGTTAAATGCTTGAATGACATTGTGAACATAGTTCTTGCATGTTCAGTGAAAACAAAAAAGGAGATAATCCTTATTAGCATTGCAGACCCTTGTCAACACTACCTCTTAGCATTCTGACATGGACACAAATGGCTTGTACAAAACCCACGAAATAATACACAAGGAAAGAAGCAAACAATAAAAAAGAACCTGGGTGTAAAGTCCCCTTTTTAATTAAATTTATTTTGAAGAGAAAAAGCCCATTCTAATATTTCCTGTGGGATAATGGGAATTTGCTAAGGAAATAAATTTAATTAATATTTAATTTTGGGACCCAGGTTAATTGTTATTTTTCAAACTTGGCAAATTGGGCCAATTAAATATTAATTTATTTATTAATTGTTGTATTTTCCCAAAATGAGAATGAGATTCCATGAGGTAGAAAAAGTAACTCCTGGGACACTTGGCACCCTCTTCATGACAGATTCTATGATGAGGAGTTACAATTTGGCATTCATGACAAAGTGGGAGCTATTTTGAGGAAGGAATATTTTACGACAAGGCAATTAGTGAGGAGTTATATAATTGCTTTATTGAGAAGCATCTTCATAAATATGTATGACAGTTTTTATGACAGTTGTTAGTAGGCATTACTAGCTAAAAATGACTGAGAATTGAGTGGAGGTTATGAAACTCATTTAGTGGACTTAAAGTGGAGAAGGAATATTTAATATTTTATTATTTTAATTACCTAGAGACATGGGCGTTGGAATTTGAGCCCTCCCATTTCTATTTAATCTGGGTTACTTCTTTAGTTTTTCATCTTATGTCAATTAATCAACTTTCTTCATAGCTTGAGCATTTGTGTTCGACTCTAGGATTCGAGGACAAAACCCCTTTGGCTTCCTAAGGGCAATCTCACATTTCGCTTTGTTTGGATTTCCACATATATTTTGGTCATTTGTATTTGCAGCAAGTTTGTATTTCAAAAGATTCAGTATATTGTGGGAGCATATATCTTTGTAATCATTGAAGTAGTATTTTGTTGTGAAGGAAGCTTATTCATATTGTGTGTTATAATTGAAGCTCAGCATATCTATGTTATTTTTGCAATCCATTGTTACATTTTTCTAGGCATTGTGTGTGTGTGTATATATATTCATCCACCATCTACTCTCACCTTGCTTTCATGGGATCTGGATGATCAGAAAGTGGTGAATAATAATATTTATTCACCATATGCTCTCACCTTGCCTTCACAGGATCTTGGTGATCAAAAAGTGATAAATATTTTATAAAAAAATTGTGGTCGTCATTACAGTGATATCAGAGCTTTGATCTTGCTAGCTTGCAAGGTAAATAAAATCGTTGTGTTCCACGGGGACGCGTCCCCCCGCCAAAAATAGCCGTCTCCCCGCCGCCCCGCCGCCCCCCCGCCGTCTCCTGAACGTCCCCCTAGTTGACGTCCCCCCGCGACCATTTTAATCCCTTTTTTTTTTTTTTAAATCATGGAAAACGAATCAAATGAAAACATAAATTTAATTTAGCCCCACGGGCTTTCATATGTGAGCATTATAGTGCTCGGTTTTGTCTCACGCGGCACAGTTGCAGCGATAATAAAATTTAAAAACTCACGCCAGTTCTAAATCCGTCGGTTGTTCCTATCGGCGTATTCCTTTAACCTCCTGCGAAGGGCTTTGAAGTTCCGACTTTGCTCATTCCTGCTGTGCGCGATTTTTAAAAGGTGAGTGTTCACTGGTTTTAAAGTTTTTCTGAGGCGTAAATGGTAAAGCCCTATGAATATTTTGAAACCCGAAACACCATTTTGAATTTTTTTTGAAACAGGGTTACAGACTTTTATGCCCCTCAGCAAATACCAGAAATCAATGCGAAAAAATCTCTAAACATGCTCAGAAAATTTCAATCTTTTTTCTGTTTTCCCTGAAGCAACCCTGCCATAGGGAGAGGAAAATAGCAGATAAAATGGCCCTTAGATGAACAGTAGACCAAGTGGCTGCATTTGCACACCTGTTAGCATCCATAAAAGAATCACCTTAAAAATGCCTTACACTACAGTTTGTATAGCAGGCAAAAATATTAGCACAAAAAATGCAATGCCTCCAGCCAAAAAATTGCATTCATATGGTTTTTTGAGTCTCAAACCTGTCACAGGCTGTACAAATCAGCAACTTCTCGGGCAAAATCTGTCATTCTTCAAACTTGTCCAAATGATTTGTCAAAAAGTGCCATAACTAGAAAATGCTGTACACTGTTTGGTGCCACAGAGGCTTACATGGGTTTGCAGAGGCAGACTGCCTCAACTGCTTTGCAATTCCGTGGCTCTTGAGTCTTATAACAACCATTAGAAATGAGGGCTGCAAAGGATAACTTACAGTCTACAGAATACATAGTTTAAGTATTTAATAATTTATAGAAGTAGGCAGAAATTAGAATATCATAATCTAAATCAAATGTATGCAAAATGTGGAAGCATAGACATGTATGCAAAATGTGGAAGCATAGACAAGGCACGTTGTGAACTGTTTGACAGAATGCAACTGCATATCCTGCAATCATTGCAGTCCATGAGACCACATTTCTTTGAGGCATTCTGTCAAACAGTTCATGTGCCTAAGTGCCTTGTAGTTGTCTATGCTTCCACATTTTGCATACATCGACATATCAGACCTGTTAGAAACTTAGACATGTTTGATGTTATCATGTTAGACATTTTCATTTTTAAAATTTTTAATTTACTAGCACTTGCCCCCATAGGAGGTTCAAGGAATACGCCGATAGGATTCATAGGAATAATGGCATGAGACAATTCCGAGCACTATGATGCTCACATATTGATATAATTTATAAAGCCTATTAGCCATATTTAAATATTTTTAATTTTTCAGTTTCTTAACAACTAACAAGTCAACATTGTAACATTGTTTTAAGTTTTTAACAGTTTAACTTCAAGTTTTCTGTTTTTATTTTTAACTTTTTTTATTTTCTTTTGCAGCATCATCATCATAATGAGTACACACAGCAGAAGTGATGATGATTCTCAATCTGATCATGATCCTGATTTTCAAATAGGAGAGGAGGGTGAAACTGAACATGCCTCAAATACTCAGTCTCAAACTGACACAAGTTCCATTGGGAGTAAAAATAATAGCTGCCCTTCACGACTCCTTGAACGTTGGGTCAAGGGCCCCTTTGATCCAAAATCACCATTAAAGCAATTTGCAACTAAGATGGCAGCAAACACTGGCGTAAAGGGGGGCACTAGAAAATGGAAGTGCAACATATGTGAGCTTACATGGTTTGGAAGCAGCACAAGAATTAATGCTCACTTTCTTCTTGTTCGAGGCAAAGGTGTAGAAGTATGTGGAGTTGTGGAAGGTAACTTGAAGATGAGGGCTGAAATGTTAAAATTATGGGGTTGTAATGTGAATGAAATACCTACTTCTGTTTTATTGCCACAAAGAAGGGGAGATCAGATTTCTAGTACTACTTTGCAGAGTCTAAGGCCACCAAATCCATCTAGTTCAAGTGCAGCAGCGCCTAAGGGGAAACGTAAGATGACTTCTTCACAACCATTGGTAGATTTATTCAATGTGCAAGCAAGGGAAGAGGCAGATGATGCCATTGGCAAATTGTTCTTTGCCAATGGCATTCCATTCCATGTGGCTCGCTCTCCTTATTTTAAGGAAGCTGTGTCAAAGATAATAAAAGCAGGACAATCATATGTGCCACCAGGGGAGACTAAATTGAGGACAACAATCTTGGATCAAAACTATTCCAAGATTAATATTTTGATGGAGAAGATGAAGAGAACCTGGATCACAAGTGGATGTAGCATAGTCATGGATGGGTGGACGGACATTAGGCACCGTCCACTCATCAATATCATCGTTACATCTACAGCGGGCCCTTATTTCCTTAGGGCTATTGATTGTTCAGGGCATAGCAAGGATGCCCATTTTCAGTTCCAGATCCTCAAGGATGCTATAGACGAGGTTGGGCCAGAAAATGTGGTGCAGGTAGTGACAGATGCGGCCCATGTGTGCAGAGCTGCAGGGAAGTTGATTGAGGCAGCCTATAGACATATTTGGTGGACTCCTTGTTGTGTGCATGCTATGAATAATGCACTTAAGGACATTGGTAAAATCAGTTGGATCAAATCAATTGTTAGTGATGCTAGAGATGTGCAGATGTTCATTTGCAACCACCATACTTCACATGCACTTTTCAGGTCCTTCTCCAAGAAGGAATTCTTGAAGCCTGTAGAGACTCGGTATGCATCATACTTTATTCTCTTGGAGAGGATGCTTGAGTTGCAAGAGCCATTGCAACTAATGGTCTTGACAACAGAATGGAACCGATGGCCTGAGTCGAAGACACAGAAGGGATTGAGGGTTAAGGAGGTGGTGACGAATGATGTCTTTTGGGCTGATGCAAAATATATTGTCTCCATTATTCAGCCAGTCTTCACAGTTATTAGATTTGGGGATTCTAATGCACCTTCCCTTGGAGAGGTATATGAGTGCATTGATTCTATGCTTGATCAAATGAAGTCTGTTGTGCGAGAGAAGGACCCCACAATGCAATTCTACACCGAGCATATTCATCCAATCATTCACCGTAGATGGGAGAAGCTCAACACTCCCTTACACATGGCTGCCTATGCATTGAACCCAAAGTGGTATATATATAGGCCTAGTAGAATCGTGCCTATGCAGGATGTTGAGGTGAAGGAAGGGTTCGTGAAGGCCATTGACAAAATGTATGATTCTACAGAGGCCACCTTGCTTCGTACTAAGTGGACAAAATTTGCCACTCTTTGGGGATATTCAGAGGCGGCCAAAACAGATTTGGAGACTATGTCACAGGTGGACCCCAAGTTGTGGTGGACTATGCATGGGCCTAGATCTTTGATTACTACTTTAGCCCTTCGTTTGTTGTCCCAGGTTTCTAGTTCTTCTGCTGCTGAGAGGAACTGGTCTACTTATAGCTTCATCCACTCTGTTAAGAGGAACAGACTTACTTCTAGGAGGGCAGAGAAGCTTGTGGCTGTACATAGTGCCTTGCGTCTCATTGACCGCACCACAACTACATACAAGGAGAGTCCAGCAGCCAGATGGGATGTAGAGCCAGAATAGCCAGCACAGATAGATGAGGATGCTACACAGACAGGGCTAGTTGGTATTGGTTTAGATGAGCTTGAGCATTTGGGGTCTAGCAGTTCCAGTGATGACAACATCGACATGGAGTTTGGGGATGATTAGATCATTGGAGGCACCAGGCCATTAACCATTTTGGCATTTAGTATTACTATTTAGTATTTAGTATTTACTATTTAGTATTTCAGTATTGTAACTTGTTCAAACTTGGTTGTAATTATGAACATTGAACAATGATATTTTGATTATGAAATTCAAATTATGAAACTTCAAAGTTCAAACATCTAGTTCTCATTCCAATGTCTATTAAATTTAAGTACATTCACATTGTTTCAATGTTCACTAGTTCAATGAATTCATGGCAATGTGTTTAAACACTATACTTTACTTATTCCTTAGGCTTCTACAGTTATACATCTTTTTATAACTAATTTTTCAAGTATTATATGTATTTCAGCGCACCGCTCCCCCGCCGCTGTCCCCCGCCGTCCCCAAATTTAGGCCCCCCGCCCGCCCGTCCCCGAAACGCGTCCCCCCCCGTCCCCCCGTCCCCGTCCCCGAAACTCCGTGGAACTATGTAAAATTGTTGATGTTTCCTAGATTGTGACCTCATCACACATCGCCCATTGCAAATGGGGACCCCCTAGTTTTTGCTTAGGTTTAGTTTGGTTTTCGAGTCTTAGCCTAAGTTCTGGTTCAAAACACATGTAGAAAGAGACACAAGATAAGTCAAACACATTTCATGTCTTAGAATTCTTCACAAGACACTCTAGACTGGAGTTAACGAGGTACATTTCTCCGGTCAGAGTCTCTAGATATGCCTTAAAAGGGTTGATATGAAAGCTTGCAATGTTTTTTTTTTACTTAAGATTGATGAACTTCATGTTAGACTTTATAAGTTTGAGTGATTTTGAGGCTTCAAGAGGTAAACTCCAGAGGTCACTTCCAAACCCACCCTACCTGGGCGGCCTCAGGTGGGGGTCTTGGACTATATCTCCTGCCACATGAAATTCTCTAGACACTGTCCTCAAAACCGCCCTAGGAGAAAAATGGTTAAGTATTGAGGTTTTTCATGCACAGAGCACTGAGATATGATGATTTGTAAGCAAGGTTTGAGTTTAAGTGAAGTCAAAATTACATTCCAAGTGTCACTCCTCAACCCGCCCTATCTGGGCGGCTTTGGCATGTAGACATGGATGGTGTCTTCACCACCCCATGACACTCTCCAGACAGTACTTACAATCCTGCCCTAGGAGAAAGTGATCAAGTTTTTGAAGTGTTTCAAGAACAAAAAATTAGAAGGTGAAGAAGTTTTGATGGAAACTTGAAGGCATCAGGTGAGTTTTAAGTTGAAATCCAAGGGTCACCTCTAAAGCCGCCCTACCTAAGCGGCCTCAAGAGGTCCTTGTGGACTATGTCTCCTACCACATGAAACACTCCAAACACTCTCTCCAAAGCCGCTCAGGGTGAGGAATAACATAAATTGCTAAGTTTATTTGATTTCAATGAACAAGATGAACACTTGGGAGATGTGATGATTAAGTCTAGAAGAGTGAAAAGTTTTCTAAGTATAAAATCCAAGGCTCACTCTCAACCCCGCCCTCCCTGGGCGGCATAGGGAGGTGAGCATGGAATTCACATACATACCACTCCACTTTGACCTACCAACTCCGCCATCCACTTGGAGATATGTAAGTTTACCTAGGGAAGTGAAATTGTCAAGGAAGAAACTAGTTTCAAGAGAACAATCCACACAACTTCTTCAAGACCGCCTAGCCTAGGCGGATTTCACCTTGACACATGGATAAAGTCATCAAACGTTCCAAACTTGTCTTCTAACTTCAATCAATCATTCACCGACACTAAGTTATGCAAAGACAAGTTTGGGAGATCATCAAGGTTAGGAAAAGATGTTCAAGTATGGAAAATCCACACCATGCTCCCAAACCCGCCCTTCTTGGGTGGCCTTAAGAGGGAGTTTTGGATTCTTCCATGTTCAAGTGTAGAGAGAAGAAGGCGATGAATAACACTAAGTTTTGAACAAACACATGGATAACTTGTAAGTTTGGAACACACATGAAGGATTTTAAGTGAAACTCCAAGCCTCACCTCCAAATCCGCCCTACCTGGGCGGCCTAAACATGAGGTCTTGGATTCTCTAGATCTTCACATGAACTACTCCACAATCACCTTCAAATTCCACTCATCTACTACCCCAACATGCAAATCCAAGCAAGGAGTGAAAGTCATCCAGGAAAATCATATCAGGATCAAGTAAGAGTTGTCAAAACAAGAACATTCCACACCTACCTCTCAAACCCGCCCTGCCTGGGCGGTCTCAAGAGGGACTCTTGGACTCTGTCATGTCTCACAATGCACTCTCCACACACTGCTTCTAGAACCGCCCAAGGTGAGAACAATACAATTTGCAAGAAGAGATCAATGAATTGATGAAAATGAAACACTTCATAGGTGAGGCAATCAGGTTTAGAAGGGAGCAAAATATTCTAAGTGATGAAAATTCCTTACTCCTCCTCCAATCCCGCCCTTCCTAGGCAGTTTTCATCATGACAGGGGGACAACATCATCACTTAATATCCATGATGTATTTTTCAACTTCAAAAAACACCTCAAAATTGGCCAAGTCTTAAGGGTGTTGGAGAGAAAGGTCTTCATGAGGAGATGAATGAGCAAAGCGAAGCAATCCATACACACTCTCAGGACTACCTTGTCAAGAGACTCCCACCATCATGCATCTCTTTCACATGAAACACTCCATATACTCTCTCTAAGTCCGCCCATGCTTCAAGAGTTACATAGCATTCAAAGGAGGATAAACTCTCAATGAAATAAGTGAAGAGCTCTTAAGTTGTCAAAACCAAGCTAAAAATGCTTAGGTGATGAAAATCCTTACACCTCCTTGAATCTCGCCCTTCCTAGGCGGCTTTAGGCCCTTCATCTGGACAAGGTCATGTCATCACATGACACTCTCCACTTGCACTCTCCAAACCCGCCCAAGGTGAGCGCTCCAAGTATGTGAGCATGGAAAACACTATAAAAACAACATTTATTCCTGTTTTGGCCGACCACCCTTAAACTAGGCCGACCTACCTTGGATAAGTGCAGTGTTTGGTATATAAAGAAGTTTATTTCTGCATTTTTAATCAAATTCAAAACAAATTTACTTCTGATTTGCACCAGAGCAGGTTTATAGCAGTAAGGAGCAGCAGATTTACAAGAGTACAAGTCAAAAAATTCAAGTGTTTTCAAGAGTCAAATCTTCTAAAATTCTGATTTTTATTCATAAATTCTGATTTTTCTAAGGAGGAGGTAGATGATGAATGCCAAAGAAAGACAAGCCTTGATCAAGAGTGATAAGGAGTCATGCCGGAGACGAAGATCATGTCCAAGTGGAGGAACGTGAGTGACACCAACTTGGGTCACATTGACATGGAGGAGATCAAGAAAGAGCTCTACAAGCCAACCCACTCAAAGGTCATTAATTAGATGCTTCGCAATGGAGTTGTCCAAGCCACATGCTTTCCGCCCGCCTTGCCAAGTGTCTAGCTTATGTGAGAGTGCACTAGTCATTACAACCAAGAGACTAGATGCATTGAAACGTTCGATGGAGAAGTCTTAGCTCACTTGAGGAGGGAGGCCATCGCCAAAACATTCAACATCCCGAAGCATAGGAAGGTCACCATCTACACTCGAGAGCAAGCTCAAAGGGTGTTTGAAGGAGTGATAAGTGATTGTAAGCAAGAGATAAACGTCAATTGGGTAAAGCAACCAAGAAGTCATCACAGCAAGTTGCCGAAGAAGCTTCATAAATCGGATTTCATCACAAAGTATGGCTATATGGTGATCTTCTTGAACAGAATCATGGGTTGTCAACAATCGTCAACATTCGATGCGTGGATGTTCTTATTCATGCAAGAGATTGTTAAGGGTGAGGTGATGATTGATTGGGCCGGCATCATAAGCAACAATATTCATGAGCAGATGATTAAGCTAAAGGAGACTAGGTCCTTCTACATGAGCTCATATGTTATCTATATCCTCGCGATGTGTGGAACGTATGATGGATTGAATTGCAGAGGTGATATAGGATATGGCCCCGGACAACTCAGCATGTATGAATGCTACCAGCAATTGCAGCTAAAGTCCATAGCCCACTACAAGCGCGTGAATGATGCATTCTTCATGTTCATTGTAAGGAAGCTTCAAGGAGATATGAATGAAAGGTTATTGAAGGATGCAAAGAGATTGATTGGCAAATTTGGACGATGGTACATCCAATTTCCGAAGTTCACTTACCTGAGGATCCAAGGATTTTCATCTTATCCTTACCGCCTGCCGAGGTATCCTGCCGACAAGATGGTACTACTGGAGGTGACAAGGCAACTGTTGGCTTGGGACAAAATTCAGAAAGATAAGAAGAAACCCAGAGTTGGCTTCCCAATCGGAATTGGAAAATTAGAGACTTGTCCAACACTGCAAGCTGCAAAACATTCAAAATATGAACTCCAAGCTTACAATCTTGTGCTTCATGACACGAGCCAAGACCACTTTGATCCATTCAACACGATTCAGAAAGCATTTGGGAAGAGGTTTAGACACCAAGAACATCTAGAGGATCACTGGACAGACACAACTGATGATGAGCATATTAGAGAAAAACGATGTTCAAGGATGGCTTGGGACTTGGTGAGATCATGTAACATAATGCCTATTTCCGATCAGCTAGAAGAGACTGACAGGTTCCTCGTGCAAAAGATGTTTGATAAGGAAGGACCTATCACTATCAATTGGGCTGAGAGATAAGTTGGTCATGATGATTGGATACAGCGAGTCATACATATCACAAAGAAGTATGCAGATCGTCAAGTTTAGAAACTCAAGGATGCAAACAAGGATCTCACATACGACTTGATGGGAGGAGTCGACTCGCAGCAATCACAAGAAGTGGATGATAGTGAATCTAGCAGCAAACACCACAGTGAGTCTAGTGGATATAGTGTAAGCTCCAAAGAAGAAACTCAGCCTGGCAAGAGGAAGCATCTGGATGACTCACGTGGAGAAAGTAGTCGGAAGAAGATAAAGTTGAGTTCAAGATCTGAGACTAGTACCTCTTCTAGACAGGGAGGTGGTCCTTCTCAAGATATGAATGTGACATCCGTAGTGGAGAATGAAGAAAGAGAAAACCAAGGAGTTCCACAGGCATTCGATCAAGCAAACATGCATGAGGTTCTAGCTGAAGAAGTCCGATCAAGTCCCTCCAAGGATCAAGAAGCTGTTACACATGAAATCGATATGCACATTGAAGTGTCTGATGAGGAAGCATCGTCATCAAAGTCAGAAGCTAGAGCTCAAGAACAAGGTGTTCAAGAAGATTTGTCTGCCTTGCCAGATTGGTTAAGGAAGAGAGTAAAGGAGACTTCAGTCATGGAAGTAGCGCCTGGGGTTAACATACAAGAGTTGTTAGGCAGGACAAGGCAAGATAAGGGAAAAGAAAAGGTGACTAGACTCTCCAAGATTACAAGGGATAGTTCTGGGTCCAGGAAAGTACACATTGCAGTGCCTAAGGTAGACAAAACAATTGATGACATTGTTCCTGAAGAATACGATGTAACCACTATGGATTTGGGACCAACAACAGAAGAGCAAGAGTTTGAAGAATTGAAGGAATCAGTTTCAGTGGTCAAAGAAAGATGGAGGTGTGAAAGGGAAAGAGAAAATCGATTGGAGAAAGAAAACCTCGCCTTCAAGCAATATATTCAGGAGTTGATGAATCCAATTCGGCAGCGTGAAGGGACGTCTAATCCACTTCCCATGCTTTCACAAGAATCAGTTGCTCAACTAGAGAGTATGAGATCACAGTCTCAAGAACTGAAAAGCTGGATAGGGAGAGTTAGAAACCAAATAGATACATTCATTGATGAACTTATCCAAAAGTATGAAACCGTTGCTCAGTTGTTGGAAAGACTTCAAGTAGTCTCAGTAGCATGTTCCAAATTCGATGGTGTCAAGAGAGAATACATGCCACATTTGGAAGATTTGATGAATACTCCAATGTCAGCATTGATAAAGGGAGGAGTAGTTGAAGAAGGTTCATCGTATGATTTCTCTACTTGGTACTTCACTATGTACATAAGAGAGCAGCTTCTTGACAAGGTTAAAATGGATTGTGTTCGAGTAGATAGTGTACTCCAGAGGGCTCATAATAAGATAGTTGGTGTGATGGATGATATGTGTGATCTCTCAAGAGAGGTTGCGATCCATGATGTGAAGAATTACATAAATTCACATTACTTCAACACTACTCACTTCATTTCTGGTGAACAGCTGAACAACATCTACTCCTTGATCTCATTCGTTGGTGGAAAGCAAGTTGGTATTGCTGAGTGGGAGAGGACAATTGATGAACATACACAAGATGTGATGAAGGCAGAAGGAACCATTAGGAACGCACCAAGTGTGCCAGTTGCTGACATGGCGAAGATTGTTCCAAAGTTCGTGGCATTGGTCAAAAAGAATAAACATAAGAAAGGAATGCCACGTGGGCAGTCCACATAGGCGCTAAGGTGTCACCTTGGAAAATGTGCCTCTATTGCTTCTTGTATATTTCTAATAATAGAAAGTTGTTGTAACCACCTTTGATGTGGCATGATCTCAACCATTGAATCCAAATTGATCTTGGTCGTTCATTGTATTTTGAGGTCTATATAAACCTCATTCCTCTTCATTTTGTATAAGGGAGTTTTGAGCTAATTAGAATTGTTGCCAAGACATTGCTGAGATTAATACAAGTTCATTGTTGAGCTATTCATGTTGATATTGTGTTCTCTTTGCAAGTTACATGGTTGCTAAGTACTCACTCACATTAGATGTTTTAACTTAGTTTATTTCTTTCAAAGTTTGTTAGTTCTAGTTCGTGGAAGTCATTGTCTTTCAATTTGTGAAATCTCTTTATGTTCATGCCTTTTATAATTTGTCGCTGGCAAGTTATAGTGTAAGGTTAGTCTGAACTCATCTACAAGCGAACTCATCTACAAGCCTCACTTCGATTGCCCATAAAGCAATTTGAAAACCTTTAGCTTATCCTTAGAAGATTGCATCACTTTTGTGGAGTTGTTGTCTCATGGCGAAGCAAAGCGTGGTTGAGATTTCCATAAATTGACGATGATAGCTTGCACCTAGATTAGATATTCTCTCTAAACCCACATCTTTTGCACTTTTTTGAAAAAACATTGTTAGAAGTAGGATCAAGAGCTGAATTGTCATATCATAAGTTTATCATAGCGTGTAGCCTTGAAGCAATTGTTATCACCTGTGCAAGTGTAAACGGTATTTTCCTACCATTGAACAGTGAGTGTAAGTCCCTTTGTTGAAACAGCAAATCACATCTTTGCCAAACAAGCTATCCCAAATCAAGAATTGAAGATAAGGAACCTTGGAGTCTACTCATTTGATCACGAAGTTCAGCATTTGAGTGATTTTGTTCAAGAGAGGATAAAATACGCAAGTATTTTATGATGCGTTGTCTGTGCAAGGAAAACACATCAACAAAATTGGCACTAGGAGGGCTAGCACTCTACAAGTTGACATAAAAGCAAGAAAGTTCACGCTGGATTGAATCGGTTTGTTTTCACCCGACAAGCACCAAAGAATTTTAAGGTCTACACCAGGAGCATCCAAAGATTTGGTTGAGTTGGGGTTTCCAACTAAGTCCAAAAGAGGCAAGAAAGCGGGTTCATCAAGCCAAGGATCTCCAAGCGGAGGATAATTCCAAACGCCTCCACCACAAAACCCATCCATAGGAATTGTTCAACCAAGCGCTACGCAAGCAATCTCTCAAACGATTCCAACAGGAGTCACCCAAGCAACTCCACTTCAGCAAGGAGCTACGCAAGCAGTACAAGTTCAGCAACCTAACATTCCAATGGTGGCCTGGCCCTTGGCAAATGTTTCTCCTCATGGAGCTTTCACAAATTACAATGATATGCCCAAGAATCCTGAACACTTCTGCTCTAAATTCCACATCAATGATGTGAATCGAACAGCGAAGGAGCACATCAAGATTTTTGAGGACACTCAAACAAGAGAATTGAACATGAAGATGTAGCCTACAAGCTGTTTCCATATACACTTGAAGGAGATGCCACCTTTTGGTATGTCAACTTACCTGCTGCATCTATCACCAGTTGGCAACAGATGAAAGATGCTTTTCTGGAAAAATTCAAAATTCCTATTACTCCAACAGAGCTTTACAAGCAGTTTATCGAGGTAAGAAGACAGGAGCATGACCCATCGCTGCCTTCAATCACAGGTTTCATAAGGCTTACTCAAGACTGCAGCCTCCGTATGACATCAATGAACCTATGGTGATGGAGATTTATTATGCAGCTTTGGATCGTCTCACTTGCATGTTCGTGAAGAGAGCAAGGGCACCACCTACTACTTTAATAGGAGCATATGTTGAAGCTGTCAAGGTGAATACTGATTTAGGGATGAATACTCATGGACCTCTCAATCACATAGGGTATCCGGCGATGCAGAATCAAATTCAAGGGATCAACCAAGCATTGGCCCATCACACGCCAGTCATGAATCCGGTTCCTGCTCCTACTAATCAATTGGTATTGCATCCTGGGGTGCCTGTTTCACAAGCTTTGCCTGCCAAACCGGTATATCTGCAAGAGTCATCATCATCTTCCACCAAGACTCAAGAGGAAAAGGAAGAAATGAAAGAATTGATAGATCAAGTCAAGAAGCTGTCAATGGAAGTCACTCAGTTGAGAAATCAAAACAACAATCTGCAAAATATGCAAAGGAACTTTCAAGCAAGCCAAGGTGGAAATCAAGCTAATCCAGGGAACTATCAGGGATATAATCAAGGGTTCCAAGGAGCAAACCAGGGCTACCAAAGGCAAAACAGGACATGGAATACATCACCTAATAATGGCAATGTCCCTTCGCCTTTGGAGAATAATCCAAATCCAGATCCCAAACCATCCGACAAAGTGTTTCTGGCAGAAGCGGCCTTGTCTAGCTGGTGCCGACTGCATAATACAAATCAGCATTCTGAATTGCAGTGTCCTGAATTTAAGATTGCCGCTGACATCTTCCAGAAAGAAATGCAGAATACACAAGGCCAGGAAGCTCCTTCACCGACCTCCGGATATGAAATCGTTCCCACATCCAGATATGATCAAGCTCTGATGATTGAAGATTTTGTATTCCCTCCAATGATTGAATATGACATGAGGGATTATAATGGGAAATTTCCACCAGCTTCGGCAAATGGGCCACCAGAGGACCCGACCTATTATCCTCCATTCAATGGTAATTATCGACATCAAGAAATGGGCGAGGCACAAGCATTCCAACAAATAGATGGAAATCCACCAACAAGGGTATATCAAAGAAATTATCGAGCACCAGATCCTTTAACTACTTCCACGCCTCCGAATAATTTCCAGACACCGCCTGACCTCAAGAGGTTAAGTCAATCTGTTTTAGAAGAGGTTAAAATGGTTAAAATCAGCTTGCCATTGATAGAATTAATGAAAGTACCTGAAATAAGAGAGACCTTTTTGGGGAGTCTAAGTGATAATGCCACTAAGAGTGGAAGTCTTAACGTACAGAATACTGCAACTCCATCAATTTCATCCGCAGCTAGTTTGCCTCATGCAAATGTTGCTCAGAATACTAATGTAGCCCATTCAGAGCCTACGCAACCTCAGGAACAGCCGAATGCAATCTATGTAGCACAAAATTCGCTAGACACGAGCAACAAAGTACAAGCCAAAGCTTCACCTAAAAAGGAGAAACCAACAAAGGATGTTAGTACAAGAGTCAAGATTCTAAAGCCCATTCAAAAATGCCGAAAGACTCAAGTTTCATCGCTCCAAAGAAGAAGTCAGTAGTATTTTATCAAGGAAAAGATGAGCCTGCTCCCTTCCTCCTTTCGGTAAGAATTTTCGATAAATTGCTACACAATTGTTTAATGAACTTAGGGGCTTCAAGTAATGTAATGTCGCTTGCTACATGTAAGAAACTTGGTGTGATCCCAACACAGACAACAAGGAAGGTTACGCAATTGGATAAAACTGAGGTTCCAGTTGTTGGCGAACTACATAACATTCACATGCAACTGGCAGCTAACCCTAGGGTTCAACACTACATAGATATATCAGTAGTGGATATCCCTAAAGGATATGGAATGTTGTTAAGCAGAGATTGGTTGAGGAAACTCAATGGGTATGTATCGACTGACTTTTCACATATGTGGCTATCGTGGAAAGGACTACCGAACCAGATCAGAATAGATAGCATTCCTAGATTGAAGTTAGGGAAGGGCGACTTAGTGATCTATCACCCTACGAGTACGTGTAGTGAGTTAGGGAAGGGCGGCTTAGTGATCTAGCACCTAGGTGACTCTCAAGTGGGTGAAGTATCGCTAGGTGTAGCGTGAAGCCCCTTGAGCCAAGTGGTGAAATATCGCCGGGTGTAGCGTGAAGCCCTTGGGCCTAACGTTGCGTAGATTTAATTATTATTAAAATGGCTTACACTGTAGGTGACTCTCAAGTGGGTGAAGTATCGTCGAGTGTAGCGTGAAGCCCCTTGAGCCAAGTGGTGAAGTATTGCTGGGTATAGCATGAAGCCCTTGGGCCTACGGCAATGGGGTCTTGTATACCAGCACCCTAATGAAATGATGACCGTCTCCATGGGGTTAGTGGTTAGAGTAGATTAACAATCAGGCACAAGAATGACTCTCCCGAGGTATATCATGGAATCTCCATATGATAAGAATGAGAAAATGTGAATTGTATATATGTTAATATGCTTTAATATTGATCATGATTATGTGGTTACTAACCCTAATGACGAGGTTTATAATATTATAATTGAATTATCAGTTACTAATGTTCTCTTTAAGAAGTTATATTGTGTGCAAGGTAAAGAGATTTTGAGCTTCCTAATAGGGGACATTACACATCTACGCTTAGGAGCAATTTTTTATCTCAATCTAAGGCACCCACCTTTAGTCAACATAAAGGGAATTTTCAAAAAGGGGGATCATATTCACATCCATAGAAAAACACACCACAACCATCTATAATAAAGAAGGCAAACCACTCAAGAGGAAGAAGTTATGTTTTTCCTGCAAGGAACCATGGGGACCTAGTCATAGATGCCTTAGTAAGGGCCAAGTCCATTACATTAAGGTGGTGTCTAATGAAGATACAGATTCTAAAGAACCTAAAGCACAAACATACTTCGATAACTCAGCAAGTACTCAACGAGTCACTGAGTACTCCCCAATTTTTTTGACTATCAAGTTTTCGTAGGGTTTACTCACTGAGACTGATTGTCGAGTTTTAGCCAGTTTTTTGCGAGCTTTTTGCTGAGTACTTGGCGAGTCTGAATCTGCTACTCACATTGCATAGGATTAATGCACAACACAAGATAAACACACCAAAAATGCACTTCAAACACTGAAAAAAACGGGTTTGGTGGCTATATAAGCCCCCCTATCCACTCATGTTAGACAAACACACAAGCATTATAGCATTGTAGAGCAAGTTGCAAGGATTTTATAGGCCATTCAAAGAGTAATTTTCTAGAATTTTGGATTTGCAAGTTAGTTCCTTTTTTTCCCTTTTTTTTCAAACATATAAAATATTTCTAATTTTCTAGCATGTTAAATCTTTTACAGCATGTAAAATTTACAAATTTTATTGCATTGAATTCAATTTATGTAGATTTTTATGCTTTTATGCTGATTTACACAAGTTTATGTTGGACATGTTGTCATTGATGTCAAGAAGGTAGTCATGACTGTTATCGTTAATGAACAGACAAGAGTATAAGAAATGGTTGTCATTGATGTCAACATAGCAATATGATTGAATGCAAGACACGAAGCTATTAACGAAGTCATTGATGTCAAAGGCATATGAAAGAATGTTGAAGGAAAAGCTTGAACAAGAGGCCTTGGAGAATCTTGGTTGATGGAAGCAAGAAAATCTTTATGAAGAACAGGTTGGCCAGATCGTTGTTGTCAATGTCAAAGAGATTGATAGAGAAGATAATGTTTAAATTAAAGATTTAAACATTGGCCAACTAAAAGTCTTATGGAGAAGAAAAACGAATATATTCATATCCTATGGCAGCAGTGATTAACATATAAGTGGCAGCGAATATAATGTATGAATGAAAGCAATGAATTTCCTTAAGGTGGCCGACCACACAAAAGGTATTCCAAAATGAAGTATCATATTATATATAAGACAAATCCAACATGGAGCGGTTGAAAAAGACATCCAATGATTTATAGATAAGACAAAAATCTTACTATAGGCCGACTTCCAAAGGAATAAATAGAATTTAAATTGAAGATTTAAATTTTCTAGTTGTGGCCGACCACCCTTCTAAAGAGAGTGCCTTTCATATAAGACAAAAACCTAATTATTTATGAAGGGGGACGATTGATATATGGTATGAAATAAAAGACAAATCAGCATATAAGACAAGGCAGCGATTGTTTATGGACAGCGATTAATATTAGAAAGAAGGATGCGATTAGTAAGAGTTGCATTTATTAATAAAAGGATGCATCCCTTCATGAAGACAGTAGCTCTTCAAGCGCATATTAAAATATCATTTGTGATATAAGATTAAATATGAAGGTGTGAATGTAGAGAACAAAGTAATTGAAAGTGTATGTGGAATAAAAGATATATTATATCCACAACTACAGATCTGCACATGGGAAGATAAGAAGGAGATCATAGTAAGAGAGATGAATGCAGATTTGAAAGGAGAGTTCATGTAGATATATAAGAGGACTTTATGATCAAATCTATGAAGACTATGTGAGGCAGATGCGACCAGATTTATAAGGCAGATTTGTGAGAAAGTTGATGGCAGATTTGCAATAAGAATTGAAGGCAGATTTCTATGAGAGAATAAAACGCAGATATAAAAGAACTGAAGGCAAAAATACTGAAGAAGACCTTGCTGGGATAAAGGAAGAGTTTGAGTAGATATAAAAGAAGAAGATCTAGCAGAGATAGAGAAAGAGTTTTGGGCAGATATAAAAGGAAGACATTGTCATATTTTGGATCAGTTTTGTGAAAAGAGACTATGTATCATTTGGATCAAATTTGAAAGGAAGAACAATTGTATAGCTTGGATCAGATTTGTAAAGAAAGGATATTGTGTGAGTACGATCAGATTTGTAGAAGATAGTGATCTAGATCCGTAGAAGGTTGGAGCCTTAACAAAAGATTGGAGTCTCTTACTGAGTTGGTTCTCAATTGCGGATTGGTGCTCAAGAAATCTACAAGTGGGGATTGGTGTCTCCAATGGGTTGGTGTTCACAAATCATATAAGAGGGGATTGGTGTAGGTTGGAGCCTACGAAGATTGTAAAGAGAAATTTATATATAAGCAATATTTTGCCGTGGTTTTCTCCCGTAAGGGTTTCCACGTAAATCTTGTGTTCTTCTTGTGGTGCATCAGTGATAGGTCTTGTGTGATTGATATTGTTGTGGTTATTAAGATTTGAAAAGTAAAAGTTTGTATTATACTGATTCACCCCCCCCCCCCCCTCTCAATATAATTGTGTGTTCTTTAGTTTATGTTCTTCAGTTTTTTTTTTCTAAATATAGGTTTTACGTTTTAGGCTAAAAAATGTTACTTTTGTTAAAATCATTAATTCGATTACTATTCAATTACCATATCAATCATTTAAATTTTACATGATTTCAAAAAAAAATCATGTTCAAATTGCTGTATTTTTTTAAACACTATTTTTTTGTTTTTATTAATGTTGCATGTTAGCATACAATGGCATTTGTCTCTACACTAGGTTTAGACTCAACAAGTGGAAGTCGTCCCATTGGAAGTAAACCCCCTAGAACTTGTGACCCCACTTGGAAATATGTCGTAATGGGACCGTTGGTAGTGTGATTTGTACCTAGTGCATGAAGAAGCTTAATGGAGACACCAATCACCTCAAATACTATATTGCAGGCATTCCTAATTGCGACACCAAGGCATGTCCAGATGCCCCAAAAGAGGCGAAATGAAAGATGAGAGCACTTCTTGCATTATTAGATAAGATGAAATTGGAGTGGGCAAGGGCACAAGAAGCCATAGAAGTAGCCATTGCCCCTAATTTGCTAGCAAAATCCAAGATAGATACAACAGGCATTGTGGGCTCTAGTCGCGGTCCACGTATGCATGGCACATCCACCTCATCTAGCTTGAGTAGAGCCCAATCACATCACTTTTTTGTGCCTAGAAACATACCTGGAGCACAACCTGCATTGCAAGGTACAGAGCGGAACAAGGAGACGCAAAAAGAAGCACATAAGGCATGCACGCATTTTTGGGATTATAACAACCTTCCCTTAAACGTGGCAAAAACTTCCATATTGGGAGTATTTGGTGACAACATTGGCAATTGTAGGGAAAGGGTACAAGGCACCCTCTCCAAGAGAGTTAAGTGGGAGGTTGCTCCAAGATGCTATTACAAATGCAAAAATAACTATGGAAGATCAAAAGAAGCAATGGTGAAAGTTCAAATGCACAATTCTTCCAAATGGGTGGATGGATGGAAGGAACCACACCCTCATCAACTTTTTGGTGGCTTCAAATGGTAAGTTGATTTTCTTGAAGTCAATTGATGCAAAAATGCAAAAACTTTGAGCCTATGTTGGACGAGGTTGTTTGAGAGGTGGGCATACAAAATGTTGTGCAAGTTGTCATGTTCCGATATTAAGGCATTGTTCAAATTAAAGATTTAAACATCATGATGAATTGCTTTAGTCAAATGTGGTATTTGACATCGTCGATTTAAATGATAACCATGTATATAATAATATTTAATTATCAATATATAATAATATTATTTTATATATATATTTTATACAATTAAAATTATAATATATTTATTGTATTTATGAAGAACAAATATAAATACAAATATAGATATTGTCAAAATTAAATATTATTATAATTATTATAATTATAATATTTTATTAATATAAATATTATATAATATATAAATAACATATAAATATAAAAATAAATATTATTATTATTAAATAATAATAATATAAATATTAAATATTATACATTATAAATTAATTATTATTAAATAAATCTTATAAGTTAAACATTTAGGAGACCGATATAAGACAAAGTGTCTTATACATATAATCAATTATTATAAAGAAATAGTGAAAGTTATATAAGACAAAATAGTCTTATAATCAGCGATCATAAAGCTGTGATATGTACTTTATGAGGAGTTGCAATTATAATTTTAAGATAAGTGTTTGAAAATCGAAGAGTGGTGTCTCTTGGGCAGCGTCCTCCATATAGGGACAGCACCATTGGTTACGTCTATTGAATAGTTGAAAAGGATATATGTATTCAGATTGTGAGGAGGGAAAAGGGGAAGAATAATAAGATAGCTTCGGGGTTAAGTATATATTATAAAGGGAAAAATGGTATGGGCAGAAAAGAATATATTATGTATATATATAACAGCAGTCACCAATCAGAATATTTATCTATTTATAAGGAGGATGAACAATAGTATAATAATAAGGATACTCCATAATGATAAATCTAGATTGAAATATATATATATATATATATATGAAATGTAAATGAAAAGTATAATGGAAAAACGTTATATATATATATATATATAGAGAGAGAGAGAGAGAGGGATTATGATCTCACCAAAAATGAATCATGAATAAGAATATTAGGCATATAGAGTCCACAATGGACACGAACATAATATTCTAAATTATAAGAATATCCCTATCATTATCTATGCTTATGAGTCATCATATCTCCTTGGTTACTATTTCTTATGGAATAATGGATACGGCGGGGAATGGCAGAGTAATTCCTAAATGGAATTGGTAACTTGGCGCCTTACATATCCATGGATTTGGTATGTTAAGGAGGGGGGGGTGTAAATTCCTTCCATGTATTGGTATCTTAGCACCACGCCATGAAAATCCTACTTTCCGGAGAAGTGACGAAGAAGGATATGGATCTCAACTTATACTCAATCATATACTTGTTCTCTATCACTCCAACTATATGAGAATAGCATAAGGAGGGGAAGTGTAATTCCGGCACGTGAATTGGTATCCATGCGCCCTATGAGGTATCGTAGGGAGGGGCAGTGTAATTCCTTCCGTGCAAGGGTATCCAAGTGCCTTATAGCTAATTTTCCGATGGAGGTTAAGAGAAAAGGGATATGAACATTAGAATATGCATCATGATCACTTTACGTCACTTATAGTATATGAAATCAAGGATGTTAATTAAAATGATAAACATGGAATAATAATCATTTAACAAGTAAATGATGTTTTTGCATTATCATTGACCTTATCTAATCTTATCATTACGTTTAATGATCTTTAATAATTCTTCGAGAATTCATTTTTGAATGTAGGTTCAAGTTGAAGTGTTCTCACTAAAAGGGGACATTACAAAGTTGTCACTGACAATGCAGCAGCATATGTGGTGGTTGGAAGATTGTTTCAAGAGAGGCATCTAACATTCTTTTAAATTTCCCTTGTGCAACCCATTGCCTTGACCTTCTTTTAGAGGGAATAAACAAAATTGATTGGGTAAGACTGGTTGTAGAAGATGCAAGGAACATAAAAAAATATATTTATAATCACCCTTGGGTTCTCAACTTGATGAGAGATCACACCAAGGGGAAAGAGCTTGTGCACCCAAATGTCACAAGGTTTGCAACTAATTTTCTAACGTTGCAAAGCATTTCTAATTCATTGACATCCTTAAAGCAGATATTTGTGAGTCAAGCATGGCTAGACTCAACATATTCAAAAAAGGCAGATGGAAAGAGGATAGCAAAGGCAGTTTTTGATGATGTCTTTGCCAAAAGAGCTATAGAGATTATCAAGATAACTTCAAACTTCAATTTAAACTTCAAATTGAATCCTTTAGTTTTAAACTTTAAAAGTATTTAATTTCATTGTAACTTGTACATTTGTAACTTTAATTTGTATATACTTTGTAGATATCCAAGCCATTGGTGAGGGTTTTGCGCTTGGTGAATGGGGAGCCAAACCCAATGGGATACATTTATGAGGCCATACAAAATTATTACAGGGGGCGATGCAAGTAGATTTGCCCCCATTTGGGAGGTCATTGATCAGAGGTGGAACATCAACTCCACCAACTGTCATGTCCCATTTTTTTCAAAATTAAAATTAATAATATTTGGCCCGATCACTTTATATTATTATAGGTCCAATGTAATGTTTTAAAAAGTGTTTTAACACTTTATTGAAATGTAATTCTTAAAGAAGACCTATGGATCTAATTTAAAATGTATTTTTAGATACTTAAGGGAAAATAAAATAAAATAAAATTGAGGGCCCAAAAAAAACAACTATAAAAGAGAGGCAAAGGCATCAAGCAAATCATCTGATTTATCATTTTTCAATTATTCCTTCCAATTTGGAGTCTTCAGCATTCAAGGACGGAAACCCTCGGTCCACGGGTGATTGGAGGACGAAAACTCTTTGGTTTCCATCACGGGCTTGAGGACAAAAACTGTCTCGCTTATCAAAGGCGATTCCCCTCAGAGATCGTGATTGTACAGAATGATTTGGATTTGCAAGCAAATTTTCATATTGGTGGTTTGTTGAAGGTTGCAGATTTTCAGCTAGGGTTTGGTGAATTTCAAGTTTGTAAGTTCACCAATTTTAGTATTGTAAACCAGTTGATAAATTCATTGGTATTGCTGGTTGGATCTCACTTGTGGTGCATCTCATATTATTTTATAGCAATGTATTTCCTGATGTTATAGTATAATGGAATTTTCAGATATCTGATCATGTGATTTTCAATTATATTTCATCACCTTAATACCTTAAGCAACCATGGCATTGATTATGTTATATTGCATTACATGATGTGGTTCGTAGCATCATTAGATGTGACAATATTTAATATAGATTGAATCGCAATTCGTTGGTAATTTGTGGCATTTTCAGATATAAATTGTATTCAAGTTGAATCGCAGTTCTACAGTTAGACACTGCCAACCGCATCACATAAATTAAAGTCTTCAGCATTTAGCCGCTCCATATGCAGGTGGTATTGTTTGAGAATCGTAACACCTTATAATCCTAAGTCAGCATGTTAAAAAGGGGAATCAATTGACTAATTTAATTCAGCGCTAATAAGAAGACAAACAGCAAGTTACATACTCCTTTGAATTAATTTATACGAGTCAACTCCCTTGTATCTGCCATTTAAGCCCAGGACAGCCTTAATATTTGGCTGAGTCATTAATCTGGTCAGTTAAGGCCTCTTCTACAAGATATGTGGGCCCCAAATATAAAATATGACTGACTAATTATTGTGGGAGGTAATATATATCATCACAGCCTATTTCTATTTGAAAGGAATTGCAGGTATGAAATAGTGATAGTAAGAGTAGTTGCTTGGAGGTATTTTGAATCATTTTGAGTGGAAGGTGGGACCATTTCTAACAGGGATGTATTTTTGTCTTCTGAGCATATATTTGCTAATTGGCTAGTAAACTTGAATTTTCTGAATATTGTCAATTGTCATTTGGTTATTCAGAAAATTATTCCATTGATATTCAAAAAATTATTTGTAGGATCTAATGCTGTCATTGGTTAGGCTGCAAAATCAGTATTGTTAGTACGAGATTTTGAGAGCTTGATATGTTCCAATATATTACTCAAAAATTGCAAATCAAAAAATTTCATAAAAATTGACAATTTCCTATGAATCTCTATCTGATTAGGGGCATTACAATGTTATCAAAGCATTGATCCTACCAGCCTGCAAGGTAAAGCTAGCATTTTGGATGCATTGCAGTCAAAGAGACTTGAAAGTCTATAAGGAAGATAGAGATGAAAGGTTTTACAAAGGCCCAACTCAATGCCCTTATTCAAAACCAGCAACAGATGAACCAGCTACTAACACAAATGTTGCAAACAATGCAGAACATGAATGCTACCATAAAAGTACAAACACCTACAAGGGGAGTGCCTCAACAAACTAGAACAGCAACAACCACAGAACCGTAATTGGCTCCGCAGCTAGACCCTTCCAACCCACGTTCTTATGAAGGGGAGAAGAACCACCTAAGCCACAACTACCAAAAGAAGTCAAGAAAGAATTGGTGGAGCAGAAGAAAGAAGAACCATCAAAGCCTAAGCTACAAGAAATGGAGCAGGAACAAAAAAGTAAAGGCGTTTTGTTGATTTCTAATAATTGCAAATGTCAACTGAATTTTGGGGAAGTCAAGAAGGAAAAGGCATAACTTGTTGGATGTTGGATGCAAAGAACCCAAGATAGAGGATGTGGCACCCAATCATAAACTTCCCATTGATCTTCCAAAGGATGGAAGTGTTGACATCTCAACAATTTATAATCCCGCTAAAGGAGGTGAGCACCTTAATTGCAACCTAAGGTATGAAAATATTTCAGATTTTATGCTTCCAACTACGTCATTGCAAGATTCTTGTCATCATGGAAAAAATTCTAAGAGGGGTGATAGGGTCAAGGATACAACTTGCAGCATAGGGCATGTAGATTCATTGATTCAAATTCAAGATTGATTTTGCATCTGAGATCTGGGCGAGTTCTTGAACCCCAAAGAGGATAGAAGCTTTGATATCACTATTAAATTCATCTCTTGCATTTGGGTAGAAAAGAAGTTCATGTGGGACCATATAAGATACGTTGAAAATTCTAACAAAGTTGTGAAGGATCAATGCTCTCAACTCACAAGTCACAACTTGGAGCCAAGTTCTACACTTGAAGACAAGGGTATGATGCTTGACACGCTCCATGGTCTAAGGGAAGAATTCACAGCTCAAATAACATCTCATAAGGAACAAGCTACTAGGACAAGTAGCTTGACTTGGAAAGGTGGTAAGCAAATTGGATGTCATTTTGATATTCGAGATTTTATGACTAATTGTGGTGTGGTGCTTTTGGGATCAAGCCACAAACAGGTTGGAGGATACACATAGGATGAGCCAACCCAAGATGGCTTCACCATTCCTAGCATCATGAAGGCAAGGCAATTGGTCATCACTTTGGGAGAACAAGAGATATGCAAAGACTTCTATATCATGGGTCATGGAGGGATCAGCAAAACATGGAGCTCACAATGGGTGCATTCTATGGGAGAGTTCACTATGGAGTTGGAATCCAAGGGAGAAGAGGTAGAACTTCAAGGCATTGAAGGAGATCCAAGAGTTGCCATGGCTATGTGGATGGAAGATCATGGGGTGACAATCACCACTTCTTCCAAAGGTTAGATGCTTGATCAAAATGGTGCTTGGTCTAATTTGGATATGTTCAAAAGGTGGCCACCGAATGGAATAAGTGTAAGATGGGACTTTCTTGTTAATCACCAACTGGACATAATAAGGATGAGTGTTGGTTGCAAGTTTACATAAACCAAGAACCACTGTATGGCCTCAAATCATAGAACTGTTGTTCTCAACACTTCCAGCCTTCCAAACATGCTATTTGCAGCCATAAAGGAGCTTTCTATCACATGGTGTAAGCATTTCCCACCTATTATCATTGTCGAGGTGTTTGCAGCTAGTACAAGACGGTTTCCAGCCACTACAATTCTGATTTTGAGCAGGAGAATGCAGTGCTACAGCCATGGTATAGAGAAACTCTCTTGGTTTAATGTTGTGTGTAAGAGGGCCCACTTGTTGAGATCATTGAGTGCAAACATTCCAACATCTCTAGTGCTGTTTGAGAAGAAATTCAAAGCAATGTATGACTGTTACACTCACCTATCAGCACACATATGGTCTGGACCGAACTATTTTTCGAATGGTATAACTTGGAGCATAATGATGAGAACTTTTGGAGTACATGGGAGATCTCAAGAAGATAAAAATCAAAGTGGTGTAACGTAAGTGTTGATGTGTTTTCCTTGCACGTACAACGCAGAATAAAATACTGATGTACTCTATCCTCTCTTGAACAAAATCCCTCAAATGCTAAGCCAAGTGATCAGATGAGTAGACTCCAAGGTTCTCTGTTAGTTACTTTTGGTTCTGCGACTTGAGATAGCTTAGCAGTTAGATGTTAATTGTTGTTTAACACAAAGGGACTTACACAAATGTTCAACAATAGGAAACTTGTTTCTCTTGGATAACATGCAACCTAGCTTCTTTGAAGGTTTAACAATATGATAACTTAAGATATGGCAATGAAAGCTCTTGAATCTAAATCTAACAGGATTCTAAAAAAAATGCAAAAGAAACAGGTTTAGAGAACTCTAATCTAGATGCAAGCAATCACCACTAATTCATTGGAATCTCAACCACACTCTGCTTCGCCATAAGGAAACAACTACACAAAGGTGATGCAATCTTCTAAGGGAAAAGGTAAGATTTTCAGATTACTTATGCACATAAATCCTCACAAACATGAAGGTAAATGATTATAAGGTAACTGAAGTTAAGCTCATATAAGGTTCAGACTAACCATACACTACAATCTGCCATCGACAAATTATAAATGGTATGAACTATGAAGATTCCAAACATGAATCAGCAGCAACAAGTCCCATGAAACATCAAAACTAAATTGCTGAAAACAAACTAAACTAATCTTATTCTATGAGTGAACACTTAGAAACCATGCATTCATTTGAAACAACACAAAATCACCATGAAGAATTCAGCAATGAATTTGAATTTATTTCAGCAGAGTCTTGAGCAACAATTTCTCAGAGCATTTCCCCCTCAAATGAGAGCAAAATGAGGCTTATATAGCCCTCAAAATACAACGAATGGCCCAAATTAAATCTAGGAATCAAAGGCCCATATTGTGCCATGCAGGCAAGTGGTTACAAAATTTACTAATATTAGACATTGCATTTATGATGCACCCACTAAGTGGAGTACCCTCCTTTATGACCTTCCTTTTTTGTGACAAATTTCACAAATCTCGATATGACACGTGTAACCTCCTCCATAGGGACACCTGGCAATGTGCGAATGGTGCATTCCACCACTTGCAGCTCCTCTGCACATTTGACAACTGTCATCTCCCATCCAGCCATGGATGCTTGAAACATGCCCATGAAAGTGGAAAGTGTGCAAACATCATCCAACAACTCTATGGAAACAACCTGTGTATGCTGAAAATACCTTGTATGCATTTTATCTTTCAGCAAGTACTCATCAATTTCTCCATTGGAGTCAACTATCTGGTTTATAGAAACAAGCATTTTACCTTGAATTTCTCAAAGTGCTTCTTTTGTTCGAGTGTTGTCACTCTCAATTTTGCCAAAAACTTGCTCCTTTATGCTTAGGGGGCAATACCAATAAGGCAAATTATATGCTGAACCATGTTCGATCACTCCATCTATCAAAGTGGCACTTGGAGTATAAATCAGCCTTTTCAACTGAGGCATAACCTCTTCTCTTACAACTCTGAATTCTGTACAGGAAACCAAAACATTCTGAACTCTTTCGAATAGTGAAGAAGCCTCCTTGTATAACTTCACAATTTCATCAATGAATCTATCAGCTTTGATCCTGAAATCTGCTACCCAATCCTGCAACACCTGAGATGAAGATCTCATTCCCACCAAGTGTGCTATAGATTCCTATGAAAGCAAGGCAGGTGGTGCAATCGCCTCCTCTGCTTAACTAACTGGCCTCATCAACTGCTAAATATAATGCTGAAATGCCAAGTTATCCCTTTCCAACTGGATCCTATGTTCTCGCTCCTTCCTTAGTCTTTCTCTGATAACTGCAACTGAATCTTCTAATTCTTCCATCTCTTGTTCCATTATGGCTGGTCCCAAATCAACAAGACTAATATCATATCCACTTGGAACACCATCACTTGCCTCTACATTGATCTTTGGGACAGCAATATGTACTTGCCTTGACCCAGAGCTGTCTCTTGTGATCTTCGAAAATTTAGTGACCTTTCGCCTTTCTTTGTCAGGTTTGGTTCTACTCAACAAGTCTTCCAAACTCAGGATGGGTTCTCTTTCAACAATAGACTTCTCTTTGACCCGATCCCTTAGCCACTGTGGTAAGTCAAACAAATCTTCCTGATTTTCCTCTTGGACTCTCTTCTGTTGAACAGTAGGAAGAGCCTCCTCATCAAACTCATATAACTCTGTCATTTTGATTTTCAACCTCTACCTCTATCATGACTACTTCTTGTTCCTTAGATGGGTTTGACGAAACTTCATCAATCTGATTACCTTGTTTGATGCCTTCCTTAGTTTGCATTTCCAAAGCCACCTGCTCATCTTGCCCTGTTTCATCTTCCTCAATATCTATTATACTATTATCCTCTTGCCTTGAAGAAGTGTCAGTTGCATTTTGATCATTGTTTTTCATCTTCTTACTTGGCTGAATATCCTCCTGCGAATCAACACCTGCACTTTCTAAATCACTAGAATCACTAGTCACTGCTTGACTCGGTACTTGAAGTATCCTTGGATTGATGCGCACTAACTCCTCCCATCAAACTATATGTAAGCTGAACATTTTTCTCCTGAAGCCTTCGGATTTGGAAGTCCACATATTTTCTTGTATGTGTTACAATGGGTATCATTAAGTCATCATTACATATGACCTCCTGTTCTGACCAATTGATGGTAAAAGGCTTGTTCTTTTCTTGATCATATAAACTTTGTGACAATCTTTTGCGATCTTCCTCAAGTTGATCTGGAATGTTAATTACTCATGTTTCCCTAGCCAAGTCCAAAGACAATCTGTAGCAGCTTTTCCTCCTTATCTCCATATCATCGCTTGCATCCTCCCAATGATCTTCGAGCTGTGGTCTGTGCTCGTATTTACTCCCAAATTTCTGCCTAACTGCATTGAATGGATCAAAATTGCTGCGTGCATCATTGTGGCGCACCAAGTTGTAAGCTTGCAACTCTATCTCTGAATTTTCAGCTGCTTGCAATGACATACAAGTCTCCAGCCTTCCAATGCTAATTGGAAACTTCATTGTAGTCTTCTTTCTCTTTCTTTGAATTTTGTCGAATGCAACCAGCTGTCTCGTCACTTCTAACAACACCATTCTGTCTGTAGGATATCTTGGCAACCTATAGGGCAATGATGAATAGCCCTCAACACGGATGTATGTGAATCTTGGAAATTGAATAAACCACTTTCCTTACTTTGCTATAAAATTCATAGCCTCCTTCGACAATCTCCTGCATGTGTTGCCCTGCAATAATCTGACAATGTGCATGGAAAAAGCATCATTAAATCTCCTGTAATGAGATATAGCTTGCAGGTGCAGCTGAGGATAACAATCATAAACTTTGAATTGTCCATCCCCGTTTCCAACTCTCCCTTTGCAATTCAGTCCTGGATATCTCTCGTTTCTGGCAAGCATATATATAACATATGAGCTCATATAAAATGTTTGTCTCCTGCAGATTCTTCAACTGATCATCGATATTGCTGCTGATTATTTCAGCCCAATCGATCATCCTCTTTCCACTTATAATCTCCTCGATGAAGAAGAACATCCAGGATTCAAAATTTGCTGATTGAGGACAGCCCATGATGCGATTTAGAAATACAACCATATAATCAATTTCCTGATGGAAGTCAGATTTGTGAAGCTTCTTAGGTACTTTGCTCACATGTGGCCTTGGTTGCACCAACCAGTTGCTGTTTATCACTTCCATACATTTCTCGGGTCCAACTAGATAAAGTTGCAGAGCAGTCTCCTTGGTACAGAAAGTAGTGGTTTTGTATGAAGGAATGTCGAAAGCCTCTGCGATCGCTTCTTTCCTCAAATGAGCCAACACTTTGCCATCTCTGGTCATAATGCATCTCTTTTCTTCATTATAATGCTTGGCGCATTCTAACATTAACTCCGGACTCAACATCGTAGGAGGGAAACAAGCAGCTTGAACAATTCCGTTTTTCAACATTCCCCTGGTCAAATCCGAAGGATTGGGTTTGTATAAGTTTTGACGAATCTCCTCCATGTTGGTTCTCCCCAGATTAGTGTCACCGAGATTTCGCCATTTTGATGTAATCTTCGTTTCAGGCCACGTGCCTTTCATATCACTCCTCATCATCGCCTGTCTTTCCCTCGCGTTCATCGTTCACCTGCATGAACATCCTGACGTTAGCATACTTAATAAGCCAATAAGACAAACTTCACCGCACAATGCATGCGGGATAAATTAAGTTTGCAATTTTTTAAGTTACCTCGCTTTACTTCAATAAAAGCCAAAAATGCAAATTTGCGAAAAAAAATAAACGTGACTATCTTCTCAATAATCCCAATCGACAGATATAGTTCTATCTTGCCTTTCATTTGTTAAATATGTTCCTAACATTGTTTCAATCAAAGAGTATCTCAAACGCGGCAATGGAGTCCTACATAAATATATGTTGAGGGTCAACCACACAGACATTTTAAAACTCTAGCCGGTTTCATCTATTATTCCAATACTCACTCTCACCTCAATTGACCTATACACGTTCACAGTGAGGGGTGCCAAACTCCAAGTAGATGTAAATAATTCCAAAGCCTATGCAAATCACGAACTCTGATTGCAAATTTAGAAACCTTAGCTCCAATGCGTTGAGTGAAGTTTATGCAGAGCAGACTCCTCATATATGTAATGCGACAGGCCTTGAATTCACTAAGTGGGACCGAAATTAAAAAAACATGACCCTCTAACATAACTCCTATCTTAAACAACTCAATCGTTACATGTCTGAGGCAGATTCTCAAAACCCACTATGTGTGAGATGAGTGGTGACCGTTTGCGGGCTTTAAAAGAATATGCGCTCAGAAGCAAATGCAGGAACATGCAGAAAATTTCTTTTATGAGCCTCATGACCGAATCCCGGTGGAAATGCAAATCATTCAATGAGTAGCACTAAAAAAAATTTAATGAGTATCTTTTTAAAATGGTCGTATCTCCATTGAATGCTTGATTTAGCGGATCTTTATGCGTCCAGAAGCGTGACTAAACTTAGTAATTATGCCTTGAATCGCGTTGTGCGCAGGGACAGCCTTCTGAATTCTCCTTGGATATCGCTTGCAATGCCATCAAGGTGATGAGCGGACATTAAACACCCCTGCGTATTAACTGGGAACAAATGTGAATTGCAAACATGAGATGGATGTGCGCCAAGGCGAGCCCATGAGGATATCGCACATGATACAAACCCACCGCAAAATGAACATGATTCATTGCAATGGAACCGAAAAAGTCTACCTGAGCGGGGATTCTAGACTTGTTTGCAAAATACAAGGTTGTATGAAGGATGCCTCGATGCCATTCTCAAACGACCATGCATATAAAAATAGCGACGTGAATATGATATAACGTGTGCTCAAGGAATGAGCAGATGTTTAGATGCTCCCTTCATAGGTTGAAATGCTAATCGCTCACGTCGAAATGCCCAGACGGACTTTTGATACGTATATGCATAATGTTGAAAATTTTAATTGCGAAGTCACTTGAAAAGACCGCCAAGACGAACTCTCGATACGCATCAGCATGATGTTTAAAATCCCATTGCATAGTCCCTTTGAAAGTGCACTTAGGCGGGTTTTTTTAATAGGTATCAAGTATGAGAACACAATTTGCAAAGCGCCACAAAAAGTCCACCTGAGCGGGGATTCGGGTGCCTTATGCATCATTTGAAAACTCCCTACGTATTGCGATGTGATTAATAGTGCGTGCCAAGGTGGATTCACGATATGCATCAAGCATGTTTGAAGTGATTATATCCACGTTGAGTTTCATTGCTCCAACAGACCGACGGGCTTAAAAGGACCCTAGACATGGCAACGTATGATTTGGAAGTTTTGCAATTTGTAAACCAGATGACCGCTGAGCGCCCAGGCGAATATCTTACTCCAGCTCACATAACCTGAAGATGCATCTCAAAATCACAATCTTAGACAACTTTCAAATTCCGCTTGGTCTGAACTCACAATTTGAATCCCAAGGTAAGCATGCTCTATCGATCCCCTGCAGTGATCAACCTTTCTATAAACCCAATATTTTAAACATAACCCCCCTGCATCATTCCAAACTCTCCCATTCAGGGGCAACCTCAAGCTGGACCACAGCCAAGACAAAACAAACTCAAACCAAAAACCCAAAAGAGAGGGGGTCTCCATCCTCGAATGGGGCGATGTTGCGAATAGGTCACAACAGTAAGCATGGTGAGGTAGCATCAAACTTGGAATGTTGTGCAAAGATTCACCCACAAGGATGGAGGAGAGCAAGTGTTGATGATCTCCTACCACCCAAGGAAAGAGAGAACATACTTGGGACAGCCATGTACCAAATTTTCAGCCCCAATGCTGCTATCATAATCATTATCAGCCCCCGGACCACTTCAATACAATTGGTTATGCAGGGATTTCCAATCATAAGAAGGAAAGGAATACCATCCATGAATGCTGATAGAGCATTTTCAGCCCCTATACTGCTCATACCATTGATTTTTGCAAGGGAATATCAATTTTGCTGCTGTTATATCATTGACAGGTTGTTGGAACAGCTATTATCAATCATGAACAGCTGCAAGTTGGCACAATTTAAGGGAATATCCTTGATGGAATAAGTTGAAGAAAGGTTTCAGCTAAAAGAAATCATCATTGCAGCCACCATGGTACCTAATTGGGTAAGATTTCCAGTGAATTGCAATTGTTCTAACTTATTTCCAACCCTTACACAATGTGATTTGACCTTTACTTTGGAAGGTATACATTGCAATTTCTTTGAAGAGGTCATAGAAGCTCACAAGTTGGATCATGAAGCTCAATTAAGTGTTCCAAATTCTCCATCACATTGGAAGCCCCAAGAGGTGCAACAAAAACACGATGATGAGTACATATGGCAACTTTGGATCTTGTGGGAATTTGTGGATATTTACGTTCATCATCACGTCAAAGAGGAGTGTATAGAGAGTTGGTTGCCTTTATTGCTTGATCTAAGTCGAAGATGAAAAAGTATAATCATGCATCGCGTCACAAATCTCCCTCTAAGGTTTGCATTTATGATGTTGAGTCATGAGGTCAAACAAATGATAAAATTACATGAGTTGTACATTGGAGATGGTAGATCTCGCAACATCCTTTGACAGGGGTTGTCTCACTTGGTAGTTACAAGATCCAGATTACATGGACATTATAGTTTGATTCATGACATTGGCATGATGACACTCGAGTATCTGGGTTTGCATAGTATTCTTTGGTAGGAGACGCATCATCTGACAAGTATAGGATCCAGGGATTACAACACGAGTCATCACATTGGCACGATGATACTTGAGCATCTGGGCTTGCATTTGCTTGAGGGCAAGCAAATTCTAGGAAGGGCAAACTGTCATGTCCCATTTTTTTCAAAATTAAAATTAATAATATTGGGCCAAATCACTTTATATTATTATAGGTCCTCAATAATGTTTTAAAAAGTGTTTTAACACTTCATTCAAATGTAATTCTTAAAGGGAACCTATGGATGTAATTTTAAAAATATTTTTAAATACTTGGAGGGAAAATAAAATTAAAATAGAAATAAAATAAATTGAGGGCCTAAAAAAGACAACTATAAAAATGAGGCAAAGGCATCAAGCAAATCATCCGATTTATCGTTTTTCGATTATTCCTTCCAATTTGGAGTCTTCAACATTCAAGGACGGAAACCCTTGGTGCGTAGGTGACTAAAGGACGGAAATCCTTCGATTTCCATCACGGGCTTGAAGACAAAAACCCTCTCACTCATCGGAGTCGATTCCACTCAAGGATCGTGATTGTGCAGAACGATTTGGATTTGCAAGCAAATTATCATATTAGTGGTTCGTTGAAAGTTGTGGATTTTCAGCTAGGGTTTGGTGATTTTCAAGTTTGTAAGTTTATCGATTTTAGTATTGTAAACAAGTTAATATATTCATTGGTGTTGCTGGTTGGATCTCACTTGTGGTGCATCTCATATTATTGTATGGCAATATATTTCCAGATGCTATAGTATAATGGAATTTTCAAAGACCTGATCATGTGAATTTTCAATCATATTTCAGCACCTTAATACCTTAAATTCGTGGCATTGATTATGTTATATTGCATTACATAATGTGGTTCGTAGCATTATTAGATGTGACAATATTTAATATAGATTGAATCACAGTTTGTTAGTAATTCATGGCATTTTCAAATATTATATTCAGGTTGAATCGCAGATCTGTAGTTGGACACTGCCAATCGCATTACATAAATTAAAGTCTTCAGCATTTAGCCGCTCCATATGCAAGTGGTATTGATTGAGAATCATAACACCTCATAATCCTAAGTCAGCATGTTAAAAAGGAGAATCGATTCACTAATTTAATTCGGCGCTAAGAAGAAGACAAACAGCATGTTACATACTCCTTTGAATTAATTTATACATGAGTCAACTCCCTTGTATCTACAGTTTAACCCCAGGACAATCTTAATATTTGGCTGAGTCATCAATCTGGTCAGCTAAGGCCTCTTCTACAAGATTTGTGGTGTAATGTCCCCATTTTCAGATTCTCTTGCAGATCAGTCAGAGCGGGTTGGTGACAGCATAATCAAAGGAATATTTCGATGTCACCAGGGTGTTTGGGTGATCCAGTGGAGATGTCTGACACTTTCCGAAGGGATTTCGGACAACTTGTCCGTACTTACTATTTATAGTAAGTGCTTGCATGTCGTTGATCTTTCTGGGTTTTTCTGGGTTTGTTCTCTTTGGTCCCCGGTGGTCACTGCTATTTTAAGTAAGTGGCAGTTTGGCGCTATTTGGGCGACTTGGCAGTCGGCTGTCGACTCTCATAGACATTGCACTGAGCTCAGAGTTATCAGATGGTTTGTGGATCCAGTTGGCACCCTCTGAGTTGGCTCAGTCTGCTTATGGCCATTACTTACTATTTTTAGTAAGTTCGGGATTGGCACCGGAACGGAATTTTGAGAGTGGGGTTGGATTCATTTTGCCAAGACCTTTCCAACAAGCTATAGATCATTGGTTTCCGACATCATCTTGGCCTCCATTTTAAAGTCCGTAAATTAAACATTATTATTTAGTCTTGGACCTTGGTGCCTAGGCTCAACAACTTAATGTTGTTTTAAAAGAGAGGACTTTATGGGTGATGTTGAGGAAAGAATTAAAGAGAATTATAATATTTTAAAATGTATTTTCCCTCTCATGTTTTATCCCATATGCAAGAGGATTTTAGAGATTCCCAATTGAAAAAGTATAAAAGAAGGGAAAGAGCTCTCATTTGGACATGCTTGGTTTTATGAATATTGCTCTTGTTTTTGAGTTGCCCGTGCATAGGGTTTTGGTGCTTGGCTTTGTGGAACGAATTGCAGAGACGAAAACCTTTGCAGATTCGCCTTTCCTTGTGTATGAAAGAGTGCATTAGGAGGGGATTCGGGGAGCTTCAACCAGAGGTTCCATTTGTGCTTCATTGACAGAGTTTTGGAATTTAGTTTGGAGCTGAATGATCATATTTCATGGAGATGTGGACTGCAGATGTTAGAACAGCCTTTGGGGTGCGGATTTGATAGTTCTTGGTGTTATTTTGGTGACTGAAAACCTTCTTGCTGCTGGCCGTACATTTCCTCATAGCTGGCCGTACATCTACTAGAGGTCGTACTACCTAGAGTGCCTTGGTTGGTGTGTTTTGTGGAGGTATTTTCTTCTAAAGTTGGTCGTCTGGGAGGAACAAGGAATTGCTGATGAAGACAGAGTAATTTCAGACTGTATTTTGGGCATTCAGTGCTGATATACATAGCCATAGAGGCCGTACCTTCATAGCTGGACGTGGGCATTAGGTGTTGCAATTTCTGCTTGGTTTCTGTGTTATTTAACTCTTCAAAACAAGGCGTCCAGAGGTATATTTATTGTTGATATCAATTGTAATACCCAGCATCTCCATATTGTCGAGTGGTGAGCCTTTCTATGGTGTCATATTGCTGGTCCGGCAACAGCATTCGGACGAAGTTGTAAATCCCCATCTGGGTATGTACTTATAATTCATATTTTGGCTAAATATAATCTGGGTTGGTGTTAGTTTGTTGATATCTATTCTACTTTTTCTGGGTTTTCCATATACGTTGCATTTTCTGTGATATTGTTGAAAAAACTACATATGCAAACACATGCAATGAAAACTTAAACTGCAAAGCAGCAAAACATAAAAAAATCAGTCAGTGCAAAACATATACAGTGGGGTGTATGTTACATGTGGGCCCATGTATAATATATGACTGACTAATTATTGTGGGAGGTAATGTAATGTGCCTTTTTAGGATATTCCTGATTTCTTTATGTAATGTCCCCATTCTTGGAATGGTCGCCATTAGAGATGATTTGGGTTCTCTCCCTGCTCTGGAACTTATGGAGGATGTCACAAACAGTGATTTGTCATATTTGTATGGATGTCATGATGATGCTTTTATTCATGCCAAGAGATGGTCAAGGACGCTTTGTTCACATTGCATACATCACATTAGGGAGGTTGCTATTGGACGCTCATAAGGAAAACAGAAAAAGGCCATTTACCCTGTCTAGGTTGGCCCTCCTTGTGCTGCCTAGGTCGGCCCTAGGGAATTGTGCCTAGGTCAGCCTCTTTAAGGGAATAACAAATAAAAGTAAAAAGGAAAAACCCTGGTCGGCCTGCTGGAGAAAGAGCAGCAATAAGGGTATAAATACAAGTCATTTGGCATTGCAAAAGACATCAATCATTCATTCATCATTCGAGCATCTTTGGAGAAGGCTTAGAGACAAAAACCTCTAGTCTTAGTGGAGAAGTTGGACGAAACCCTAGCTTCTCAAAGGGAGAATTCCATAACGGGAGTTCATGAGCACTTCATTGCTATTTGGGCAGAATACTATCAGCTTTTGTGGGCATCCATGGTAGAAGGAGACTTCTAAGGCTTGAGCGCCTCATTGGGTATAAGGGTGAACATCTTTCAAGGTGGATTTGGGTAGGTTTAACCTGATCTGTGGCTGCTAGGGTTACAGCAGACATTCAGAGCAGCAGACTTCATATTTGTGCGCCTCCCTTGGAGATCCTCATCCATACTTATACTTTGCATATTGTGGTATGTAGCTATTGGTAGAATAGTCTATTATGTATTGGGCGTAAGGCCATGTGCCCTAGCCATTAGTATTATTATTGAAGACTGTATTGTTCAGACTTATAGCAGATCTGATTATATATATCTGGGTGGTGATTATGTGATGACTTGTGTGGATTTTATGGTGTAATCATTCTCATGTTTTGACAACCTAAGTGTGGTATTCCTTTTATGCATTTGATGTGATGTAATGATATTTTATGAGGTGTTAATCTGCTGCAATTACAAAATCAGAAATCAGAACTAGGATTAGAGCAGAAAATAAAGTGCAGAAAACTCAGGGCAGAATTAGGGTTTCAATCAGAAAATCAGAACTGTAGCCTAATATCCCATTTGGGACATTACACTTTACCTGCATACAATAATAACTACTAGAAAAAAACATTAGAAATATTAAAGATCAATAAATTAAGATAATATTCAGTTCATAGCATCATTCATATTAAATTCATCTATCATAGCATAATTAATAATGAGATCAATACTTCATAACATAAATAATGAGATCAAATCATCATAGCATAATCAATATTTGGTTCAATCCATCATAACACAATTCCTCAAGCCAATCACATAGTGAATTCCTAAGGAACTCTTGCAAGTAGCAATATTGAAAGGGGTCAGTCCACCTAACAATATTGTCGAGAGCATGAAAGGGGTCAGTCCACCTAACAACTCCCAATTCACCTTGGAGGCACACCCTCCTTGATCAAGCTCAAGAGGCACACCCTACTTGATTAGGCTCAAGAACATGGTAGGGCCACACACCCCAACCATGATAGGGCCACACACCCTCACTACTTGGCCGACTTGATGAGAGCATGAGGGAGGGCACACCCCATCCACTCACCCCTCATGAACTCGGAAGGGCCATCCTTCCTACCTGCAAACATTTCCTTAGCTTCAATTGGATTGCTTAGGAATTTGTTAGATGGTTGATACAATGTACCTCTTGATGGATTTCAAGTTCAGTTCAAGGATTGCAATATATCCTTCTTTGTTGTTAACACTTGTTCTCCACAAATGATAGTCGTTGTTCTTTATCTCTAAATATAAGATATTACTCCTCCATATATTACTGCTCTGAAATCTGCTATGAATAGAATGATAGAATGATATAACGATAGGATGAAGGAATGATAGAATGATGGAATGGCTGCAATAAATAATTTTCTGCTGTACATTTCTTATATATTTAACTCTTTATTTCTGCTGGATGATTATATCTCTCAATTCCCTTTTTCTCAATCACTTCATTGATTCTTATATTAATATTTTTCCTTTGATTGATGTTTCGAATCAGACTTGATTGATTATCTTTTCCTTCCTTAAATGTCTCCCTTTATATATCTTCTTCTTGGAAAGAATCACACCTTTCATATAGTGGTTGTTCTTTGAAAGAGTCACAACTCTTAATATACATCTGCTGTAATATTTATTTGGAATATTTCATATTCTTTATTTATTTCTGCTTTCATGGATGGATGATAAGTTTATGCTTGAGTGAGGCTTGAATGATTTATGCTTGGAAATGAATGATCTCTTACCCAAGAAATGATCTTCCTTGTATTCCTTTTTTCTTCAATGGACATAACTTTTCACATGCCCTTTGACCTTTATCACAACTTAAACTTTAATTATTTTATAATTATATTATAATTTATATTTTATATTTTAATATTTTAATTTATTATTATTTTTTTTATTTTAATCCCATTTCAAAAAAGGGGACATTACAGGTAATATATATCATCGCAGCGTATTCCTATTTGAAAGGAATCGCAGATATGAAATAGTGATAGTAAGAGTAGTTGCTTGGAGGTATTTTGAATCATTTTGAGTGGAAGGTGGGACCATTTCTGATAGGGATGTCTTTTTGTCTGCTGATCATATATTTGCTAATTGGCTAGTAAACTTGAATTTTCTGAATATTGTCAGTTGTCATTTGGCTATTCAGAAAATTATTCCATTGATATTCAAAAAATTATTTGTAGGATCTAATGTTGTCATTGGTTAGGCTGCAAAATCATAGTGCAAATCAGAAAATTTCATAAAAATTGACAATTTCCTATGTATGTCTAATTGGGGACATTACACCAACCCATTCATGCAGCGGAGTACTACCTCAACCCCAAGTTTTTCTTCTCCGATGGCTTCACAAATGCTAATGGGGAGGTTATGGAGGGCCTCTCAACATGCATCGAGGATGACACCCGACGTTGAGATGAGAGACCTCATTATTTTAGAGTTGCAAAATTATAACCATGCTAGGGGGAAGCTCTTTTCTTCACCACTAGCTATCCGAGGAAGCTCTTTTCTTCACAATTATTAATAAAATATTGCTTGCTTACAAACTCTTGAATATTTTATTTGCAGGTTATTGGTGGAAAGATTAGGGTGGAAATACCCTAAATCTCCAATAGCTAGCTTTCTAAATTTTGTCTCAACCTTGTGACGCTTTTGGCTGTGAGCACGACTAGAGTTTGTTTGACACCATTCACACGAAGAAGCGTAATAAGTTGACTCAACGGCGCCTCGATGACTTAGTTTTTGTGCAATACAACATTTGGCTTCGCATAAAAAAGGTAGAGAACAAATCAAAGCAGCTTATCGATTTGGATGAGATTAATCCCTATAGTGATTGGACCACGCAAGATGAGGAGCCCTCCTTGTTTACTAAAGACGAGATTATTGATTTTGAGAGGTAGGCTATGGCGGATGTGGCTGCAATAGAAGCAGGTGATATTGGATTGGATGGCATCAATGTTGCAGAGGAGTCGTTGCCATCTAGTAGCAGGGTGGAGCCACAAGCACATCCTTCTACGTCGAGCGAGGAGTTGTAGTCGAGTTTAAGGACTAGACCCTCTCCCCAATTTTTCACTAGGATGAGAAAGAGGAAATTGTAAAATCTTGTAATTTATAACTTGCCTAGATAGGCAATTTAGGATGATGATTTTCAAAGACAATCATCATAAATTCATAATAGTTATTAGCTAGCTATTGTATTCGCATGCATAGTCATAGAAAACACCACAAAAAGTGTATAACCGCATTTAAAACATAACCGGCACCAAAACTGGATCGTTCTAATCCACCATACCTAGGTAATTCAAAAACCTTGTCAAACCAGATCAACGCAGGTCAAACAATGAATAAAACACAGGTAAATGAAAAAACGTGGGTAAATGAAAAAAAACACGTTTTATATTAATGCAATTCAAAAAAATGTCGCTTTTTCAGTCACCCTGTGGGTTTTTGTATAGAGCCCTCTCACTTGTTTTTTTTGACATTTTAAGAGGTGGTTGAATCTTGTTTTTATGTTATTTTCTTAATATAAAGTTAGGCATGCTTGTAATGTGAGATTCGGCCTATGAAGTAAGTCTTATAAGGTATCAAAGCCTCTTTGGGGCCTCAAGCCTCAAAATCATGTGAATGTGAGTTCATGTCTCATTGAGCATGCCTAGTGGTTGTCATATCCCTCATTGCACTGAGATGCCAAATCTGCGAGTATTGTTACTGGTAAGATTGTTTTAGTTGTAATATCTATGTGATGGTACACAAAACAATGCCTAGTGGGTCAAATGGGATTTACAAAGGCATTGGACTGTCTTCTTCAAAGCATGATTTTATGACACTGATGTTAGCATGCTCATAACCCAATCTCTATACTATGATGCCTCCATGGCTTGAAACGAACATTACCAATCAAAAATTCAGCATGTGATCACCATCAAAGGATAGTAAGGAGTCAATTGAGCTAAATCCTTTGTCAACGTACAATATAGTTCTATACAATATGTATACAAAGTATTATTGCATTGGTTTGTTGGGAGTCACGGGTTTGAATCATAGTCTAGTTTTGAGAAGCCAAATTGAAGGCAAATAGGCCTTAATTGAAGTATTTGAACTTTGGACATTGTTTTTCTTTCTACGCACTCTATTTGGCATGAAATAATATTTGTAGTTTTTTTTTTTTTTTTTTTTTTTTTTTTTAACGAGTATTTTACCATCTTTTAATTTGTTGTGTTTTTCCAATTTTAAACCCATGTAATTGAATTCCATTTATACTTTTGGTTTGTCCTACCGTTGCCGTGTACGTATAATGTGACTATATGTCATCATGCTGATGCAATTTTGTACTCTATTTGTATTCAAATCTGATAGAAAACACTTACCCATGGTGTTATAGACTCATTTGATACATTTTGTAACTGAATTTTGCAAAAAAAAAATGTTTTTAAAGAAATTTAAGTAATTTTTGAAGTTGTCAAGTTTTGTCGAGGCTTTGCTGAGTCGAAAATTTTTGGTCTACTGAATCCAAGTCAAGTCCGAGTTTGCAAACTATGGGCGTGCCATGTCGGAAAATGTCCCCTTGGGGGCTTTTCCCTCTTAAGGTTTAGCTCTCGGGTCCTATTATTGCATTTAGAGCATCTTGCATATTATTTCTGACTCCCGATGAGAAAACCTTGAAGTCTTATGGCAAATAGGACCTAGGGGATTGCATTTTGATGAATCTTGAACAAAAATGGCAAGGTGGACTTGGGCGCTAGCACCCTAGTCTTGCCCTATTTTGGGTTTGCCCTAATTTCAAATGTCGGTTTAGTGACCGTTATTTAAATTTTAGGTCCTATGCCAACATCTCAAGTTTGAATTACAAAACTCTTAGCGAGAATCTTTGTAGTTGCATATAAGCATGATTAGGTTTCATTTGCAAACTAGATGGACATTAAATGGAAATTTGATGAGCATTGTGATTTTGTGAAAGTGATTCAAGGCATTCATTGTGTTGCAGAGCAGTACTTTGTTGTTATTGTGTTTGTATTTGCACATTTGGCATCCATCTCCTCATGGCATGAAGAGCATCTTCCTTCCATGAGATCTTCACAACAAGGTGATATCGATTGTGTTTTCAATCATTTATCATTTGGATTTTTGCCTCTATCTCGTCGGGATACGCACTCTTATCTGACAACGGTGTTCAAAAGACTTGAATGTCTCTCCGGGGCTTGACCGAGGCAAGCCTCTAAACATCACAACCCCCTCCCACACTCCTTGTGATTGCAGGTTACAGGTACCGAGTTTCGCGGAGTGGAATTGCAGAAAGGGAGTGGCAAAAATCAAGGATTCGGGATCTGAAAAGAAGCTAGACATTGGAGCTTTTCCTAGACTAGGGCACTAGTCCCCATGTCCTCCAATTTTCCTGAGGCAGAAACAGAAGTTGCAGTGCAGATTAGTGTCAGGAGAAGTTCCAGATTCTGTGACGAAAAGTACACCTTGGACTTGGACGCTAGTCCTCGTGTCCTCGACTTCTCCGCCTTCCGAACTTCAAAAAACAATGAGTTAAATATCTTTGTCCCTCATCTCAATCTGAAAGGATTTGTCGTGATTAGATAATTTGCTTACTGTTTTGTATATTTAGGGTTTTAATTGAAATTGAGCATTAAATTGAGATATTGTTTGACACATCCAAGATTCCACATCTTCTCAAGTGGCAACCCAACCTGATAGGTGAATCCTCTTGCACAAATTGGAGGTTCAACTCGGTTAACATGCCCTTGGAATGTTTTGTGTGAAAGGAGGATTCCGCATAAACCCTTGAAAACCAATCAACCATCAACCCCTCCATTTTACCACAAAACATTTTGGTGAACCTTAGTTTTTGGACTCTTTGGCACCTTGCTGAGTGTTGTGTGATAGATTTGCATTCATTCACCTTATTGCATTTGAAACATCACAAAAAAATTCAAAATTTTGAAAAATTTTGACAAAATTGGCATTTTTGGCTTGCATGTTAGCATAGTTTGAATTATTTGGCATTAAATTTCATTAAATTTCTGTTATTCTCATTAGATCTGATTTAAACTACAGAAATTCATCATTTAGTATTGACTTGCATTGCATTTTCATGATCAAATTGTTAAAAATTGCTTCAAATTGTGCATTTTTCATAAAAACCTAGTTTTGCATTGTAATGTCCCCTTGTCACAACTCAAAATTTCTCTACCTTGTTCACAAATTTCAACTTGCAAAAAGAGAACATTAGTACACTAAACCCTCTTGATTCCATTTATAGCAATAGATATATGATATATTCAAATCACATAAGAACATTGCCCTTACAATTTATCATTTCATATCTCCTATGCATAATCTTATGATCCCTATCAATACACATTTTCTATCACTAATCTTATAAGCATTATCATTATATATATTTCACATGTTCCCTCTTAAGTTCACTATCAATGTATCTTTCATATTCTCTATCATTTAAATGTCATGATCTCTATCAATATGCATTTCCATTCTCTATCATTTTCCCATGTATTAATCATTAACTTCATATGAGAGAGGTGAGATGACGCTTGCCACTATCCATCATGGGTCCTCTATCTCTATCCTTAGACTCGAGGAGTACCTTTTGTACCCTTGGAGTCAAGGCCTCTATGAGATTCCTTGGTACTAGGGATGCCTTTTGCACCCTTTGCAGCCAAGGCCACTATATCAATATCCTTTGCACTATGGGTACCTTTTGTACCAGCATGTGACAAAGGCCTCTATGATAAATATCCTTTGCACTATGGGTACCTTTTGTACCAGCATGTGACAAAGGCCTCTATATACCCATGATTGGCCTCTTAGGCATCTCATGCTCACTTTCCCATATGAGACTAATGTATCACTTTCATGGCACATGATATTATATCACTGTTATGGCTTATTTTATATGATTTGCAGCACTTGTTGTAATACATTCGCTCATCTATGATAACATATCATTGAATTAGACTTTAAGTAATTTATGAAGCAATATAGAAATAATGGATGTAAGACATACCTTGTGATTTCTATAAACTTGTAGCAGAAATAAGTGATTCGGCCTGCAATAATGTATGATATAATGGTTATCGCCCACTATTCAATTTCTGATTATAAGAAAGGCAGAATGTATAGCAGCCTTAATGATCGACCCCACTGGCTTATTTATTGATATTGATATACTTTGATGCGGTTGATGATGTCCCTTTTGGTTCGCTCTTATGGAGATGGATCTCTTATTATTTGCTGCTATTATCGATGATGCTTATGGCTCTTGATTTGTGATCAATGAAGACTTGTTGTTGTTCGCTCCCAGTTATTGATGTGTTATTGAATTTGCAGATCTGAATTGATCGATTGGTTTGTGTCATATGCTGATATCCTTGTCCAATGCCCACGTCTTCCTTAAATACCTTTGAATAGTTGCACCTCAATGACCGGTTGCATCCTTTCATTATTGATTTGTTTGTCTTTGCATAAGCGATGCCTTCTAATCACTTTTATGATCTTTGTTTATATGCACATAGTCATCGTTGGTTGTTCATCGCTTGTCTTATTCTACGTGGAGTGCTTATGGGTCTTATTTAGCGCTGCCTTATATTACTCTTACAAGAATCGCTGCTATTCAGGAACATCGTCGACTCCTTATCCTTGTCTTGTTAATAAGAATTATATTCTAATTGTTGTTTGGATTACCTTTATAGGAGTCGCCGCTTTAGATGATGTTTTCCATAACTTCCCTTAATCGAATGTCGTCATTACTCTATTATCATCAGCGCTGCCCTTTAGATTCTTAATCGATTCTTTCTTACAATTGATATTAAGTCTTTTGTTTATCATTGCTCTTCTTATGTGGAGGTCTCCAATCGGTGCACAATGGGCAGGATCTGCAATGGTGCTCAAAAGAAGTAAATTTCCATGCTTCAATACTGGCAACGGTTTGATGAGATGAAGTTAGTTTTATCGTTCCAATCTTTAATTGGAATGAGATAATCGATTTGATGTGGGACATGACATGCATTAACCAGGGTTTGTAGTCAAAATCTTGTTTCAGATTTTACTACCATTTTCAAACACTCATTAGGACTTATTTCTAATAGTAGTGTTGCATCATAGTGGTCTTCTTGCAAAATTTCATGTCTAGGGTTTGAAAACCTTGCATTTTCACTAGATTTTGGCCTTACTGTCTCTTTAGATTTGCACTACAAGCGTGTTGTAAAGGATTTTGCTGCACTAATTGGTTGTTACTAGGGTGATTATCTGTTGCCCCTCCTCAAATTCCTTACAGCACCCCTTTTATTAGGCATTTTAATGGAAAATTGTTGAAAATTTGCATATTTTAGCACATTTTCACTAGGTTTTGACTTGTCAACACTCTAGATTTGCATCAAAAGCGTGTTGTGAAAGATATTGCTGCATCATTGGACTGTTATTAGGCATATCATTCACTATCCCTCTTGAAATTTTTCACAACACCTTTTCTCCTAGTTATTTGCATTGGAAAAAGTTGAAAAATCAAGCATATTAGGTCATTTTCATACATACTTTTGCACTTGTTCTTGCATAAGTTTTGAAAATCTTTAAAATCTGATTTGGCACTCGTTTGAACACATCCACATGGCTTCTCAATACAACAATAATGCTAGGCTTCCTCCTAGGACTCATTTGAAAAGATGAGCCCCTGAACTTGAAATAACATTTACACCTCATGACAAAGAAATGTTAGATACTGAAGGGCCTCTTTATATTACAGTGAAAATAATGGAAATTCTTGTGGATGGAACACTTATAGACCCTAATTGCATGACTAATGTGGTTACGGAAGATTTCCTTCTTTAACATGATTTGGCACAAAACTATTATGACCCATCGGATTTAAGAATTAAAACACATAATGGATCTTTGATGAAAACATTTGGATTGATAAAATTGCTAGTCTCGGTTTATGACAAAGCCGTGGATCAGTTATTTGATGTTATCCCCTTATCCGACCTCTTTCGTGTAAAACTAGGACATCCATGGCTTAAGGCTACGAATGTTGTTCCTTCAACTATTCACAAATGTCTAAAATTCCCTTTGCATGGAGAGATCCATACTATCCGTCGTAATACATATCAACCTCTGGCTAAGAGCAAGAATTTCACCCTTGATTACTTTTGGCCGCAACCTGAAACAGAACCTGAGCCACGAATAGACCAATCCTTCCTAAATTACAGACGATACAAAGAAAAACAACTAGCTAGGGTGGTCAGGCCTCCTTTACAAACAATGAGGGAAGAACAACATGTGTTGGAAGATCCTCTTAGAGCAAAAGGAAAACGACAAAGTGACATAAGAATTACACAAGACTATTATGAATATGATGAGATAATTGGCATGATAGATGTGGATAAGGAACAGTTTCATAACTCACCTCGTCCACGGAGAGATGGTATATATGCTAAGGTCCCTCCCCCGTCATCCTTACAAGGATCGGGAGGTTTTCATTGACAACAAAACATTCCACCAAGACCAATGAAATTTGAACATGGTGCTTCCTCCTCTAATGTGCAAAACTCTATGGAAAAACATGACAATGCCCTTGAAGAAATAAGTGGTAAGACAAGAAGAAATAGACAAGCAAGAGAAAGGACGAGGAGACGACAAGCGTTTGCCCAACGAAACACATCTCAACAAGAAAACATCTCACCTAACATTGAATCAAACCAAGAAGATCTTAAGAATGGACAACTTGAAGACAAGAACAAAAGTTAGGCTATGGTACCTTATGTCCCACTTTCCTCTAACATTCGGGAGTGGGAAGATGATGATTTACTCGATGACAACCATTAGTTTGGTTGTCCCTACAGGTAAGTATCTCTAACCCTAGTGGTCACCTATGCGGTAGCATGATCGGCTCGTGTATGTGACTTCCCCTCCGTGTTGTGTTTCCCTCGTGATGTGTTATGTGTTGTTTAGGCCTCCTGGGATGACCCTTGATACTCTCATAAAGTCAAGAATACTAGGAGATCGCCTCTGTTGTGACCTTCTATTTGTATCATCATTCTTCTATATTACTTCTCCTCTATTTTCATTGTTGTGTGTTGTGTCATGAGGACATAGCGTTGCGGTTGGTGACTTGGGGGCACCCTCCTACGTGACTGTCCCTAAGGCACTTGTTTCTCCTCTCTTGATTTGTTGTTTACCTTCCTCTAGTGGTTCTATCTAGCGGGCAAATGACGAAAAACAAATTATACTGATACGAACCATGTGTCCCTTCAGCAAGAAATCAAAAAATGGACCTAGTCCATACATGACAATGGGGTTGTTATATATTATCCGACGCTTGGCTAGTAGAATCACTTCGTGTGATCTTGATGTTGTCTTATCGCACTTACAAAACATAACAATATTTTTGTTATTAGAATAATACTTATAGTTGTTTAATGGTCACTCGTGTATTTTATTTATTGTAAATAGTTTTGGTATGGTAAGATCATGTCATCGATCTTCTTCAGTTTCTTTTTGGAAACTTTCCTTCCTTGTAAATCTTGTAACATATTTTATTGAGCGTTGTTGCTCATTGTTAATATCAATCAATTGTTTTTACCAATTACTGAGCGTAATATGGTATCAGAGCCAAAACCTATTGTTCCTGTTTTTAAAAATTCGTGGCTTCATTTCTGTTAAAAATCGTGCTTATTTTTTCTCAGAAAAATCGCTCTAGTATACACGCGATTTTCAGTATTCTGGGCGCGCGATTTTGTTACCTAATTTTTCCGCGTCGGTTTCTGGTTCACCCACATCAAGGGTTTTGAAAACTGAATTTTTATGCTCACGTTTTTCATCAATCTGGACGCATTTTTATTCTAGACTGAGTGCGTGTTTTCTGGTGATTAAGGACGCGTTTTGTGCCCTAGCTTAGGCGCGAATTGTTTCCTTTGATAAATGCGATTCTCAGTAGCATTAATGCACGCGTTTTTCAATATTCTCTAAAAAAATCGTGTTATTCTCAGTTTTTTTTGTGCTGCGGCTAAGGTTTTTGAAAACCAACTAGTTTTTTTTTGCAAATAAACCCTCTGTTTGAAGTCGAAAAATTATTCTGATCACAGATTGTTTGTGGGTTTTTCGAGACCTTTTATGGGTTGCCTTAAGAGTTTTCTGGGTGTCTCGAAATCCATGCCTTGAAATTTGTGCCAATGAATTTGTCTCGAATTTTGTACCTATAAACTACCTCAGCATCCTGTGCATTGGAATTTGTGCCTCGGGTTCCGTGCATTCAGCCTCTTCTCAGTACCTCATTTTTTGTGCCTCGAAAAACGTGAAGATGGCTTCTTTGACCAACATTATGTTGGAGGGTAGTCAACGTTTCAACGGCAAAAATTATAATACCTAGAAGCAGCGAATGATGACCGTCTTTGAATATCGCTGCCTCGATCAGATGATTTTAGGCAACACTACTTGTCCAGCAACGGCGGGTAAAGACCATGATAAGTTTGATGAGCAAAATCCTGAAGCAGTGATGCTCATTAAGCTTTCAGTTACAGATGATCAGCTACCTCAGATTCCGACTCGAAAATCAGCAAAGGAGATTTGGGACCATCTGAAGCGTTTGCATGAGACCTCCGACAAGAGCCATGCGTTCTTCTTGAAAAATATGTTGTTTTCTATCATGATGGATGAGAAGACAACTTTGCAGGCCCACCTGAACAAGATCTAGGAGATCCGAGATCAGCTGGAGGCTATTGGTCGGAAAATGGAGGAAGACATGGTTGTAATCACTTTGAAAAGTCTACCTAAGTCTTATGAACATTTCATCGAGACTCTCAACATTACGTCTGCTAATGTTGATCTGAAGTTTTCGGAGAGCTCTGTACTATCCTCTTGCCGCAGGATCGCTGGAAACAACAATTTGGTAGTAGTGCTTCTTCGTCCTCTACAGAGCAAGCTTTTGCAACCAAGTCTCAGGCTCAAAATAAAGGGAAAGGTCAGCCTCTGCAGCAGAAAAGCTCAGGTCAACCTCAAGACAGCACCAAGAACATTCAATGTAATTATTGCCACAAATATGGTCACATGAAGGATTGTCGTCAGTGTTTGGCTTCTAAACAGAAGAAACGGGGAGGGTCTCAGCAGAAAGCAAATGTTGCCGAGCACACTAAGCAGAAGGAATCTGCCTTTTACGCTTTTATGGCTAAAAGACTTGCAGATCATGTGAAGTCCTCTGCCTGATACATTGATTCAGGTGCTTCGCGACAGTTCACTCATCGGCATGATTGGTTCACAAACTTTTCTCCCTTCAGTGACTCAATTATTTTTGGAGGTGAAGAGTATACAGTTGTCGGCAAGGGCACTGTTCAGATTCAGTCTGGTGGGAGGAATCTCATATTCCTCAATGTCTACTACGTTCCTGGCATGGAACTAAACCTTCTCTCTGTCAGTCAGATCATGCGGCACTCTCCTCAGTTGGATGTGGTTTTCAGTGCACACAAATGTTCCATTGTTGATTGGGAGACTCGCACGACTGTGGCTGTTGGTATTGAGGATCATGGTCTATACAGACTTGTGGATACAGGTGATTCTCCAGAGTTAGCCATGGCATCCAGAAATTCTTCCATCACCAGTCTTTGGCATCAGCGTTATGGGCACTTAAATGTGCACTATCTCTCTCAGCTATCTCGGGAGGGACTTGTAGCCGGTTTACCTGAGATCCAGACTCAGCATCATGGTGTTTGTGGAGCTTGTCAAGCTGGGAAGCAGCACAGGACACCATTCCCGAATGGTGACTCATGGCGAGCCTCCAAGGTACTGCAGTTGGTTCACGCTAATGTATGTGGGCCAATGAATACACCTTCTGTTACTAGTTGCAGGTATTTCTTGCTTTTTGTTGATGATTTCAGTCGTAAAATGTGGGTGTACTTTCTCAAACAGAAATCAGATGTGTTTACTGTATTTCAGAAGTTTAAGGCCTTAGTAGAGAAAGAGTCTGGCTGTTCCATAGTCACTCTTAGGTCAGATAATGGGGGGGGAATTTTGTTCTACTAATTTCTCCAACTTCTGTGATATACACGGCATCAAACACCAGTTGACCACACCCTATACTCCTCAGCAAAACGGTGTTGTAGAGCGGCGCAATCGCACAATCACTGAGATGGCATGTTCCATGTTAGAACACAGGAGTGTTCCTAAGAAATATTGGGCAGAAGCAGTCTACACTATTGTCTATCTCCTTAATCGGTCTCCTACATATGTTGTTAAGGAGAAGACTCCTGAGGAAGCTTGGATTGGTCGCAAACCTCGGATCAATCATCTAAGAATATTTGGCCCTTTAGCTTATGTATGGATTCCAGATGCCAAGCGCTCGAAGTTGGATTCCAAGAGTCAAAAGCTTATGTTCACAGGGTACAGTGACAACCATAAGGCTTACCAATTGATTGATATAGATACTGATCTTCTTATCTTCAGTCGAGATGTTGTCTTTGATGAAGAACGAGGACCTTTTCATCCTTCCTCGTCTGTGCAGCATTCTGAGGATCAGCCTTTGAAGGCTTCTGATTTGGGTGTTCATCTTCCATTAGGTCCACCTAATGGGAGGGATGATGATGCCGATTCAATTTTTGATGATGTTCAACCTGAATTTTCTCCGAATGATGTTGATCTTCCACGTGTTGAACCTATTCCAGGTATAGTTCCAGCTCCTCCTGTTGCATCAGATGTTGGCACTTCTACTCTCCGGCCTAAATGGTGGGCTAAGACTAATGGAGATCTTCATGATGATGAGCTCATTAAGGGTAGATCATCCAGAAACAAGAGCAAATAGCAGCATATAGTTAATTTTTCTCTCATGGCCAACATTCACAGTTTCTATGAGCCTCAAACATATTTAGAGGCTAAAGGAATTCCTGAGTGGGAAAAGGCTATGGAGTCTAAATACCACAGTCTTCAGAAAAATCACACTTGGGTCCTTTCTGATCTTCCTCCAGGGAAGAAGCCCATTAGCTGCAAATGGGTTTATAAGGTGAAATACAAAGCTGACGGAACCCTTGACAAGTACAAAGCTCGTCTCGTTGCTAGGGGGTTCTCACAAAAGGAAGGCATTGACTACGAGGAGACTTTTGCTCCTACAGCCAAAATGAGTACAATTCGGCTTGTCCTTGCCTTAGCAGCCCAGTTTGGTTGGAAAGTCCATCAGATGGACGTTAAGAGTGCTTTCATCAATGGTGAGTTGAAGGAAGAAGTCTACATGACGCAGCCTGCAAGGTTCAAGGTTGTCGGTCAAGAACACAAGGTGTGTAAATTGGTAAAAGCACTCTATGGCCTGAAACAGGCTCCTCGGGCTTGGTACATCAAGATTGACAAGTACCTCATAGATCATGGCTTTCAGAGGAGTCCATCTGACTCTAATTTGTATGTCAAACGCACTAGTAGTGATATTCTGATTCTTGTTGTCTATGTGGATGACCTAATCATTACTGGTAGCTCAGCACATTTGATAGCTAAAATCAAACAGGATTTGTGCAGCACATTTGACATGACAGATCTGGGACTCTTGCATTATTGTTTAGGTGTTGAGGTTTGGCAGACCGAGAGCACTATCTTCATCTCCCAATCCAAGTATGCTCAAAGTCTTTTGGATAAGTTTCGTATGCAAGATTGCAAACCTGCCTCCACACCTATGGAAAAAGGGCTTAAATTGTCAGCTAAATCAGATTCCCCTATAGTGGATGAATCTTTGTTCAGGCAACTAGTGGGCAACCTCATCTATCTCACTGCCACTAGACCTGACCTCAGTTTTGCAGTGAGTTACATTTCACACTTCATGACAGCCCCCAAGGCTGATCATTGGGTAGCCGCGAAGCATGTGCTGCGTTATGTGAAGGGCACTTCTAATTATGGACTTCTTTACACTCGTAGTCATGATCCTAGACTCAGTGGTTTCACAAACTCAGATTGGGCAAGTTCGGTTGATGACAGGAAATCAACATCTGGGTATGTGTTCAGTTTGGGATCTGGTGCAGTCACATGGACTAGTAAAAAGCAGCAGGCAGTGGCTCTCTCCTCGACATAAGCAAAGTATCGGGGAGCAGTTAAGGCAGCTTGTAAGGCAGTTTGGCTTCGCCGAATGCTTGCTGATATGCAAATATCTCAAGCAGGTCCGACTCCCTTGTTCTGTGATAATCAGGGAGTTCTCAAACTTGCCAAGAATCCAGTCTTCCATGAAAGAACTAAGCATGTAGAAACTCATTGTCATTTCATCAGAAAGCTTGTTGAAGAGGATCAGTTCAGTTGCTGTATGTTCCGACAGAGGATCAGACATCAGATATCCTCACCAAGTCCCTCAGTCCAGATAAGTTTGTAAAGTTCAAGGGGTCTCTTGGTGTAGTTGATAGATTGACCATTAAGGGAGGGTATTAGAATAATACTTATAGTTGTTTAATGGTTTATTGTAAATAGTTTTGGTATGGTAAGATCGTGTCATCGATCTCCTTCAGTTTCTTTTTAGAAACTTTCCTTGTAAATTTTGTAACATATTTTATTGAGCGTTGTTGCTCATTATTAATATCAATCAATTGTTTTTACCAATTACTGAGCGTAATAGTTCCGTGCACCTTGTTTATCTTTGAATCTCGCCTTGGTTACACTCGGTTTTGAGATTTCCGCAGTATAGCCCCACAGTTATACTCGGTCTCCAAATCCGTAGTATAACCTCGGCTCTCTCTGTGAATGATTATATGCATTGTTGATTATCATGATAATATGGATGCTAATGCCTTTTTCTTGCAGGGAATTGTGTGTTTGTGGGAACATTTGACGATCGTAAAGTGCATGTCACCACCAGGGGACATGGGCTTTGCGAGAGCTCATGTTCCCTTGTGTGTTTTCTTCCTACCTTAACGTGCTTGATATCGGTACATGATATCAACCACCTTAAGGTGGGGGCATATAGAAGGTAAGCTGTCTATTCTAAATGATAGTAAAGTGTGTTTGAACAATCTTGAAATCTGCTTCGTATACCTCCTCTGCACCGTAAGGCGTCTCCGTGATGCAAGTGGGGTTGTATACTCATACCTCCTTTTCACCGTAAGGCGTCTCCGTGATGTAGGTGGGGTTGTACGCCATGCTTACTTTTCACTGTAAGGCATCTTTGTGATGCAGGTGGGGTTGCATTTTCAAAAGTCCTCCGAGTAGGCGGGGAGCGGATCTGAGACTATCCTAACCCTTAAGCGTGTCTTTGGCGATTGTTGTGGCGAAGCCCAATCGTCGGTGTGTGCCTGTAATGTGCCTGAGATGGTTGCGAACCTAGCAATAGGTTTCTTCCATCACTTGGTTGTCGTGTTTTTTCCGTGTCTTCTATGTGTGTGTGTCAAGGTTGCATGGACAATGATACGGTATCCGATACAGATACGGCTATTTTTTCAAGACCCCTAATATGGATACGGCAATATATATTAAAATTATATATATATATATATTTATTTTATTTTATTTTATTTTTTAAATATTTTTTAATTTGTATATATTGTATTTATTTTATTTTATATATATAATAACATAAATACAATATATACAAATCCCCTATAATAGTTTATTAATTATATATATATATAATTAATAAACTATTATAGGGGATTTGTATATATTGTATTATATATATATAGTATTAATAAACAATTAAAAAAATATGTAAGTTTTGATATTAATAAAAATTAACTATAGAATATTATTAATTTATTTAGTGTCAAAGGAGGTAGAAATAGTTAAAACTTTAGTTAAAAATGAGAGTCGTTGACTAAAAGATTTAAAAATTAAAAATTAAACTATTACGGGCTCTCATGTTTAAAAATTAACTATTAAATATTAATATGCCCTAAAAATAAAAATAAAGGGTGCCCGTAATTAGCCGATGCGAGGGAATAAAAAGCTCTACTTTTTTTAATTTTCTTAATTATATATTTAGTTTTAAAGAGGAGAATGATATTTAGTAGAGGGAGCAATAAAATGTAATACTTGAGGATCTTTAATGTAATTGTAAAAAAATAATTATTGAAGTTGAATGACTGGTGAAATAAAAAAATGGAATGAGACTAGTAAGAAATCGTTTTTGAACAAGCAGAGATCACGGACGAAGACAAGGATGGAGAGGTTGTGCAGGAAAAACTAATGCCAAATGCAGGAAAAGCTAGCGCAAAAAAACAAACGCCAAGGATTTTTTTTAAAATTCACAATAGATACGGCGTTAAGGAAATTGCATAAAAATGAATGTCATGGATTTTTTTTTAATTCACAATTGATACGGCATTATTTTTTAAGACGCCGAATCCGAACGCATCCGGCACTGCTAAAAAATTACCCTAAATTTAGGTACAGCAGAGCACGGTATCCTTGCCGTACCGTACCTGTATTAGTATCGGGTACAGCGATACGCGTACCTGCGGAAGGCGGGTAGCGTATCCTGTAACACTAGTGGGTGTATTGCGTGTTTGTTCCCAAGCATAGTCTTAAAGATTGGTGGCGATGAGTCCCTCCTATGCTTTGGGATTTGTAGGGCATGCTTGATTTGTATGGCGTGTTTGTTCTCAAGTGCAGTCTTGGCGATGAGTCCCTCCTGCACTCTGAGATTTGTTTTGCGTGTCTACTTCCCCATGTGCAATCTAAAGACCGGTGGCGATGAGTCCCTCCTACATTATGGGTTGTGTGTTTACTTTCCTTGTACTTGCATTCTGCATTTCATATATGAGAAAGAAAAAGAAAATAATCATTGCATTCACTGTGTTTTGCGTGACTTTAATGTAACTGTCTTCTCCGTGTTTTGCGTGACTATAACTGTCTTCTCCGTGTTTTGTGTGCCTGTTACTGTCTTCCTTGTGCTTGGCGTGTCTTCACCGTGCTTGGCGTGTTTGTTGACCGTACTTTAATACATGTATTGGCCTTGCGTTTATACATACATTAAAGTGGAGATAAAAGTTATGTCGGAAAATGTCCCCTTCGAGGCTTTTCCCTCTTAAGGTTTAGCTCTCGGGTCCTATTATTGCATTTAGAGCATCTTGCATGTTATTTCTGACTCCCGATGAGAAAACCCTGAAGTTTTATGGCAAATAGGACCTAAGGGGATTGCATTTTGATGAATCTTGAACAAAAATGGCAGGGTGAACTTGGGCACTAGCACCCTAGTCCTGCCTTATTTTGGGTCTGCCCTAATTTCAAATGTCGGTTTAGTGACCGTTATTTAGGTCCTATGCCGACATCTCAAGTTTGAATTACGAAATTCTTAGTAGAATCTTTGTAATTGCATATACAAGCATGATTAGGTTTCATTTGCAAACTAGATGGACATTAGATGGAAATTTGATGAGCATTGTGATTTTGTGAAAGTGATTCAAGGCATTCATTGTGTTGCAGAGCAGTACTTTGTTGTTATTGTGTTTGTATTTGTAAATTTGGCATCCATCTCCTCATGGCATGAAGAGCATCTTCCTTCCATGAGATCTTCACTACAAGATGATATCAGTTGTGTTTTCAATCATTTATCATTTGGATTTTTGCCTCTATCCCTTTGGGATACGCACTCTTATCTGACAACGGTATTCGAAAGACTTGAATGTCTCTCCGGGGCTTGACCGAGGCAAGCCTCTAAACACCACAACCCCCTCCCACACTCCTTGTGATTGCAAGTTACAGGTACCGAGTTTCGAGGAGTGGAGTTGCAGAAAGGGAGTGGCAAAAATCAAGGACTCAGGATCTGAAAAAAAGCCAGACATTGGAGCTTTTCCTGGACTAGGGTGCTCGTCCCCGTGTCCTCCAGTTTTCCTGAAGCAGAAACGGAAGTTGCAGTGCAGATTAGTGTCGGGAGAAGTTCCAAATTCCATGACAAAAAGTACACCTTGGACTTGGGCGCTAGTCCCTCTGTCCCCGACTTCTCCGCCTTCCGAACTTTGAAAAACAGTGAGTTAAATATCTCTATCCCTCATCTCAGTCTAAAAGGATTTGCCATGATTCAATAATTTGCTTACTATTTTGTATATTTAGGGTTTTAATTGAAATTGAGCATTAAATTGAGATATTGTTTGACACATCCAAGATTCCACATCTTCCCAAGTGGCAGCCCAACTTGCTAGGTGAATCCTCTTGCACCAATTGGAGGTTCAACTCGGTTAATATGCCCTTGGAATGTTTTGTGTGAAAGGAGGATTCCGCATAAACCCTTGAAAATCAATCAACCATCGACCCCTCCTTTTTACCACAAAACAGGGCGCAACCATGCATAGAAGAGCATGGACTGGAAAAGTTGGAGGATGGAGATTCAAGCACACTTGCAACTCTTTCAGGAGTGCCCCGATACCATCCATTAAAAGTTTGAGTGCTATCCAAACAATAGATCGCAATACTTATTAATAGTAGAGCTACCCACAACTTCATTGATGAAGGCCTAGTGATTAAGAGACGACTAAAAGTTGAAGACTTTGTTGGGTTGAATGTCATAGTTGTTGACAGTTTTACCATCCCATGCCCAAAATAATCCAACAACTCAATTTGGCCATGAGTGATTATAAGGTATGTGATGATTTATGTGTTGTGGGATTAGGAGAGACTAACATAGTTTTGGGTGTACAATAGTTGCATTCCCTTGGTAAGTTTTTACATAATTATCAATCCATGGAGCTTAAATTTACTCTGAAGGGAGATGTGGTGCTTAGAAGTATTCCTAATGGATCACCGCTAGTAGTCACAACTAAAAGAATGAAAAGGACCTTTTGCAAAGGGACAAGTTGTTTGGGCAGTAAGTTGTTCAATGATGCCTACAAATTCATCTGTGGGTAAGCATTGTACTTATCATGTTGATATTCGAGTATTTTGGATAAGCATAGTGTGGTGTTTAGTGATTTGCCTCCTAGGTTACCGCCTAATAGAGGATTCCAGCACATCATGGAGTTGGAATTAAGCTCTAAGCCTATCACGACCACTCCTTACTCTCACCCAAGGATGTACAAAGAGGAGATAGGGAAGGCCATAAAGGAGCTATTGGAGATAGGTCACATCAAGCCTAGTTCTAGCCCATTTGCTTCATCAGTGGTCCTTGTGAAGAAAAAAGATGGCACTATGAGGATGTGTATCGACTACAAAGCCTTGACCAAGAAGATGATCAAAATTAGATATCTCGTTCCTAAGATCGATGAGCTCATTGATCAGTTGCATGGGGCAGTTTACTTTTCAAAGATTGATTTGAGATTGAACTACCATCAAATCCGTGTGACAAATGAGGATGTGCACAAGACAACATTCAGATGTCATTTTGGGCATTTTGCATTCTTAGTCATGCCTTTTAGTTTTGAAAAATGCTTCAGCTACTTTCCAGTCATGCATGAATCAAGTATATAGTGATCAATTGAGAAATTTTGTTTTGGCTTTCTTTGATGACATTTGATTTGCAGCAAGATTTGGGAAGATTGTTTGAAGCATCTAGATAGTCCTTGGAATTTTAGAGCAACAAGCTCTTTTTGTAAAAGAATCCAAATGTGAGTTTGGGGTAACAGAGATCTTGTACTTGGGCCATGTCATTACTGCTCAAGGTGGACAAGTGGATCAACAAAAGATCCAAGCCATCTTGGATTTGCCTCCTACCACATTGACAGAGTTGAGAGGATTCTTTGGCCTTTTTAGAACTTACAGAAAATTTGTTAAGGGGGTTTCGCATCTGGCAACACCCTTAATCGTATGACAAAGAAGGGAGCTTTTGCATGAACAGAAACAGCACAAGAAACTTTTGACAAACTTAAGGAGGTAATGAGTTCATGTCATGTACTTGCTATTCTAGATTTCTCACTTCCATTTGTTGTGGAATCTAATGCTTCTCATCCCATAGCATTTGAAAGCAAATACCTAAAAAAATAAAAAAAGATTCTCCATCTATGACAAAGAGATGCTTGCTATCATGCATGCTTTGGCCAAGTTTCGATAGTATTTAATTTGCGGAAGATTTGTGATGAAAACTGGTATCAGAGCTCTGGGTTCAAGCTCTTTTGTACGTCGTACAGACACCATTCGAGGTCATGATCGGATGATCTGTTCTCGGCCGTCGGACTTTGTTTTTCTGGTCTATCTTTGTGGTGGATCTGTTTGTGTGGGAGGCGGGTTCGAGCTCTTCCGAATGCAGTTCCTGTGATCGCGTCTTCAAAGAGATTTGAGTTCTGCTAAGCTGACGGTGAAAATCGCGATTTGGGTTGAGTTTTTTTTTTTTTGGAGGCCACAATTCTTTGGTCGTAAACCCTGGAGGTCACGACTCTCTTTATGGAGGCATGTTTTGGCGCCATTCCTAGGTCGTGGGTCAGTTTTCGACTGATTCCAAAGCAACGTGCCTCTCAAAAAAAAAAAACTCCAAGCCTGTATTTTATGCTGTTTGAAATTGCAAATTTTCTTTTATCTGAGGCATCATGGTTTCCTGAAGGGTTGCTTTGTGATTTTTTGGTGGACTTTTGTGTATATGATCCTCTTAGTAATCACCATTTCAAGGGTCGAGATTTTTTCTTTGTCGTCTCAAGTGTCTGCATTGTGTCAAGATTGTGGTTCGTGATCTTTGGCGCTCTATGTTTTCTGCTTGGAAAGTCGTCTTTCTGAAGTTCATGATTGTGCTCTGAGGTTGCCTTTTATTTTATGGAGATCGCAACTTATTAAGATCACTACTTCTATTGGTTGCTAAATAAAGTACGGTGGTTATCAAAAATCTCTCAGTCATCCTTTGATCAGTCGACTACTTTTTTGGAAAGTATTTTTGAAATCTGTGTTGTGCTAAAATATCTTATTTTTGCCTGAGATTTCCGCCCAACAAACATGCAGACATACTTTCCATTGTCTCAAAATCCGTGTTCGGATTCTTTGAGCTCATGTTTTCCGTATTCTCAAGATCCGTGTTTTGAAAGCCGTGTTCGGATTTATCTCGAGATTTGTGCCTCAATATCTATGTTTTAGACTTATTCCGTGTTTTCGAAATCTGTACCCGTGCAAGGATTTTTTTTCCTGTCTATGCCGTCTATCTGCTTCAATATCTGTGCCATCTACTTATAATCCATTTTTCGTGCCTCGAAAAACGTGAAGTATGGCATCTTTGACCAACATCACGTCGGAGAGCAGTCAGAAGTTCAACGGCAAGAATTACAACACCTAGAAGCAGTGAATGATGACAATCTTTGAGTATCGGCGCCTTGACCAGCTAGTTCTGAGCAAATCTACACGCCCTCAAATGGCGGGTAACGATCAGGATAAATTCAGTGAGCAAAATCGTGAAGCGGTGATGCTTATCAAGTTATCAGTCACTGATGATCGACTGCCTCAGGTTCGGTCTGGGAAATCAGCGAAAGAAATCTGGGATTTGTTGAAGGATCTTCATGAAACGTCCGACAAAAGTCGCACGTTCTTTTTGAAGAACATGCTTTTCTCGATCATAATGGATGAACAGATGTCTCTACAGGAGCATCTCACCAAAATCAAGGACATCCGTGATCAGTTGGAGGTGATTGGTCGAGACATGGACGAGGAAGATATGGTAGTTATCACTCTGAAAAGTCTACCACACTCTTACGAGCACTTTATCGAGACACTTAGCATTACTTCGACTAATGTTACACTGAAGTTTTCATATCTGTGCAACAAACTTTTGCAGCAGGATCGTTGGAGACAATAGTTCGATAGCAGTGCTAGTTCCTCCTCAGAGCGGGCATTTATTGCCAAGTCCTTTCAGCAGAATAAGGGCAACTATCAACCCTCTCAGCCATACAGTGAGGGTCAATCACAGGACCCGTCCAAGAAGAAAAATATCCAGTGCAATTACTGCCATAAGTTTGGTCATATGAAAAAGGATTGCCGGAAACGCTTGGCTGCTGCACAATACAAGCCTGAAGAATCACCTCCATCAGCCCATGTCGCCGAGCACTCTAAGCAAAAAGAGTCTACTTTCTATGCCTTTTAGGCCAACTCTTCTGCCTGATATTTTCAGATGCCCGTGGATCAGTTATCAGTTTTAGGGGGGGCAACTTACTATAGTTAGGAAATTGACCATTAAGGGGGGGGGTATTAAAATAAATTAGCTAGTTTCTATAATGGTCAATCTTTGTTTTTTCCTATTAGATAGTTTCTATAGCTTCTCTCTATCCGTTCTGCTTTGTTAGCTGTAGCTTTTTGCTTTAGTCTATTTTCAGACTTTGTTATCTCTTTATATAGAGCACTTGCTCTATCTTGTAAGAATCAATTCATTCAATTATAATATTTTCATATTATTCTATAACAAAAACAAATCATAACTTGAAATTCTTCCTTGGCCAATGTGACTTGAATGATAGGCAACAAAAATGGGTGTAAGCTCCAAGCTTATGATTTTGAAATAGAGTACATGGGAGGAAAACATAATGTAGTTGTTGATGCTCTTTCTAGAATGCTTACTCTATATTCCGCTTTTGCTACTTTTGTTGATTGGAGGGTCTCTATTATGGCAGAATATGTTAGAAACACATTTGCTACTAACCTCCTTGATGGGAATGTGAGAGATGACAAATTCATGGTGGCAAATGGTCTCATTCTTTATAAGAATAGAATCTTCTTGGTTACTGAATCCAAAATAAAGGGGAAGATTTTGAAAGCTTTCCATGATGCACCACTAGTAAGACATTCAAGATTCTACTAGACCTACAAACAAATCAAAGAAAGATTCTCATGGAAGCACCTTAAGAAGGATGTCCTCAAACACATCAAAGAATGCATAACCTATCAACAAAAGGAAACAAGACATGTCTTTCCAGCAAGTTTGCTATAGCCATTGCTTATTCCAAATTAGAAGTGGGAAAGTATATCCATGCATTTCATCACAGACCTCCCCAAAGTAAATGGTAAAGATTGCATTTACATTGTTGAGGATAGGCTGACCAAGTATGCACACTTCTTTGATATTTCTTCAAAACTCAAAGCACATCAAATAGCAAATTTATTTTTCAAAGAAGTGTTTAGGCTACATGGATTGCCTAAAAATATTGTTAGTGATAGAAATAGCAGATTTCTCGATTCTTTTTTGTAGGGATTATTTCAATTGACTAGTACAAAACTCACTCCTAGCACAAGCTATCATCCACAGACAAATGGACAGACAGAAATAGTGACCAAGTGGGTTGAAGGATACTTGAAGAGCTATGCTTTAGATCAACAATCAACATGGATTAAGTGGTTGCCCTTGGGAGAAAACTACTACAACACACACCACCCACCATATGTCCATTGGCATGTCTCCATTTAAGGCACTATATGGTTATGATGCATTATGCTATGCCCCTAATCCTATAGTGTGCATAGGGTTATGAGTAGTTGTCTTGTGCCTACATTAACTCTTAATTAAGTTATATGATCATCATTATAGTCTTATTTAGATAATTAAGTCATCCTGGGTGTTATATTTAGGTATCTAAGTCGGTCTAGGTGGCATCCAAGGCATAAATAGGGCATATATAGGACCTAGTGATTAGTTTATCATCATCAAATTGTGAATTGTGTTCTTATTGGAGATATTTAGAGTTTGCCCCCTTGAAGTGGCTTCTTATTCTCAACTATTATCAAGTATTTGCAACATATTTCCTATTATATTCTTCTCTTGTGCAAGTTATTTTATTACACATTAACCTTCATTGATTTAGTGATCACAGATAGCGAAGTGCCAACAGCTAGTGACTTGGTAAAGCATAGTTAGGACATACTAAGGTCACTCAAAGATCATCTCCAACAAGCCCAGAATCAACAAAAGTTCTATGCAGATCAGAACCGCACTGAGAGATCATTTGAAGTTGGGGATATGATTTTCCTAAGATTGCAGCCTCATAGGCAAACTTCCATTAAAAGAAATGGGGTTAAAAAGGTCAAACCTCGCTTCTATGGGCCTTACAACATTCTGAGGAGAGTTGGAGAGGTTGCTTATGAGTTGGAGTTGCCAAAAAATAGCAAGATCCATAATATTTTCCATGTGTCATGCCTCAAAAGGGCACTTGGACAACATATCACACCCTCAATAAATTTGGCACTCTTGGATAATAAGGGAAAGCTCATATTGGTATTTGATAATGTTATTAATATCAAGGTGAAGAAATTGAGAAACAAAAGCATTACAAAGTACCTAGTTCATTGGAAGAATCTACCTACAAAAGATGCTACTTGGAAAGAACCAAAGATCTTGGAACATCCAAATTTGCATTGCTTGAGAGCAAACAATTTTGGGAAGGACAGACTTATAATGTCCCCTTTTTAATTAAATTAATTTTGAAGACCAAAAGCCCATTCTAATATTTCCCGTTGGCTAATGGGAATTTGCTAGGAAAATAAATTTAATTAAAATATTTAATTTTGGAACCGAAGTTAATTATTATTTTTCAAACTTGGCAAATTGGGCCAATTAAATATTAATTTATTTATTAATTGTTGTATTTGCCCAAAATGGGGTGTGGGATTCCATGAAGTGGAAAGAGTAACTCTCGAGACACTTGGCACCCTCTTCATGATAGATCCTATGATTTACAATTTGGCATTCATGACAAAGTGGGAGCTATTTTGAAAAAGGAATATTTTATGACAAAGCAATTAGTGAGAAGTTATTAAATTGCTTTATTGAGGAGCATCTTCGTAAATATGTATGACAACTTTTATGACAGTTGTAAGTGGGTGTTACTGGCTAAAAATAACCAGAAATCAAGTGGAGGTTATGACAACTCATTTAGTGGAATTACGTGTGTTGAACACATAGAAGTACTAAGAGGGGGGGGGTGAATCAATACTTAATCAAATTCTTTCCTTTTAAATGCATTCAATCCAAACTGAACATTTAAACCAAATAAATCATAAAAGCACATACACACATGACACCAAATTTATGTGGAAACCCAAAATGGGAAAAACCACGGTGAGCAAGTTGCTTGGATCTACTGTCCAAATTCAGCCTCACAAATAAAAACAGATTTACAACAAATTTTATGGGCTCCAATCCAAAGGAAGCTCCAACTCCCTGATACAAAGTTTTATGGGCTCCAACCCAAAGGAAGCGACAACTCCCTGATACACAATTTTATGGGCTCCAACCCAAAGGAAGCTCCAACTCCCTATTTAGTGCTACAACACTTACAACATGAGAGACCAACCTCTGTACCAAAACACTTGACTGATTCTAATGGTTCAATCATCTCCATAGCATCATCTCCTTTTACACTTTGACACTGACATATGACTTCAACACCTCCACTCAAACATCTTTGCTTTCTTCAAAACACCTTCGCAACACAACACAATACTACCTCTGTTATGAATCATGCATTATAGCGTCTAGAGTTACTTCTTCATTTTCGGATCATTCACCAATTTCACACATGCTCTCACACTCTCACCCACTTTGAGACAATCTTCCATCCTTCATATATATCCTCCGCAAGCCTTCAAAACATCATCTTCGTCGGCCTAAATGAAACGTGTAATATGAAACATGCAACAGCCTTGCTTGTCGGCTCCCACATCATCTATGGTAATGTAGGAGTGAAATCCCACCATGCGGTTCATACCAAGAGGTCTACTGGACCCAATTTACCTTTGCACACATTTCTATGCTGGCACACACTTCCAAACACACGGCGCAATCACTCAGGTATAACATGTCGGCAATGCAAACACTTATCCTTTCATGCATTAGCTCCAAACCCAATGTGGTACCGGAGAAGAGAGATATCATCATGTGGTTCATACCACGAACACTATATGACTTGAAAAACCTTCTCGTGCACTCCTCTTTCTATTTCATGCTTCATCTTGCCGGCGCAAGCAATCAAGCTTTGATGCTGATATCCCTTACATAGTTTGGTTACACTGTCTTGATATGGAACATTGAAAAACATACTTGCGGTACTCCAGAACACTTGAAACTTGAACAGAGCATACATACTTACTATCTGAACTTATCTTTTAAACAACAAAGCCAAACATCAAAGTGCGGTGAAATGCGGTGGCTTTCTGTTCTCCCTCTGATAACCTTAAACAGCAACATGACTTGTTCTTACTTTGCTAGCTCTAGAAAACTCTGCGGTACTTTGTATCCTTTGAAACTTGAGTATATCATTCTTGTATCTTTGCTTTACCTAATCTCCAAACCGCCAAGCTATATCTTCAAGTGCAGAGAAATGCGAAGCATTATTCTATACCTTTGAGACTGCAACAACACTGTATCACCACTGTCTTCACTCTGCTAACTCTAAAAAGCTCTGCGGTAACTTTTATGTTCTGAAACTAGGATCATGCATACTTCATAGCTATCTCTGTCTAACCTCCAAACCGCAAGACCATATCTTCATCTGTGGTAGAATGTGGTACAATTTCTTGAGCTTCTATAGTACAATTCCCTGTGCCTTTGACAGTTTGAAACCTTATACATTTTCCTTCATATCTCATGCAATGCTTTTCAACAAGAGGCAATGAATGCAACATTCACAACACTATAGACAACAATCATAACTCTTTTCATCAAAAACAAGAAGCCACAACTTCTTCATGTCAGCATATCTTTCAACCTGACAGCTTTCACCTGTTCATGAATTTCAGAAGATAAGGTACAACTGTGTACAGATGATATTGAACCAACAGCATGCTCATGACTTTCATCGCCATATCTTTCACCTCACAACTCCTCTGATCATCACTCCTTTGACAACATATACACATCACTATGCTTTCCACATCAGAACACCTCTTATCACTACTCTTTTGACATCCACTCCTTTGACATCAATGACAACATATGCAACAACATGGAGCAAGAATATTTAATATTTTATTATTTTAATTACTTGGAAATATGGGGCATTAGAATTTGGGCCCTCTCATTTCTATTTAATCTTGGTTGCTTCTTCAATTTTCCATCTTATGCCAATTTATCAACTTTCTTCATAGCTTGAGCAGTTGTGTTCGACTACAAGATTCAAGAACAAACCCCCTTGAATCCAAAGATTAGAGGATGAAACCCCTTTGGTTTCCTACGGGCAATCTCACAGAGAGGTTGCGATTGTACTTCAAAGCTTTGTTTGGATTTCAGCGTATATTTTGGTAATTTGTATTTGTAGCAAGTTTGTATTTCAAAAGATTCGGTATATTGTGAGTATATATCTTTGTAATTATTGAAGCAGTATTTTATTGTGACGAAAGCTTAATCATATTGTGTGTTATTTGAAGCTTGAGCATGTCTATGTTATTTTGCAATCCATTGTTACATCTTTCTGGACATCATTATATTGGGGATAATATATATGTAAAATCATTATTCATCCATTGTATGCTCTCACCTTGCCCTCATGGGATCTAGGTGATCAAAAAGTGGTGAATAATAATATTTTTTCACTGTATGCTCACCTTGCCTTCATGAGATCTTGGTGATCAAAAAGTGATAAATATTTTATAAAAAAGGAATTGTGTGGGTCATTACACTAAGCAAGATGAGAACTTAACAAATCTTAACGCTTTAAGCATTTCCCTATGATTCATTATAGATTAATTTATTAAGCTAAAACATGTAGCATAAAATAATAACATTGAGTTGGAGACATGAGTTTAATAGAACTAACTTTGGTGCATTTTTATTTTTATTTTTGATGAAAAGACCATTTATTAAAACAAATGTGTTAAAGCATACAGCCAAATACTCAAAAAAGTGGGTGTCACGGGATCACACCCCAAAGACAAATCGGCAAAGCCAAGATCAAAATAAACAAGCATGTGGCCCCAAAGCAAGAAAAAGCCACAACACAAAATAGTCTACAACCCCAAAAAGGAAACAGCCGTCAAGTTACTAGATTAACATAAATATATAAAAAAGGAACATTAAGCCACAAGGGCAATCCCAAAAGTAGGAGGGGGTCATGGTCATCAAGATTATAGCACCCACCACCCTCTAAATCTCTACCACTATCCACCGGCTCCCATCCATCATTAGCAACAATTTCTTCCTCCTCTTGCATAGGAGTCTAGTCATGTCGAGGCTGAGAGATAGCCAACTAGGGATGAGGGAATTTCCCCTAATCAAGAGGGGCCCACCCACATTGTTGTGAAGACATGGAGGAATGATGTGTTGGTGGGGACCACCACCCATGGCAGCCAGAAAGTTGAGGGTGGGTGTGTCCATCCAAAATGTTGCCTTGTAGGTAGTAATGTGGGTGGAGTGGTGGCCCTATGTTGGCTTTTCCGACGGCAATGAGTGGACTCGGAGCACTTGCACCTCTTGGACCAGCAGGGGGATTTGGCACATGTTGGCAAAGGTGACACTCTATTCAGCATGCAAGGAGCATTTCCTTAGTGGTCAATCAAAGTCTAGAGATGCTTGAGCTCCAACACCACCTTGGTGGCTTGAACTTGAATCTGCAAGAGCACATTAGAGATAACCAATGATTTGGAATGAGTAACAAAATTCATATCCACAGAAGAGTTAGCCAAATGAACATTGATTTGAATGCACAAGGAATTTGTGCACGATGGATCATATAGTTTACACTCCACAAGAATAAAAGGTGAGGCCTTAACCTATAAGGTCTCATGCAAATAATCAAAGAATTGATAAGGAATTGCTAAGTCACCGAATCGGCCTAAAACCCCGACAACTGCGGGTACAAAACATTTCTAAATCGGAATCGATTTGTCTATGGATTCGAGCAGGCCATGAATTTTTGAAGCTAGAATCATTTGGAATCAAACCCGAGCATACTCAATTGATTACAGGAACATCAAGGCAATATTAAAGTGATTTTAGGGTGTTTCTAGGTGGCAAACATCGTATTCAATGCAATTTGACCAGTTTTCATTAACTTTCAAACTTCAAAAAGTTGCCCTATACCCTACCAACATTCATAACTAATATAAACACAACTAAAAATGTATTTTTGGCTCCTCAAACTTTTCTAACCATTCTCAGATTCAAGCTTGTTGCTTCCATGTTGACTATTCAAATATTTTGTGATATGTTCTGCCATTTCCGAATATGTTGTGATGTTATCAAGTTGTTAGACAATAAATTAGAGACGTAGTCCCCATGACTACAATTTGCAGGTTACAAAGCCTATATTTCTTTAATGTATTTTGTTAAACAATTAATCCCAAAACATTTAGCCTTTAACTAATTGGATACCTCATTTTGAAACCAAAATGGCAAAAACACAAAAACTTAGAACTATCTACATTTGTAACTATACTTATTTGTTTTATTTTAACTTTTTCATTCTTGTACGTTTGTAGTTTAAAATTTGAAATCATTAAATGATTTAGCCTTTTAGAATATATTTTTTTGTTTTCAACTTTTCATCTGTTTGGATTTTAGAACATGTTGTTCAATGTTTTCCAAACTTGTTGCCTTAGGGATTACAATGACTACTAGTTCTAGCTCTGTGGGCCAACCCCACTTCAATTGACCCAAATTCACCTTTGTGAAGGCATTTCGAAATGATAGAGCAAATTCCAAATAGTGGGGCATACGTTTGGATATTTAGTGGGTGTGGTTAGAAGTATATAAGCTCATGTAGTTGGATGAAAGCCCATTTATGTGGCATTCCTAGCATGCAAATCAAAGCTTGCTCATGGAAGAATAATGTACCTATGCCAAAGAAAAATAGAAAAATATATCAAAGAACAAGGACACAAATGCAACTGTTATCCTTAAAACAACGCATCCTTTGAGGAGAGGACGGGGTTCACAAAGGCCCCTTGCCCATCTGCTAGCATCAACCCTAAAGTTGTGGTACAAAGTCACCCATTTTGGGGCAAGAATAGAGAAGAGGCCACTAATGTGAAGGGAACAAAGGGGCCATTAGAGAGAGCATTTTAAAATGATGCTAGAGAGATTGTTGATCAAACCAATACAATATGCTTCTACGCAAATGGTTTGTCCTTCAATTTTGTTCGGCCACCATATTGGCAAGATATGATGGAAAAAAAAAATGATGCTCCATAAGGGTACCCAGGCCCAAGTTATGAGAAGGTGTGCAACACCCAATTGTCAAAGGAGATCAAAAATATAGAAACTTCATTGGATCCTATTAGGCATTTGCAGAAACATACAAGGGTGTTCATTGTTTCTAATCGATGGAAGAATGCTAGAAATCGGACGTTAATCAATGTGATTGTAGTGTGCCTTAAAGGGCCAATGTTTTTGAAAGTCATGAATTGAGGGGCAGATGAAGGATGTACAATTTATTGCTAACGTCCTAGTGCATTGAGGAAGTGGGTTCTCAAAATGTTGTCCAAGACATAACAGACAATTCAAAGTATTGCAAAACAACTATTATGTTGGTTGAGACACAATATTCACATATATTTTGGACACCTTGTGTTGTCCACTCACTCAACCTCATGCTACACAATTAGGCAAGAAAATAGATTGGATCAAACAAGTCTATGTTAAGGCCAAAGAGATCCAAATGTTCATCACAAACCATCACATGTCATAGGCCATTTTTAGATCATTCTCACAATTGGAGTTGTTGAAGGTAATCGAAACTATACACTTTTTAAATTTATGTTTCACTTTAGTAATTTATTTTTTAAAATTTCAATATGTTTTCTTCTTTGTTTTTATTTTTTTTAATTTTTGAATAGGTTGCTAAGACCAAATTCACCCCCAACACAATTGTCTTGAGACAACTTGTGAAGGTGTGGGAGGCACTTTCTAGCATAGTCATCAGCCAACCCTGGTCTTTATAGAGGCAATCTAACGTTGAGAAGGCAACAAACGTAAAGTAGATAATTCCTAGGTGACACTCCATTAACTTCATAGTTTCACCGAACACATCATGAGTATGATCCATTTTACTAACATGGATAAGTCATGTTTTGGAGAGGTATACAATGGTATTGACTCGATGATTGAGAAGATGAAATCCATCATAAATGGAAAAGAGCAATATCATCAAGAAACTTTCTTCAAAGAAGTGCAAAGAATTTGTGTTGAACGATAGAATAAAATAACCACTCCACTACATCTTCTAGCCTTGCATTAACTCCCAAATATTACAGTAATGAGATTCTTGTTAAAAATTCCAACCATGATAACTCATTACCTAATGCTGAAAACATTGAATTAATCACACAAAACATTGAAATTCAAACCATGGAAATGAACACAAGTACGCAACAATTTACACCTTCCAATCTGCTTTGCATTCCTTTGAAAGCTTAAAACGCAACCTCCACAACTGATATAACTCACAGCTGCACGAAATTATTACATTGTATTAAGTTATTAATTTTCTATCTTGCATTTATCTTTATACTATTCAGCTAAAAATCTAATCTTCCAAAAATAGCATTCTTATCACTTAAAAGAAAGCAACCTTATCTCACGCAAAAGATGACTTGGAAGATAAGTCTAAGTCATTAGTGCTTATCGCACTTTATTAAACTTAATTAACTAAATTAAAGGCTTTCACTTTAATCACTAAAGTGAATTACAAAATAGGAATATCTTGAACCACTTGCATGTTCACACTGAACCTATGCAGAAGTTCCAAACTAAGCTAAAAAAACTCAACACTCCCTCTTACTAAAGAAGGAATTCTGCATCAGCTACCTACTGATTTGCTACTTCCTGTAGACTGGAAGACTCGATGATGGTACTCATCAATTCTATGTAGTCAGGAAACTTCTTCGAACACCTACTCTCCCTAAATGTGCTCCTAGGAGCTTCAACATGCTCCTGAGCATCCCTCAATGTCTGTTCAAACCATCAAGGTCTCCTAACGGAAGAAGAAAGGGTTGAAGTTTCTCCCTCCTCTTCTAAAGGCTATTGTCCTGAACTAGAAACAAATGAAATCTTTGAAGATTCAACCTTCGGAGCTTCCTGCTCCTTATCCCTTGTTACTGGAATGAATTCCTAAAATTTTCTAGATGTAAAATCCTCCTCAAACTTTACATCCCTGCTAACTACAACTTTCCTTAAGCTTTGGAATGCAAACCCTATAGACCTTTGAAGTCTCACTATAACCTACAAATAAACCCTTCCTCCTAGAAGGTTCCAATTTTGTCCTCTTCTCTACAGGTATATGGATATACACTGGACAACCAAAGATGCATAAATGACTCACCTCTAGCTTCAAGCCACCAAATGCCTCCTCTAGTGTATTGTCCTCCAAGATCCTGTGAGGACACCTGTTCTGGATATAAACTACTGTAAGACATGCTTCATCGACAAGTTCAACTCATGAATCATGGTCTTAGCAACCCCTATGATTGATCGATTCTTCTGCTCTGCAACTCCATTCTACTGTGGGTTGTACGGAACTGTCAACTCCTTCCTTATCCTTACTTCCTTGCATAAACGTTCGAACTCCTTGGAGGTATACTTTCCCCCATTGTCTGATCTCAAGACCTTGATCTTCTTCCCCTATCTAGTTCTCAACAAGAGCTTTGAACTCCTAAAACCTACTAAAGACCTTATTTTTGGTCTTCAAGAAATAGATCCATGTCTTGCAAGAGAAGTCATCAATGAAGGAAACATAGTACATGCTTCCTACAAACTAATCCTACCGACATCGGTCCACACACATCCGAATGCACTAAGTCTAAAATCCCCTTAGACCTATGCTTGCTACTTAGGAAAGCAACCTTGGCATGCTTGCCAAGTGTGCATCCTCTACAAACTCCCTACTGTCCAATGTTGAACTCTGGAAGTCCTGTGACAATCTCCCTCAAAATAGGCAATGTTGCATGATGTAGATGCCCCATCCTCTTGTGCCATAACTCATACAAATTGTCACTGTTATACACTAGAGCTGAAACCGGTTCACCCTATAACCTGTAAAGGTTGCCTTCTCTAACCCCTATAACCTGTGTTATAACTGGGATAGATCCCTTCGGCCTGATAAGAACTTGTTGATCCTTGAACTCAACTGCAAAGCCCTTATCTTCCATTACCGAAATTGAAAGCAATTTTTTCCCGAGACTAAGAATAAGCAAAACATCGTCAAACTCCAAAGAGTTACATGACTGTAATCAAAAAGGAATTGTACCAACTCCTGCTACAGGATACTTGACATCATTACCAAGCTCAACCTGAACTCCAGAGTTGTGTTCTTCCAGTTTGGTAAAACACTATTAGGCTGATGTCATATGCCGAGAGGCCCCACTGTCCACAAACCGAGCATCCTTTGAAATTGTGCTGGTAGAAAGACAAGAAAACATTGAGAAATCTTTCTCAAACTTGGCAACAAACTCGTTCATCTGAGTTTCTGCAGAGGCTGCCACTTGCTTTTGTTGTTGTTTCCCTTTGCCTTTCTTCTTTTCTAGACACTGTGATGCATAATGGCCAAAATTATGACAACTAAAGCACTTGATTTTACTCTCAAGTCCTTCTTCCCAAACTATAAGGATGAATCCTCATCCTTCCTCTTATCCTTGTTCTTTTTTCCTTTATTTCACTTTGTTTGTCCATAGAGGGCTAAATTATTGTCACCAACTTTCTTGTTGGCTTTTGACTCCATCCGAGTTTCCTCCTAGATAGAATCATCCCACAGTCTCTCAAAGGAAGCTTTTCCCTGGCACAAATACCCTAAACAAAAGCATGCCATGAAGATGAGAACCCATTCAAAGCTAAGTTTACTAGCTCTGCATCTTCCACCTTTTCCCCAACCGCTACAAGCTGGTCACAAAGCTAAGTGACCTTCATTAGGTATCCATACTAGACATCTCTATGGATCTAAATTTGTTTACATTATCCTTTTCCTATTTATGTTCTCACTCTAGAAAAGACTAACCAAAGCGTCAAACATCTTCTTGGTTGTTTTCTTCTCTGATAAGTGAGGAACTAAATGACCCTTCATCGCATCCAAGATCATCTGCTTGGCTTTAATTTCTTTCTTTTTGTGAACTGCCAAATACTGCAGATCTGTTGGTGGAGCCACTTGATCCTTTACAATATCCCAAAGATCATTTTTCTCCAATAACAAAGTCACCATGACTTTTCAAGGCAAGGAATTTAACACACCATCCAACCTATCCTCGAAACGAAGACTAGGTGACGCCATTAAAAATATTTTCTGGAAAAACAAACTCTTCAAATTTGGAAATAAATTAACTACTCGAAAATTTTTGAAATAACTTTTCAAAACCCTTGGTTACTTCTGCAAAACCTAGCCCATTTGCTATCCTAGCAAACCCTAGGCATTGGTTCAAAACCCGCAAAAAAAGTTACCCTAGTCGCAAGCCTGCAAAATCTAGTAAAAAAGAAATAAAACCCCAGTTTTCTTCTGCCCTGGCCACAACTAAATCTACACAAATATCTGCCAAAAATCGGCCCAAAAAACATGCCCTAGATGCAGACCTATAGATCAGATTTCAACTAGAAAATAGCCCACGATTTCCTCCTCCTTCAAATGTGATTTTTCACACAAACCTCCCGTGATTTTCAGTTGAAATAGGTCACGATTTTTTTACCTAAAAACTGTGCAATTTCACACTAACCTTGGCCGCAAATTTTCTTTCATTGCTGGGCGCCAAGGAAAATCCTACGATTCTACCCCTTTCCCTAGCCGCAATTTCACTAGGAATAATGACGCAATTTTGTTCAAAAATCCCTACACGAATTATCCTATAAAATACTTGCGATTTTCCTTGTAGAATTGGCCATGAATTTCTCTTTAAAAAAGTCGCACAATTTTACCTTTCAATCGACCTGCAAATTTTTAAAACGAAATTCTTCCTCAAGTTGCGTCCTTCTGCCTACGCTCTAATACCATGTTAAAAATTTCAATCATGATGACTAATTACCTAATGCTGAAAACATTGAATTAATCAGCGGAAATGAACACAAGTACGCAACAATTTAGACTTTCCAATTTGCTTTGCATTCGTTCAAAAGCTTAAAAGGCAACCTCCACAACTAATATAACTCACAGTTGTACAGAATTATTACACTATACTAAGTTATTAATTTTCTACCTTGCATCTATCTTTATATTATTCGGCTAAAACTCTAATCTTCTAAAAATAGCATTCTTATCACTTAAAAGAAAGCAACCTTATCTCATGCAGAAGATGGCTTTGAAGATAAGTCTAAGTCATTAGTGCTTATCGCACTTTATTAGACTTAATTAACTAAATAAAAGACTTTCACTTTAATCACTAAAGTGAATTACAAAATAAAAATAACTCGAACTACTTGCACGTTCACACTAAACCTGTGCAGAGGTTCCGAACTAAGCTAAAAAAACTCAACAATTCTTTCTTTGTCGACAAGAGTACCACCATACAGAGCTGTAGAAGTCAACAAAGGATACAAGCAAGCATTTGCTAAACTCTTCCCTAATCGTAATATGGAGGATGTACTTATGAGTAAATTTGCTGATTTTGTAGCCTCTAATGGTCAAAGTGTTTCCGCTTGATGCAAGAGCATCGGTCTCTTGAAGTTGTTTGTTCTTGTATCTTTTTCAAGGTCATTGTACCAAATTTTGTTGTTGTTTTGTTGTATGGTTCCACTTAGGAGGTTCTGTAGCCCTTTGAGATGAATAAAGTTTCCATCTACCTTATGCAAAGTTGACAAAAGTGTATGAAATGCCTCCAAGGTTCAAGGATGAAGTTGTTTTTACATTGAAGCCTTAGGGCAACCAAAATTAGAGGCTTAAACCCACTCCTAACGAACTACACATGAGAAAAAAAAAAAAAAAGAAGATTCAGTTAGGTTGAGTTGGTTGAATTCGCTTTCCACGGGAGTAAGAGGGACAGCAGCTGGGAGAGGGTGATTTTTATCAGCAAAGACAGCAAGAGAACATATACAGAGGAAACACAAGACAAGAAAAGCTCGGACAGTCAAAGAAGAAGAGGATAGAAGGCAGGTATTGGAGGAGGCATGAGCAAGAGGGGGGATGTACAATCAATTAAGGCAAAAAGAGCCTGTAACGGTTGTGGGACAGCAAGAAAAGGCAAAATTCTGGGTTGTGTAGAGGCTGAACAGTCTCATTTATAAGTTGATATCTGCATCAAGTGTTGTATAAGAATATTTCAGTTAATTTGAAAGTTAAAAACTCTTTCTTATTGATTAGAACAAGACCCCCAACGAGGGTTTACACCTTGCTATGTCTGCTATGTGTCCAAGCACCGAATGTTGGACTGTTCCTCAGCTCTTTTACTTCAACTGTTTTGGTCTTTTGTTCATGCATATCCCGTATGATGTCTTTGGTGTCAAGAGGAGGGTTTGTATGATAGTTTGCAAGGTATAGAAAGAGTTGCATGGATCTCAATAGTCCTCAGCCGGTTAACATGCATTCTGTGATTGAAAGAGCAGTGTGTTAGAACCTGCGTATTGCCATGAGGTGTTGTGGTTTCTTGATTAACAAACATTGTTAGGTTCTTATATATCTCATCCACTTAAACCCTACACAACTCCTGTAACCAGTAAAGATTATTAAACCTCTTGAACAGCTTGGTGTTAGTAGCCTCATGCATGCACATGACTCGATTGTTTTTTTTTTAGATAACTCAGGGGTATCCCCGTGACCCAGCCCAGCGACCCAACCCGACCTTACCTTGGACTTGCAAGCTGCCAAGTTGGGATCAGGGAAGAGGCGAGTTGGGGCAAGACTAGTCCCCTGGGGATGCACACAATAGCCCGCAAACCCACATGACTGGATTGTTGTATCCACTTATAATGATTAGGGAAGGCAGTTTTGAAATTTGTTTTGGTCAAGCACTCTTTGTTGAGAAACTCATAACTGCCCTCCATGACAGCACACTGTTGTGTTCCTTGGTCTAGATAACCTCTGCCCTCAAGGACAGCGTATTGGGTCAGTACATTAGAATGCTCTACCCTTGTTAGGCCACTGTCCCTATAAGGCAGTTAGGATATTGTTTGAGTTTGGAAACTAAAATAGAGGACAGACTTGGATCTGTTGTATAACTCTCAGCATCCAAGATAGAGTATTGGATCAGAGCTTTTGTATTTGTTTAAACTCTGCCTCTTAAACTGTCAACTGCCCAAAACTACAGTGATTTGTCACACATTTGCTTCCCATCAAGATATTGAGGGTCCTTGTTGGCTGTCCTGCCACAAACTAGGGATCAGGACTGTTCTTGTTAGGTTGCTGCCCCCACCGCTCTCTAAGACAAGTATAAGAAGGATGGTCACTCTTGGTGGTACCTCAATGGCCATAAATTGCCACACCTACTTGCGATCAAGACTTTATCACAAGTAAATTTCTTAATTTTTATGCAAACTCTCTAAATTTAAACTTTTTTTTTTTTATATTGCTAATCGTTTAAAGATATTTTGCTCATGTGAGCATCAACATGAAACCAATACAAGCTCTTGCGAGCACAACCATGAGATTAATACAAGCTCCTTTCGAGCAACCACATTAGAAACCACCTATGGAAGACCAAGAGTCACAACTTAGAATTCCATATTAGATGTCCCTTTGGGATTTGAACTTGGGTCTCCACAATGAACACTCAATGCTTTAACCAATTAAGCTCAACCCCTTGGACTAAATTTAAACTTTTTTCATTTTTGAAATTATCGTTTTCGAGTTTGAAGTTTGGTTTACAATTTAATAACTCTAACTCTCTAACTTTGCCTCAATAGGTTGCTAGTTCCTCTTCATCTAAGTAGAATTGCAGTACATATTCCTTCATCCACTTAGTGAAGCACAACTGATTGGCATCAAGATTGCAAAGGAGCTAGTTTACATGCATTCCAACTTGTGCTTTCTTACACATATAAACATAATGAGTACAAGGAAGGGGCAACAAAGTTGTGGAATATAGACCCAAAGCAAGCTAACTTGGATGTTTATGCTGCCACACAATCTTCACTTTTTGAAGACTCGGATAAGCCAGCATACTTTAACTGAGAGTCACGATGGGGCTGCTTGTGGTTCTTCTAATCTACCTACATCATCTAATGCAATTATAACGATGGTGTTGGTCTTGATAAAGACCATATGATGCCGAATAACTGATTGTATTATTTTGATATGGACCAATGAATATCTATCATGACACTCGAGTTTGACAAATCGATATCAAATTTGTATACTGTATTTGTAATATTTATGGTAGTTTTATTTAGCATGTGCGTAATATGTGGTATTCTGAACTTAATTCCTGTTTTTAGGCAGCAAATATGTATATATTTGTGGTTTTTATATGTTTTTTATAATGCAGAGGCAATTGACCACTTAGATGATCAAGAGTTTCAAGCTTGCCAACAAAAGTAGTGGAGAGCCAGAAGACTACCAAGCTATTGGTTACTTCATTTTGATTTTGATCTAGTGAGGCTCGGCACAAATACCGCCCACCTGTGCAGAAATTCTCCACCTGCAAATCTAAACAGGTTGCTGCAGGCCAAGCACTCTGGGCGACAAATTGCAGGAGGAATCACCCGAGTCATTCAAACAACAAGCGTCCAATAGTCTTGCCTCTGCATAACTTGCAAGAGGGTTTACCCTGCCCAATTGGGCATTGGTTCAAATATGATAGTTGAGATTAGTCTTATTCTTATTCTGGATACTGACCTACCTGCACCATTTGGTTCCTTGCAATAACTTACAGCTCATAGGAAAAAAGAAAAATAAATAAGGCTTCACTAACTTAACAAGAAAAACAAATACCAAACTCTTACAAATTTCACAGCTCGTGAGCATCTTTCCTCTAGTTCTACATTCCTAACAAATGTCCACAGACCATAATCATTTCAACAATGATAAGCAAAAATAGTACTAATATCTGGCCTACCTCAAATGGAGTGACAATCACGAGGGCCTCCAGCACCCCTGCACCAAAGCCAGCCATCATCCTGCTTGCATTGCTAAGCTTCCCTGTTTGAGAATCTGCCAAGGCAACCTGCAACACAGCATTGGTCCCCATTCTGAGCGTGTACTTGAGGGTCAAATGTGTGGCAAAAGGTGTGAGGCCCTTCCACAGGGCTCTGACCCCCTCTGTTTTGGCAATGTTTGTACCACAGTGAGCAATCCCTCTGTATTGCCCCACCCTGTCCAGTTGGAGCCTCGTTTTTATCACATCAATGGGCTGCAGGCAGCAGGCTTCCACCATGCCTCCCATTGACCCTGATACTGCCTTCATGTATGGAGGAATTACACCTCTATTTTGGGGGTTCTTGATATCTTCTGAAGAAATAGAAGCAGCAACCTCTGCAGTATTGGTACCACCATCTCCTACTGTTCCCATCGAGGATTTAATTGTCTGTCAACTGGGTATTATCAATCTGCAACCAAAATGACAGATATGATCTCGAAAAATGCAGGAAAATGTTGATAACCCAGTAGAGAATCAACAGGGAGGATTACCCATTAAGTGAAAATAAACGCCAAGGATCTATACCAGAAAGTTTCGACGATGAAAGCATACGTGAAGGAATAGAGCTCCTCCTCCACGAAGCAAATTCCGTATACGTGCATATGTGTGAATCTTAACAGAAGCAATGCTTCGACAAAGAACCCCTCGAAAATCTAGGAGCATAAATACAACTAGTGTCATTATTATTATTACTTAGCTTTTAAATGTGAGTATTATAGTGCTCGGAATAAAAAATCACGCCGGGAAATTTCTAAACTCGTGGGTTGTTCCCATTGGCGTATTCCTTGAACCTCCTATGGGTGCAAGTGCTAGTAAGCAAGCAATAGCAACAAATAGCTACAAGGTCATGATATATTTACGCCAAGCACTGACAGTTGTATAGTTGTTCTTAAAGGTTTTAACTGTGAAAAACAGTAAAAATAAATATTTGACTGTATTAATATACATATAATTTATTTTCAAATTTGTATATAAAACAATTAATATAAATATATATATATACTAGTCTATTTATATTTTAAAAGTATACGTTGAGGTATATCTTTTTAATACAGTAAAAATAAATATTTGACTGTATTAATATACATATAATTTATTTTAAAATTTGTATATAAAACAATTAATATAAATATATATATATACTAGTCAATTTTTTTTTTGGTTTTTTTTCTTTGATTTTCTTAAGTTTTATTTTTTATTTCCTTTTTGGTATTTTAATTTTTTTCTTATAAATTTAGACAAAAAAATGAGTGCTCTCATCCCCACCCCCCAATGTGATTGTATAATGTAAAAAAATGAGTGCTCTCATCCCCACCCCCCGATGTGATTGTATAATGCCTCTCGGCGTAATAATAGAAATTTTTTTTTAATAGACATTTCTATTATTTAAAAAAAAATCTGAATTTTTAAAAAAATTTAAATAATTATAAATGCTCTTTGAGTTTTTTATATAAAATATTTTATATAAACAATGGTCTTCCTTTCATTCTAACACATCAAACAATTAAATTTTGTGTGTGTACCAGATTGGTAAGTTGAACAATATTTCATATTTCTTCTGTTAATCTAGTTTTAGACTCCAATCTTGATTATTCAACGAAGGACTTAGCAAGTTAACAGTAACCAATTATCTCTTAACAAGTTACCAGTGAGTCTTTTCACACAACCGTACAAATTTAATTTTTTCCATTGTGTAATTTATGTTTATCTTATATATAGTGGTTATCTTTATTTAATTTTAAACACATCAAAGTAAAGGGAAGAGAAATCTTGCTATTAGTATTGAAGGATCTCATTCATCAGACCATCTGAACATATAAGTCCTTGTCCTGAGTATACTGCGATTTGTATGCAATCCCATCCAAATGTGATGAATCCATTGCCAAACTACCTTATTCTGAGTAGCACATTGGCACAGATGGCAAACTACATCCCCTTTTATAACTCATCCAAATGATTCAAGAAGAGTGTTGAATAGGCACTCCAAAATTTGTCTACCCAAGAGTCTTATGCAACTCATTTGTGCTCTTATGTAGAGGCCATATCAAACATTAGGCATCCAGAAGGCTTGTTATTTGAAATACCTTGGTATGAATACATTAAAATCATTTCTAATTTTTTTTAATGTTTTTTATATAAAATTTGACTTGCATTAAAAAAATTAATTGTCATGCAAAAGGCAATAAAAAAACTAAACTATAGGAAAAAAAATTCTTGACAGGGAAAGTGGACTATCAAATTTAAGCTTAATGAGCAACACTACATTAGTGGTCCCGATTAAAAAGACTACTATAAAAGAGAATTTAACCATTCATTTTTCAAACAAATAATAAATGATCAAAAATAAAAAAAATTGATCACTCCAAGACAAATCAACCAAGCCCATTTAGATTTCCACACCAATGACAATAAATAACCCCGTTTAAATTCATTTAAATTTTACCACCATATATACAATATTTTTTTTTATTATTACTATCTAATGGAGAGTGAAACCTAACTGTTCAACCCATCCCACCAATATAACTATTTGCAGGCGAGAGAAGATACATGCTTCTGTTAGTCAACGGTCAAACCATGAGAGATTCACATGGTTATAAAACAAAAGGAAATATATAACTGTCCAATAAAATCGAGGAAGATCCAAAAATATGTGAATAAATAAATTTTGAATTCCGCTTGACATGAAGCCAAGAAATAAATTTTGGATTCCGTCTGACATGAAGCCAAGCGGTTAAGTAGGAACAAGTACAATATTTTTTTGGGTTAGTTTCAAGATGGTATAATTTTTTTAAATTTTTTTAGTTTAAAGATTTAATAATTTTTTTATATTTTTAAAATTATAGTTGACCAATATAAATAGGTTTGTTGTTTTTAAAAATTTAAATATGTTTTATTATATTTTTTTTTACTATGTCAATTTTTTATCACGGCAGTCTTTTGTTTTGGTGAATATGTACTATTTATTTCTTTAATATAAGTTAAATAGGATATTCAATATATATATATAATTTTTTAAAAAGTTGTCATACATTGTATATCATTTACTCTCATCAATACATATAATGGTGAAAATAATATATCCCTATCCTTTTAGTACATGATTTAATTGAATTACTTATTTGCTTATTAACCTTTTTCTAACAAATGGATTAAATTTTTTATTTATTTATTTATTTTAGTTTTCTAATATTAACAAAAAAAATTATATTTTATTTATTTTAGTTTTCTAATATTAACCAAAAAAAAAATGTATTATTTAATGAAAAATAATAAAAAATATTTTTTATCTAAAAATATTGAAATCTTATTACAATGTTTATGTAAACAAAAAAATATATTAATTACGTGGATAGGCATTCCTTTAGTGAGGAGCACTACATGAAATATATAGATTAATGGTCCAGATTAAAAAGGACTCATATGAAAGAGATCTTAACCATTGATTTTTTTTCAAACAAATATTAAATGATAGAGAACCCCCGTTAATGGGGTTGGAGGTGTTGACACCCAAAGAAAAAGAAGTGAGACTAGATGGAATCCGCCAGCAAAGAGTTGGGTAAAGCTTAACTTCGGTGGAGCATCGAAAGGTAATCCAGGTGAGTCGGGAGACAATTGCTTGGTTCGTGATTGGAGGGGGGAAGTCAATAGTAAGGCATATAAGAAGTTAGTGTAGGGATCCAATAACGAAGCTAAGTTTCAAGCACTCATTCTGGGTCTAACCTTATGTCATCAACTCAAAGCTTCAAAGGTGGAAGTCAAAGGTGACTCCTTGATAGTTATCAATGCAATTAGAAAAAGGGTTATGGCAAATTGGAAAGTAAACATCCTATTGAGGGAGGCCTTGCATTTGATTGATGGATTAGGGAGAGTGGTTATAAACCACGTGTTTCGGGAAGGGAATGGGGATGCTAATGAGTTGGCCAACTTGGCCATTATTTCACCGAACGCTTTGCTATGGGAAGCGAAGCCAAATGATTTAGCCAGCCCATCAACCTGACAGGTTGTCTTGTCCTCTCGACGCACGATGATGTTGGCGAGGCGTGCGGGAGGTTTTCTTTTCGGTGGAGCATTGAATTGGGATGAAATTCATTGTTTTTGGCAAAATTGATCTTGGTTTCTCTTGCGGGCTAGAATGGATACACCTATCTGTCTAGTTTGCAATAAATGGCAAATGTTCTTAGGTTTATCTCTGGTAAAAGAATAAAATGGGTATTTAAGACAAAAAGCGGCATTGTGCTTTTTGCAATAGAATGGGTCCTTGGATAAGAGTTTATGGTCAATTCAAATAGGTATAGGGTGAACACTTATTTGGCTTCAATGTTTCTTGCGGTAATTATGGTCTTGAATGAAGACAAACAGACGATCAAGACGCTAATGGAGGCATTCATGGAAGTCGAGTTTCATAGTGGTTGGAAGGAGGTTGTGGGTGTTGCTTGGAATGGACACGGTGTTCCGCTGCTTGAGGATTTTCATAGGGTAAACCATGCTAGAGATGTTGTCACTTGGTGGTCGTTTGTAATGGAAGCAGGGGAAGTGAAGATTATTGGTCGTAGGCACCGAGCTGCTAGAGGATTATCCTTTCTAAAGAAGCTTGATGGACTGGATTTTTTGATAATAAAAGGCGGCAAAATCGAGGGCCGAACCCTTACAAAGTAGAACCCAAAAAGGGCAAAAAAGGCTCAGAAGACAAAAAGAGCCAGAACCACCACAGATAGCTTACATACAGTCGATATATAGCAAATAGAAACTATCAGTAAAAAACCAGCTAACAGAAAGCTTAGAAAGAAGACTAGGAAAGGATGTCTTCCTAGCCTCTAGAAAGAAACTCAAACATTTTGTCGAATTCCTTAGCCCTGTCATCATCAACACCATGAGTGAGGACTTCATGTTCCTGCAGTAGAGAGAGATTAGCCATAGCCGACCTATAAAGCATGCTTGTAATGAACCTGCCAAGAGAAAAGACCCTCTTCTCCAGAAAATCCACCCGCTCCTTCAACTAAGACAAAACATCAGAATGATTACCTTCCTCATTAACTTCATCCTCCATACCACCTTCAGCATTGTTACAATCCTCCTGAATAAAATTAGGGTCTACAAGAACCTTAGTGGGAACAGAGCGAACATCATTCCCATTGTTATCATCAATGCCAGTAGCCTCCACATGAGTAGTAGTAGCTCCCACATCAATACAGTCACCAATGGGAGCAGAATTTTTAGACCCTTTATTACACTCAGTATCAAAGGTCTCTGTAGGTATTTCTTGCCCATCAATCTCCTCAACACCACCTGAATCTGCAATAACAACCTCTTGAATATCATCACTCTTGGACTTATCCTCCCCCTCTTTAGTAGAGGCTTCATAATTGCTTTCAAAGTAATCAATCAGCTTCAACTTAGGAGTTGGTTTGCCAACAATATGACCAGACCGCCTAACAATAGCAAACTTACCCTCCAATTTGACTTTTTTCAAATTTCTTGAGGGTCCCTCCCTGACCAGATCCTATTCATTCTGGGGCCCAGAATCCCCAATGTCCTCTTTCAAAAGGTTAGCTTCCACAACAGTATCAGAGAGACATTTTTTATATTTCAACTTGGATTTGGTAAGAGGGTTTTGAACATTTTTTATGGTAGAAAATTTAGGAGTACCAAAAGAAGGAGCACCTTCGAGAAACAGCTTAGGAGTAGTATGACCAGTTTTCACAGAGGCAGTAGGGGAATCTACAACGGGTTCAAGACCAGAGGGCTGAATAGGAGGGGACATAGCCAAGTGAAACTGGTATAACCTATGGATAAGCCCTTGATGGAGGGGAATAGGCTTTTCATCAGGCTTTTTAAGCAACAACTTCTTAACATGTTGAACAAAGCACTCAAGAGATGAAAGCAGATAGAAAGGGAAACTAATAGTAGCATTCCTTCTGAAGTGGTTTAACAAAGGAAGGTGATAGTAATAGAACCTGGTGAAACGACCCTCTAGAGTGAAGTACTTCATCACCATATAGCACATATCTACCCACGGTTCAGGAAGTCTGGCTCTCTCAAATCCACCCTAATAGGGCACCAACTCCTCGCCTTCACCAAGGAATAATTTCTAGTTCTGGGCATCCGAAACCCTAGACTTCTTCTGCAGCTTCGTACCCTTAGCAGATAAACCCGTAGCCATAGCAATTTCATTTTCCAAAACCTCAAAACTGATATTCCCAATTTGAACCTTACGATTTTCCCATGACTGAGCAAACTGAATGGACAAATTTTCATCATGCCCATTCAAACACTCAAGGAACAGAGTGATACCACCTTCTTTGCAATAATGCCAGACCAAGGCATTATCTTTAAATTCCCTGCAGTTATTAGGTTCGGTTCTGATCCTGTCCCCTCCCATTATGAAATACTAGCAAACCCCAAAGAGCTCAGAGAAGGAATTAGCAGAAGTTTGAAAATCTCCATCCCAAAGGCTCCTAACAATATTGTGACGAATTCGAGAGACTTCGATCACAGACCAATGTATAATAATGAAAAAGACAATAATGTAAATATGAGCAGAAATAGGGCAATCATTACACTGATATCCCAAAGTCCTTATGCAATAATTCCTCATTAATTGCCCATCTTTCACACGCGTGCATAGCTGTCTGAACTCACTCCAATCACCAGCAAAGTGTCTAATCAGCATGACCTGTGTTAAAAGACAAGCCACGTAGGTAAGCCAAGTGAAATGATGTGTCATCATTATATGGTAGCTTGCTCTTTTTAAATGATATCCCCAATTTGGTGTGGGATATTATGAAAATGGTGCCAACAACGCCAATTTTGAAACTGATGTCCAAAATTTGCCAGGCTGTTAGCAACAGTGTTCCCTTCTCTATAAATATGAGAGAAGGAAATGATAGGAATGGCATGTATAAGAGTTTGAATATCAGACACAATGTCTCTAAGTTGCCATCCACACTCTGAAGTTTTAGTGACAGCATCAATAATAATTTTGGAGTCACCCTGAACATGGAGTTGGCGAATTCCCAGAGATATAGCCAACTTGAGACCCCATAAAAGAGTTGAAGCTTCAACAAAGTTATTGGTCTGGTTCCCAATTCCTCCAGAATAAGCAGTAATTAAATCTCCTCTATCATTCCTTATAACTCCTCCTCCACTGGCCTTGCCATTTGACTTAGCAGCACCATTAAAATTTAGTTTGAGTCACCCTAGGTCTGGGGGAGTCCAAATAGTATTTAACCTTTTAAGGCGTTTGGAATCATCAAATGCAGGAATTTGATTCATAATCCCCCAATTGGAAGCCACAAAGACCTCATGTTGAGTAAGAGGTTTATCAACAGTTTTGATGCTAGAATTAGAAACATTTTCCAGGAGGGCCTTCGATAAAGAACAGAAAATCTGTGAAGGATTCCTAGCAGTTTCTCTAAAAATTCTATTATTTATTTCCTTCCAAAGGAAAACCAAGCAACAAAAGGAATAGTTTGATTCCATAGTTCCACTAACCAAGGATGGGATAAAGGAGGGATCCAATTAACAATGAGTTCTCTTATTTCCTTATTGCAAACCCATTGTAAGCCAAAATCCAAAAGGACTTTGCTCCAAATATCAGTCGCAAATTCATAGAGCAAAACAAGATGAGAGATAGATTCTTCCTCTTTCAAGCACATGACACATCTGTTAACCAGTTGAAGACCCCTTCGCTGAAGATTGTCTTGAGTCAATATCTTATTATGAATAGTTGTCCACTAGAAAAAGTTAATCTTAGGAAGGAGTTTGTAATTCTAGACTTAACTAAATGTCATCCATAAGATCCTTCTCAATTAGCAAATGGTAAGCCGATTTAACTAAAAAAACCCATTTTTTATCAGCAGACCAAAAAAGTTGATCATTTCTAGGAAAAAGAGGAATCCGGGTATTAAGAAGCATTTGTAGAATAGCATTAGCCCAGTGATTGAGATTGTGATAATTAGTACAGCATTCCAACAGATTTTCCATTTTCTAACACCATGGTCTTGCTGTTAGTGCTTAGCAAGAGCAACAATAGCATCATTGCCCATCTGATTAGAGAGAGGTCCATCACCCAACCAAGGATCTTCCCAAAAATTGATGAGAGACCCATCACCAAGTTTCCATTTCATTCCCTTATTAACAAGACTTCTGGATTTAACCATTTTATTCCAAATAACAGATCCTTGAGGAAGACCACCTAATTGAGAAAAGAATATCTCTCAGAGTCTTGTAAATAATTAGCCTTTATAATAACTCTCCAGTTAGTATCCCTGTTTATGAAGTTCCAAATAATCTTAGACAAAAGAGCCTTGTTCATTTTTTGGATGGTTCTAATGTTGAGCCCACCATGAGACTTAGGAAGACAAACTCTATCCCATTTAACCAGAGAGATTCGATTTTTTTCCTCCATACTAGTCCACAGGAAAGTTCTCTCGATTTGCTCCAATTTGTCAACAAGATATCTAGGCATTTTGAATAAAGATAAAAAGTAAGTAGGTATACCCTGAAGAGAAGCCCTTAGAAGCTGCAATTTACCCGCACTGCTTAAAAGTTTGCCTTTCCATCCCAACAATTTCTTTTGAGTTCTTTCGAGGATGTTATGCCAAAAACCAGGAGTAACTTCCTTAGTAGTTAAAGGGAGACCAAGGTAGACTGAGGGAAGGTTAGCAGCCGCACATCCAAGGATATTAATAATTTTCCTTTGAAGATCCCCTGGAGTATTAAAAAAGAAAATATTGCTTTTTTGAAAATTAATATGCTAACCAGAAGCCATGGCATAATCATTGAGTAAAGATTTCCATCTTGAAGCTTCTAAAACAGAGGAGATGCCGAAAAGGATGGTATCATCCACAAACTACTGAATGGGCATCAGAGAAAGAAAAGAAGTTGGTTTAATCCCAATTAATTCTTTTGAGGTGATCTTGTTGAGGACTGATCTACCAAGAGCTTTAGCTAGCATAATAAAAAGGTAGGGGGACAAGGGATCTCCCTATCTTATTCCCCTAGTGGGAGAAAAGAAACCCCTAGGAACCCCATTAATAAGGATAGAGTATTTAGCAGTAGTAACAACTTCGTTTATGAGAAGGGATACATTATCATTAAACCCAAGCTTATGAATGATTTTAAACAAAAATTGCCATGAGACCCGATCATAAGCTTTAGAAATATCAAGTTTGAGAACCATACCTGGGATGTGACTCTTATCCATAGAATGAATAGTTCCATGAGTAGTAATTACAGCAACTAAGATCTGTCTCCCTGGAACAAATCCCTTCTGTGAGGGAGAGATAATTTTGTCAAGAAGGGGTTAGAATCTCACCACCAAAAGCTTTGTGCAAATTTTATAAATTGTATTACAGAGGCTAATAGGCCTAAAGTTAGCAAGCATCTCTGGGTTAGGCTTCTTAGGAACAAGGGCAATGAAGGTATTATTTAGTTGTTTCAGTAATTTCCCAGTTCTGAAAAAATCTCTGACAGCTACAGTGACATCATATCCCACTATGTCCCATAATTCTTGGAAGAAGAAAGGGGGAAAGCCATCTGGGCCCGGAGCTTTGAAAGGAACCATAGAAAAGACCACAACATGAACCTCCTCCTTAGAGATAGGCTTTAAAATATCAGCATTGTCTTCTTCAGAAATCAATGAAGGAATGTTATTCAAGAGCTGATTCACAATCTGAGAATTATCAGCGCTCCTACCCTGTTCAGACAGCAAGTTATGAAAGAAGCTGACAGCATGATCTCTAATCTCCTCATCCTCGATAATCATTCCACCATCCTCCAATCTCACTCTGGAAATAGAGTTAGATTTTCTATACTTTAGAGTAGAAACATGAAAGAAAATTGTATTACGATCACCTTCCTTAAGCCATTGCACTCTAGATTTTTGTTTCCAAAATAACTCTTCTCTGTTCATTAAATTCTTCCAATCTCTAATTGGATCATTCTCTAATTGCATAGAAGTATCAGAAGTATCTCCTTCAGTAATCTTATATTGAATATCTGCTAGCTTCTCAGACAAGATCTTTTTTCTGGGAAAAGACATTACCAAAACTATGTTTATTCCAACCATAAACTTCTCTCTTGACATGCATCAACCTTTTAAAGAGTCTAAACATGGGAGTACCCAAAACCGGAAGTTGCCACCATCTAGAAAGAAGATTTCTGAAATCATGATGTTTAATCTACATAGCCTCAAATGTAAAGGGAAAGGGGCCTTTCCTCTTCTAATTAGCCTAGTCCATAATGATAGGATTATGATCAGAAATAGTCCTAGGCAAAGCAACCAGTTTAAGGGAGACAATATTTGGCCAATTATTGGAAATAAGAAATCTGTCCAGCTTCACTTGAATCATTTGGTCCCCTTTCCTCCTATTGGTCCAGGTAAAATTTTGATTCATCAAGTCAATGTCAAGAAGCCCAAAGGAATTTATAAAATCAGCAAAGTCCAACATACTATCAGAGTAGTCCAAAATTCCCCCAGACTTTTCAGAAGGATATAGAGGGGTATTAAAATCACCTGCCAACATCCAATAAGAATCAGAATAAGATTCAAGTTGAATAGCCAAGTCCTCCCAAAGATTCTTCCTTAGCACCCTAGTGTTAGGGGCATAAACATTAACCAGACTCCATCTAAAGGAAGGCAAAGAAAAATCAAACACCAAGCAATGTTTGTTCAAAAAAGAAAGTTTACCTCAAATTCTAGAAGCATTCCACATAGTCACTATTCCCCTAGAGGCACCAACAACAGGGCTTATGCAAAAGGAAGCATTAGGCCACATCCTATCAGCAATCAATTTGAAATTCTCTTTAGAAATTTTAACTTCCTGAGTAAAAGAATATCCACCTTGTGGTCAAAAATACAGTTTTTGACCTCAAATTGTTTTGAGGGGTTATTCAAGCCCCTCATATTCCACGAAAGAACTTTCATTTAAATATCTTTTTGGAGTGATTTTCCAGTGTCTTTTGCTTACCACTAGCAATCTCCCTAGCTGCTTCTCTTTGTCTAGTTTCTCTCAATGTAGGTCTACCTTTCAGAGGATCCAAACCCACATCAGCAGTCTTTTTTGGTTTACAACCTTTTTTTCTTTTGAGATGTCCACTCCTCATGGTCACTTAGAGAAGCACTAGTTACTCCAGGAGAAACAAGAAGTAGACCAGATTCTTGTCCTGGAGAAGGAGGAAATAACCCTCCTTTGAGAGAACCCGAAGTGAGTTTCCCTGGGGAAGGGTAAGACAATTTTTGAACTGGAGAATGCAAATTGTCATTTGACTGCACTGTAGCTTCTTGGTTAGAATCAATCTTAGAAGACTGGTGATCATGAACTTTTGTCGTCGGGTTGCAAGGAGGGGAACATTTGTCTAGATTCTCCTTCTCTTTGAAGCATCCCATCTGGGTCTCCTTAACTTTGTCAACTTCAACTTGGACCTCTTCAAAATTACCAACCTCTAACTGAGTTTCCTTAACTTGGTTTGGAATCTCGCCATCTTCCAAGTTTGATTGTGAAACCTCATGAAGATGGAGGTTCTGGTGATCATGAACTTTAGTTGTCGGGTTGCAAGGAGGGGAACATTTGTCTGGATTCTCCTTCTCTTTGAAGCAACCCATCTGGGTCTCCTTAACTTTGTCAACTTTAACTTGAACCTCTTCAAAATTACCAACCACTAACTAAGTTTCCTTAACTTGGTTTGGAATCTTGTCATTTTCCAAGTTTGGTTGTGAAACAATACTACGCTAAAGACACCAATGCCTGAGGTGGAATCTCTTATGAAATGTTTTATGTATATAGATATACATGTATAGTTTAAATATATATGCAAGATATGCATACTAGACGAAGAATGTAATAAGGGTAGATAAGGAGAACAGGGATTTTGTAATTACCCTACTATAGTTTTCTTGGTGGTTCTCATGGTGGACATTCAAACACTATTTATTTTTTGGTTAAGTTTAATACAAATGGGATTGACCCCTAATCAACAATTTACCGATCAAAAAAAATAATAGAGAACAAAAAAGAAATTGATCACTCGAAGACAAATCAAGCCAACCCACTTGGGTTTCCACACCAACTGTCAATAAATAACCCCATTAAATTCGTTTGAAATTTTCCACTATATATACAATAAAAAATTTACTCCAAATTTGGAGTTAAATTCTCCTACGACCCAAATTTTCACCGCCACTACACCACAATAGTATAAAATAGAGATATTAGATTGTATAAAACATAGATATGAGATTATACTAAGATATTTGGGAGGGACATGTCAAAGAGCTAAGCTTATACTGTCTTCCTTCGTAGACAAATGTGTTATGTGATTTTGATTGTCATCGGGGACCATATTGTTGTTTTTGCTTATTAGGGTTTGTCTGTGATTTCACTTCAAATTACATGAGGATGGATCTGATGTTAGTTGATGGGTTGTCTATCTATATCTAGCTTATGTCTCATGATATTTATTTAACATGGCATGTGGGTTGTCTTTTTCTTATGGGGTTTCAAGATTTGGTTATCCAGGTTGTCTTTCTTTTTATAGGGTTTCACTTATATATCTTTTTCTAGGTTGTCTATTTTGGGGGTTTTATTGGTTTTCAAGATTTATTTTTCTTCTAGAACACATTATTTACCCAAAATGTCCACCCTATGCGAAAGGAAGGAGCAACCTTGTTTTTTCTTAAAATATAATCTTTTTCTTCTAATTTAGGTCACATAGATTGAGTTACCTATGGGGTTTGATTAATTTACATGAAGAGTATGGATAGACTTAATATTGTCTCCCAAAAGGATTTTGATTGATTTATGGCAAGAGCATGGATGTTATTATCTCTTCCATTGCATTGCTTATTATGGGCATGATACTATATGAGTTGAGGCGGTGGATTTTTTTATGATGTGGGTGTCCTTTGAAGGGCATTTACCATGAGATTTGTGAAGACTGTGTGTAGGCAATCAGAATGGGTGGTGAGGGAAAAACACTTATTATTATATATCTCTTCTCTGAACCACCAATGTTTTCAACACATGTATCATACAATCATAAATAAAGTAACAACTAAAGTCATTTTTTTGGAAATGAAGGGCATTTTTAAAACTGGGTCGACCATCAATAGTAGGGGAGGTGCATTTTTCAAATTGAGGACTCAACTATATCAAACTGCAATCTATAAATCTTAATCAAATACGATCTTAGAAAGTGAATTGAATCCCAACCATCCATTGCAAGCTAGTACATTAAAAAATAGTTCCTACAATTTATTCCATGTTGTCTAACCACATCAATATTTTATCATTACTATTTTGTTAATGAAGTCGACAATTTACTTCCTTTAATACTTGCCAAAATTGATGACTCACAATGGAGAAAGAAATCGATGGTGGTAGATTAAGCCCCATGTCTTTGTCTTATTCTAACCAATTATTCCAACCTCCCTCGACCGAATCCGCACCCTACATATTTACAATTTGAAATCAAATCAGATTGTCTATCTCTATCAAACTATATTGTGATCAAATTCTATAAATGAGAGAGCTAATCCAGAGGTTTTGCAAGATTTTGCAAGGAATGTTGCAGGTGTTTGTCAAATTGTTAAGTATTACTAAGAAGAGTGTTTTGAGTTATGGATAGTTAAGTATTGTTCAGAAGAGTTGTGAATTATGGATAGTAATCATGTAAGTCTGATTTATTTATATATTTAATTGAATATGATATTTAAATATTTAGTTAAAAGGATTATGTTTTTTAAGTGGAATGAAATAAAATATGATTAAAATATATAAATTTTTATAATTGATTTTTAAAAGTTTTGATAAGTCAAAAAATTGTATTAAACACCAAATTGAGATATTATTGTTTATTATATGAATTATTTTTTAAATGAAAATTAAAATTTTGTATTAAGTTCAAGATAAATAAAGATATTATAATGTGTTATGTTTGTATTTTTTTAATTGGTGACTTTGGCTTTTGGGAGGCATGCCTATATATCACAATCAAGATTAATAACAGTTCCATTTTTTCTATACATATATATTCTATATTATTTATCAATTATTCATATTTTATCCTTGGACTTGCATAATAGTAGCACCATCTCCATCCTCTCAAAATGTTGAGCTCCCAAACTCTAGCATGAATGATCAGTCCACCTTTGTCGAAGAAGCACCCATGACGAACTTTAGGAACTCAATGACCGGTTTGGCTTGATGCTTGTGTACATTGTCATCTTTTCTAACAGACTAGCTAAACATGTTCTTACTAAAGATGAAGACCCCTCTCACTATTGTACATGGTCCACATTTTTTTAATGAACACACCTTGGGATTCTACTATATATATACTTCCAAAGATATTAAGGGTAGAGCGTCCCTTTGGATTTGGATAAGTTTGAACCTTCCAACAATTGAATGGACTCTCACAGGGAGTTCAATATAATTGAACATCACAGTGACTACAATTAGAATTATCTATCCAAATTATCTAAAAACTAATCATCATCAAATGCAAACAATCAAAATGGATGACTGCCTAGCAGTTCCAATATTTTGAGACATTTAATAAGAGTAAATATTTTAATTAAGATTAAATGATATTTTTCCTTTCCTTGGACATAAGTTTTGAAATTTTTTGTACACTCGTTTTTACTATAACGACTGTCACAAACATTGGTAAATAATCAATTGAAAAAAAAATTATAGCAACTTATTTCTTGCACCAATCTATAAATGATTTATAATTTGTAACTTGTTGTAAAGAAAATAAAAGATTTACATAAATTATTTAGATTAATTGAATAAATACATTCAATTACCTCGCAAACAATTAATCCAGAGAATATAGTTGGGTCTGATAATAGAATTGAAATAAATATGATAATTAAATAAGAGGATAAGGGGGTTTAGCTTTAGGATCGATGATAGATAAATCATGTTCATGATATTTTGGAATGATTTCTTTCTATCATATTTTTTTTGCCTCAATCTAATTAACAATTGAGAGTTTGAACTATAACTAAAATTAATGTATAATTAAATAATAGGATAGGGGACTTAGCTCTAGGATTGTTTTGGAATGATAATTTTACTTGTCACAAAATTATTCACCTTGGTTTGATAAATAGTTCAAGACTTGAATTGGTGTAGAAACATCGACATATCAATTCCATGTCTTGTAGAATCAATTATGACTACTACGAACTTGATCTTGATGTGTCAAATTAATCTACTATGCATGAGAATGATTTTAGAGAGTTTAGTAATTATTGTGAAGCTTGATATGTGGTTGAACATATGTAGTGACGTAAATAATTAGGGGTCCTAATGAACAGTTGTACAAACAAAACTTTGGTAGAAAAAGTGTGTTTTATAAGTCTTCTAGAATTTATTTGATTGGGAAGATGATAGTTTTAAGTGTTGTTATGATAATATATTATAAAAAACTATTTTCATAGAGATTGTGTCTTTCTGGACTTTAGTGGAATATTCCTTTGTTGGACTATAATCGTGAAGTATTTGGTTTTTACATGGATTTTAATTCTATTATTTTTCTTCCTTTTGTGATAAGGATTGCATTTGTTTCTATGGGAAGTATATAAAAATCAATAAGGGATTAAATCAATTTACCACATAGATAGAATATAGACAAGTTACTTATAATTTTATTATAAAAAAATAGTTAATTATTACACTAATTTCTCTCTTACAAAAAAATGATATAAAAAATTGCATTAAATTTTGTAACATCTTCCATGTGATTACGAATTTGACTATGGGAAAGGCATCCATCCCTAACAAAATTTTAGGATAATAAAAAACTATCAATGTGCCCATTGAACCTATGGGTCCAATTGCTAGTCTACGATGTTTAGAAATATTTGGAAGCCTTTTTTGTTCTCTCCCTTCCTTTTTTGGGGGGAGAGGAGGGGTAGAGCAAGGCACAGTGGTCGAGATAGAAGTGATCTAATGAAAAATTGTAATTATTGATTATTTTTTATAAGGAAATATGTAGAGATTTAATTAATTAGTATATCTATTTTTAGAAAAATCTATCTAAAATATGTCAAGAGATACCCTTTTCCACACATTTATTCTACTTATATATGACAAATTGATTAAAAAATAAGCATCTTCAGAAGGATATATATGAACATGTTTTAGATAGATTTTCTAAAGATAGATATGCTAGTAGCATCCGTAGTCGCAACATGTAAGATGTTAATTCAATCTCCAACGTAATTTTAAGATAATTAATACTTAGAGCAGAGTAAAGTGGGCCAAATACAGGTGATCTAATAATTTTTTTTACTTGTTAATTATTGTTCACAAGGAAAAATATAGAGATTAAATTTAATTAGAAAGAAGAAAAATTGGAAAGAAAAATATAGCCTTCCCCTAGCAAGAAAATGTAGTACTTGGCTCTCTTTTTCTATGCTTAAAGTTGTTTAGGATAATAGCATATTTCTCTCTCAATTTGGGGGTGGGTTTGGAAAGAACATAAGATTTTATATTTATATACATCATTTCGTCAAATTCATATTTTTCATTGTTAATTTTAGGATTATAATATTAAAAAAAATTGTTGTCTAAGTTAAAGATGAAATCTATTTTTTTCTTCATTTTGATGATAGAGAGTGTGATTTTGATACCAAAAAAAATAACATAATTATATTTAGAAGCATTCTTGATAGTGAAACTCATCTCTATGTTTTTTCAAGAGAAACCTACTTTAAATGGATCACAATTAGTGGCAAATAAAATATCTAATAGAGTTATCCAAAAAGAAAATTTCTAATGCTCGTACAAGAAATCTTAGCTCCCTAGTGATTTATTTATCAAAAATTATGACATGACATTAGTGACATGAAGTGCATGCCACAAATAACAAATGTCCTGACAAAGCTCAAGTCCTCCTCAGACACAAATAAATCTCACCTCCTACACGTATGGTCTTCCATCCCCATTTGATAGTGATGCAACTATTGGTTCATCATGATGCTCTTGCAATCCTACATGATTGGGTGGTAGTGAGGAAGTCAAGGAAAAAAAATACTTTTTGAATAAGCCACAAACAATTATCTTAGCAACTTTGTGAAAAGAAATCATCAAGTTTTCATCCAAAATGGTTTTGAAGTATTATAAGATCTCAAGGAGAATGAGAGAAGTATCCTTGATCTATCTGTAGTTAGGGTAAAAATCAAGGCTAAATTATAAACATGAAATCATCAAACCCTAACAGCACAATGGAGTACAAAATGAACATAGAAATCAAAGCATAAACAACAATATCTAAACTCCTATGTCAAACTTGGTTCGCCTCCATTGCTCTTCTCAATCTTGCATAGGAATGCAAGATTTCGAAGGATGAATTTGATTGCTCACTATTTCAGCAGCATAACATTGGCATGAAAAGATGAATAAGAATGGAGATCCTAGAGGAAATTTGACAGCATGAGGCTACTTGAAAATGGATCCCCCCAAATGGCTTGGGAGAGGGTTGAATTATAGGAAATAAGTGATTTGAATGAAGGGCTAGGATTGAAAGTTGGTTTGAACGATGTGGACGATTGAGATTGAGTAGGGTTTCCTACTCCATGAGGAGTTGTAGTCATGTGACAAGTGTAGGGTAGACCTAATTTAAATAATGTTTTATTTAAATTAGTGGGACATGTGAAGTGTATTAAATGAAAAATGTACTATGTGACATGTTTTTGATTATGGTGAAAGGTGAGGATTAATTCAAACATTTTATTTGAATTAGTTGGAAAGTGGGAGAGGGAAATTAATTAAATAAACAGGATTTGTTTAATTAATTAGCCAGTGGGGGTAAATGGGATTAGGAGTGGGATTAGGACAAAATTTCATATGATGTCTCTAGTAATGTGTCGACTAGGTGATGTTGCAAGACATGGATAATTTTAAGTGTCTACATTTTTCCCCCTCTTTGAGATGATGTTGCGACTAGAAGTAACATCATTTCAAAGAAGCTAAGGTATGGATAGAGGAAAAAGATGATGAAATGGGATGATGATGCCCCTTCGAGAGGATAGGTGAGTTGGACAAACATGGGTAAGCTCTCAAAAAATGAAAGGGATGGGTTAAGAAAGATAAGAGAATGGATAGAAGAAATGAATGATACGTTATGCTGCAATGAAGGTGAGCAACCATGGATTTTGATATAGCAATAGACATTATGCACCAAGGTATAAGGACCAAGGTGATGATGTGTCTTGTGCACCCAGCATAATACAACCTTGTCTAGACGTATGAGGAAGTAAACTTGGAGCATTAAAGTCCTAATACACAAAAGGTATGATATGACCTTAGATGCAATAGGTTAATGCAAAAATCTATTCCAATATACACAAGATATGAATATTAGCTAGAAGGATAAGGATGTGATACAAATGCAAGATGAAAATGATAACACAAGCAAGCAAGCATGCACAAATTATTCAAAAATAAATAAGGTATTGCCCTTGTCAAGCTTTAAACCAATGATTAAATGATTAAGTGATTGATTGATCAATGATGTCTGGTTTCAGGAATGAAACATGTCATATAAGACGCCTGGTCTAGTTTCCACAATGCAACATCCTATATAAGACAATTGATATGATTGATTGTCACTAGTGTTGTTGGCCATGCAAATCAAAACCAGGATTTGATTAACGATTGATTGATTGATTGATTGATTTGGTTTACAACAAGGCTTGGATCAAGACCATTGATGTAATTGGATAATTTGACTTGATTGATTGACCTGATTAGTATGGATTAAGGATGACTTGCATTTGGATTATTGCTTGGATTTTTGATTTGATGATTGATGATTGATTGAAGGAATTGATTGATTGATATGGATGAATTGATTGGAATGATTTGAAGAATTGATTGATTTGAAGATGAATTGAGTTGACTGGATTTGATTTGATTGAATTGATGATGATTTGAGTGATGTGATTGAGAAATTGATTAGATTGATTTGAAGAATTGATTTGATGAGTTGGACTGATGATTTAATTGGATGGATTTGATAGAATGGACTTGAAGAATTGGATCAGTTTTTATTGATTAAAGAATTGGGTGATTTGATTGTTTGGATGAATTGATTTGACTTGATGATGATGAATTGAATTGATGATTGGGTTGACTTGAATTGAATCGATGATTGGATGTGGATGAATTGATTTGATTGGAAAAAATGTTTTGAAGAGTTGATTTTGATGGATTGATTGGCATTTGATGATTGGATGAATTGATTTGATTTTATTGCTTGGATTTTTGGTGGATATTCAATTTTTTTGTATTTTGGGGGTGTTTTTATTTTTTTGTATTTTTTAATGTTTTGATTTTTTTTTTGAAATGTTTTGATTTTTTTTGTATTTTTGTAATGTTGTGGGATGACATTGAATTACAATTTGAATAGCCTTTGTTCTAGATACCAATGACAAGGGAGAACCAAGTCTAGGTGCAAGGAGGTAGGTGGGATTGGATGAATGGATAAAAGGGATGGGTGATAGTAAGTTGGATGAAAGGCTCATGATAAAGGGATGGATAAAAGGATAGGCAATAGTGTATGGAATGGATGGGTGAATCATAAGGGAGCTAGGATGTGATCTCCAAAGACTATGTCACATAAGAATAACATGCCCCATTTGAGGTGGAATGCTTAGGATTTTACATGACAAGGCTTATGATGATAGGATAGTGATAGGATGGATTGATTTGGAAGGATGAGGTATGTCGAGAGATATCCAAAGCATTTGTCAACATTTTACCCCCAATCTTTATCAAGATCAAAATAAGAAGGGAAGATGAGGATGAGTGGACCCAATAGGATAGGTATATGTATGTAGGTGTAATGGCTAAGGATGGTAAGATAGGATATGGAAATGGTAGGATATGATAGTTTGGATGAGACAATGTGCCCCCAAGTGTAGGTGACATAGAAGACCAACCTATACATAACGCATGTTTGCCATGTTTTCATCATGGTACTTATCCAAGGCACCACCAAGGGTGATTTTCACCGTTGGACATAAGGATTTGTCTTTACTATTTTGATTTTTTTTTCTTTCTTTTTTTTGAATTTTTTGATTTTTTGAATGGGATAGGTGGATATGGATAAGAAGGATTTGGAAGATGGTAGGGACTCAGGCATCTAGTTCCATGAAGGGTGGTAGTCCCATTAGATATGGATGTCATCGCACATGGACTATGTCAAATGTCATTATGCTCATATATGTTGGTAAGGATTGTGTGAAAGGGAGATAGAATAGGTAGATAGTGGATTATGGACGGAATGATAGTGGATTATGATTTGGATTATGTAGGAAAGGATAGTGGATTATGATATGGATTATGAAGGAAAGAATAGTGGATTATGATGTCGATTATGTAGGACTTATGCAAAAGAGTGGATGAAAGGATTATCCAAAAGCATGGACCATAGGGAGGTGATGGGAAAGATATGTAGGATAATGGTTGAAAGATGGGAAGATGGAGGTATGCAGAAATGTTGTGTAATGAAAGGGAATCAAGACCAATAGTTACACACACCATGATAAACATTGAAGCTTTTGATTGGAGGGGGTTGTAGGAAGCAATGGAGATGTTTTCTTAGGGGATGGTTGATTTAGGAGTTCAGGTACCCACGTAGACTTAGGATTTTTATGACTTTTGTTTTGCTTGTGGGATGAAGGAATTTGAGACTTTTGAATGGAATGGGATTTTTGGATGGAAGAGGATTGTTGGGATTTTTGAGACGTGGATGCTTCTTTTGACTTGCTTGTTTTTTGCTCAAAGAGCCAAACCATTTTATTTTTGGCCTTTACTTTTTGAGGTATGGGCCTATGTAGCTTTTTGAATGTACTTTGCTTTGACTTTTTCCATTGATGTCCTAAGGCATTAGAATCTTTAAGATTTTTGGATTTATGGGTAGAGGCATCCAAATTTTTTATTTTTGAATCCCATGGAATGGGTGGAAGCTTCTTGTTTAGACAATGTGCGCATATGTTGGTCATGATTAGGAATTTTAGAAGATTTTTGGATAAATGGATTAGAGGGTTGGGTGATAGGGATATTAGGTGTTGGGAGCAATGGTGGTAGAGTGGATGGAGGGATAGTAGGGGTTGGAAGTAGTGGAGGTAAATTGGATGGTGGAAGGTGTATGGTCACATGCTTTTGAGATTTGTAAGACAATGGAGGTGAAATGGCAACATATGTTTTGGGGGTATGATAAGATTTGTGATGGAAAGTGGTAGATTTAGGAGGAATGGAGGTAGTACCAACATCTTGAGATTGTTGTACTTGGGGTATATATCCAAGGCCATTGACATGGATAGGCTCCAAAATACCTTGTTCATGAAGTCCTAAGCCTTTGCCATGATAATTCATGTTTTGGAGTATGCGATGGACTATGGGACTAGGTGTAGTTTGGACACTAGACTTGAGTTCATTATTTGATGGAGAAGGTGAGATAGTGGATAATGGTTGTTGTTTCCCTAAGGAAGAACACTCATGAATGAAGGTGGATAGACCAATAGGATATGTTGGATTTGAAATGGAGTTGATAGTGGATGAGGAAGGATCATTAGGATCTTGATTATCATGATGTTCATTAAGATCCAAGGTATTGGTTTGATCATTTATGTGTGCTTGGGAGCCAAGTGTCTCATCATGGGAAGTGGGAGTTTGTGTATCATGGATAGGTGGAGTGATAAGCTCTTGACCATGGAATGCATAAAGTTGGCTAAGGAGATCATCATGGCTTTCTTGATCATAGAGGGGATATCGATCGTAAATGGGAGCTTGATCATGGATAGGATTAAGTGTGATATGGATGGGTTGGATGGAAGTGATTTGACCTTGATTTGGATTGGGGACTAATGTTTCCTCATGCTTAGGATTATACCCTTGACATATATCTTGACTCTGAGTGGAAATGGAAATGGATAACTCTTGGAGAGGCTCAATGGGTTGTGGACTATATGATGGGGTTAAAGGGATGTACATGGTGTTGGAAGACTCTTGGAGAGGCTTAAGGATAGATGTTTGACATGGAGATGATTGATTCCTTGCTAGTAGCCAATGGATCACATCCTTCACGAGTGTATGTGTGGATGGACAATATAGTGGATGGATAATGAGGGTGGATGGTGTAGGCTTAGGATTAGGATTAGGTGGAGTGGAAAGATCCCATGGTGGAGGGATAAAAGGGGTGTTGGATGCATTAGACTTAGGGCTTGACTCTGGTTGGATGGAGGGTCAAATGGATTGAATAGATTGGTGGATTTGGATAACTCCATATGTTTGTTTTTATAATGTTTGAACTTAGGATGTGGAGTTGATGGATTAGATGGTCAAAAATATAATGAGGGGCTTGAATGAGCTAGGTTGATGTCTCCCTTGTCAAAGGTGGCATTAGGACCCAAAGGTATTCGATCTTGTTGCAAAGAGTAACTTATGCTCACATGTTCTTGTTGTGGAATGAATTGATAGGTTGATGTAAGATTGACATGATAGTTGGATGGATTAGATTGGTATGAAGTAGAGGGGGATGACACATAGGATTGAGGTGGACTTTGTTGATGTTGTGGTTGTGTTTGGGATTGACAAGTGGCTATGAATCGTTGGATTTTGACTAGGAGTTATTGTATTAGATGTGATTGATTTTGTCCAAGTGGTTGGATGGTGTCTTGTAGTTGTATGGTTTGTTGATCTAGGGGTAATGGCATTTGGTGAAGTGTTTGGATGATTTTTTGTAGGTGCGGTGCTAGGAACTTATTCTCTAGTGTTGGCATGGAGTTACACATGTCTTTACATCATTGTGTTTCATCTTGTTCTTCAGGGTGTGCAACATGATTCTTGTTGTCATTAGAAGTAGGAGGAGGGGCCCACAGAAGGATAAGATTAGGTCTTGCATTGGTCTAATCATTAGGACTAAAAGAAGGGCCTCCTCAGAGTATAAGTTTGGGCTTAGGATTTGAAATAGGCTTGTTAAGGATCAAGACCATTTTGACTAGTGGATGACTAGGACTAGAGTGATGATGGTTGGATGATTAGGATATGATTAGGGATGAAATTGATTGGATGATGTCGAATGATGATGATTAGATGATGTGATTATGATATGACAAGGATGATTAGGATTTTGATTAGGATGAAATGACAAGGATGAATAGGGTTTTGATTAGGGTGGCTTGTCTTAGGATGAACGTGATGGCAAGAATGTTTAGAATGATGTGTTTATGTGTTTGTGTTGATAGCTTGATTTGGCAATTTGTAAACAAATGATTTCACATGTACACACATGAATCACACACACAAGACACATAAGCAAGTTTGACTTTGAAATTTTTAATGTGATGATTAAGCAAGCACTTGAAGACACATCAACAAGCCTATGATTAGTCAGATAGGTGTGTCCAAATAGGTCTTAGTCTAGGATGCACAATTTTGACTAAGGATGTCCCCAATATACTCAAGGTATGGGGGGCCCAATTCTATGAAATGAAAGTGAAATAATGTCAAACAGCCAGGAGAAAGGGGTAACCCACCCTTCACCTTCACTTCCCCACGATATAAAGTTCTTGGGGGCTTAGCCCGAATGACAATATTTTGACTTCCAAGAGGGTGTATTTCGATTCACACCTCGCTATTTAGACTCCACCGGAATGCTAGAGTTGAGGTCATCCATTGGAGTGGTGTGTCTCCAAGCAGGCCTCATAGGAAAGGGTGACAAAAGCAAATCTAGTGGGTGCTTTTGATCTCCAAGATCACCTTAAAGTGCAAGGAGAGAGCATACACACACACACACACTAGATTCACACTTGTAATGTAAATTTACCCTTAGAAAATGAAATGTGTGATGTGAAAGTGAATGGATGAAAGGTGTTTTTGATTCTCAAGATTGCACGAAGCGCATGAGAAGAGCATGTACACACCTTTAATCTCACTCAAATTTACCAAACAATGCAAGCACTTGTTCATTTTAGATCGAAAGATAAAATGTGAAGGAAGATAATGGTTCATTTTAAGCCCAATTTGAATGTGTGAATAAAGACAAGATGTTTGTTTTAGTGCCTAAAATCCAAATGTGAATATAAACAAGATGTTTGTTTTAAGCCCAAATTGAAGTGTTAGACAAGCAAGATCGATTTGATCAAATGAAAGATGAGAGAATAGAATGAATGCACCTGGAAATTCTCTTTCCAATCTTCTATTGTGACTAATGTAGAATGTTGTTACAGCCCCTTAAGATCACCTGAAAGCCACCAAAACAAGAAGAAGACAAGAAATTTGTAAAGCAAATGTGTTATGATGAAAAATGACAATTTGATAAAAATGATCAGTTATAGAAGAATGAATAGCATGAACATATTCTATACGAAATTCTACGCTGTTTGAAAAAAAATTCGTGAAAAAAAGATGAAATTTGCAAGAGATATGATCGTTTGAAGTTCAAAACAAGAGCTGACTTTGACTGGAAAAAAATGTGACAAAAATAATAGTCACTTGACGAAACCTTCGCCACAGCGTAGCTGGGTGAGTCATCTTCGCAATGCCACAAATTTCGTGAAAATCTGACCTATTTTGACCAAGTTATGATGAAAAGAAAAAAGGGACCTATTAGGGCTTGCAGGGTTCAAAAGACAGGTCTGACTGCCTAACTAACTGCTGGCAGTTAGGAGAATTTGGTCACATGTACGCAGCTTAAGAAAGTAGTTATATGCTAGCGATTAAAGTTAAATGGGCCCCTGGTCACCCATGTGACCAGTGGCTAAACCGATTGAAAAAAGAAAGTAGGAAAAGGGGCTTGATGGCCCCCTTCTCCCCCCGTCAGTCACTGATATGACATAACCCTATGAGCTACCGACCAATCGGTCAGTGATATGAGCCATTGACCAAATTTCTTAACACCTATAGAGGTTAGGGTCGTTGTAGAGGTTAGGGTCAATGAAGTTTCAAAAGAGTTACCTGAAGGCTGTGATAGGATTCAAGAGAGGTGGCTAGAGTGGATCGACAATGGTAGGGATGTCGATGCAGAAGGGGAGGTTGGCAGAGGGATAAGGAGCTAGGGTTTCAAAATGGGTAGAGGAGAGTAGTGGAGTGCATAGAGGTTGTCGAAGGCAAAGGGTTGAGAGGTGAGCGAAGAGATAAGGTGACCAACAGCAGAGGTTAGGGTTTATGTAGGGATGAGTGATGGTTTGGTGCTACGAAACAATAGTGGGATGGCGGCCGACAGGAAGTTTTGGATGAAGCAGGCGACAACCACAAATAACATTAAACCTGCAAAAAAAAGCTCGCAACCAATAATGTCAACCTGTTAAAACCTTACGCTTACAAAAGATTATAGCCCGCAACCAAAGATGGTCATTAAACCTACAATAGAAACCTTCAACGTTGGATTAAAAAGAGCATGATGTAGGTGGTACGAACGGTTTGTACGGTACATATCCGTACATTACGGACTGTCAAACCAAAAAAAAAATCACAGTGAGCGAAACCTAGGGTATTTTATGTCAATCTTCATCTGTGAGGCCTCCCAAATGCAACGACAAGATTTGTTTTAGGCTAGGAAGCCACCTACAAAAGTTGAGTTCCTAAAATCGACAAAAAAATGTTAGATTTGTAAACTTCACGTCAGGTTCACCAATGTAGTTAGGGTAAAAATCAGGGCTAAATCATAAACATGAAAGCATCAAACCCTAACAGCACAATGGAGTACAAAATGAACATAGAAATCAAAGCATAAACAATAATATCTAAACTCCTATGTCAAACTTGGTTCACCTCCATTGCTCTTCTCAATCTTTCATAGGAATGCAAGATATTGAAGGATGAATGTTGATTGTTCACTATTTCAACAACATAACATTGGCATGAAAGATGAATGAGAATGGAGATCCTAGAGGAAATTCAACAGCATGAGGCTACTTGAAAATGGATCCCCCCAAATGGCTTGGGAGAGGGTTGATTTATAGGAAATGAGTGATTTGAATGAAGGGCTAAGAATGAAAGTTGGTTTGAACGATGTGGACGATTGAGATTGAATAGGATTTCCCACTCCATGAGGAGTTGTAGTCATGTGACAAGTGTAGGGTAGACCTAATTTAAATAATGTTTTATTTAAATTAGTGGGACATGTGAAGTGTATTAAATGAAAAATGTACTATGTGACATGTGTTTGATTGTGGTGAAAGGTGAGGATTAATTCAAATAGTTTATTTGAATTAGTTGGAAAATAGGAGAGAGAAATTAATTAAATAAATATGATTTATTTAATTAATTGGCTAGTGGGGGTAAATGGGATTAAGAGTGGGATTAGGACAAACTATCATATGATGTCTCTAGTAATGTGTCGACTAGGTGATGTTGCAAGCCATGGACAATTTTAAGTGTCTACACTATACATATCCATTGAATATACTCTCATTGAAATATTTATGGGATAATAAGACTAAGATGTAAATATATTGTTAGATCCACTTATCATAATCTTGGTGCTTTGAATGCCATCCTTTTTGAGAAGGTTAAACTTGTTGAATTTTTGTTGTAGAACAATGTTAACTTCAATTGGCCTAATTGTTTAATGTTTCCCATAGCTCATGAGACTAGACATGGTGGGTTGATTATGCTTCTCTCTCACTAGTTTCCCTTAGTTGTTATGGAATGAGACTCTAACAGGTATTTAGTTTTGGAAAAAGAAGTGAGAACAAGGTAAAGTTGTAGCTATATAGCTTTTAAATGTTTTCAAATATGAAATAAAAGCATATGTAAATCTGAAAATTACTTTCAATTTATATTTAATAGTATTTATCCAATTTAATCAATGTAGTAGAGAAGAAAAAAGCATGATAGACGTAGACACATAATTTACGTGGAGAAACCCTTGCAGGAAAAAAACTCCACACCCAAAGAGACTATGCTTGTATTAATTCTTGTAAATGAGTTTACAATAATACTGAAATCTTCCATGGATTCTACCAGCACTTCGTTACTCCTTCAACCTCAAATACATGTCATTAACCTGTAATTATTGTGATTATCTTTCTACCAACTCAAATTTATCTATCATTGTGTTTGCTGGTGCTTGTTTTTAATATTCTATTGAAATGACAAAAACTCTGCATGTGTTTTTTATATTTTACTGAAAACAACAAAAAACAAATTGCTTTTTGCATATATTGCATATTGCCACTTGGATGACGCCAATCTCTAAAATAGTCTCAAGGGCATTTCTCTATCAAGGAAAAAATGAGTACAACTTTTCCTGTTGCACAATGTGGTGTGTAATATGTGCTTGCTTATTTCTTGCTCTTCTGCTAGTTTTGGTGTACCTGCTAGAAGAAGAAAGCCTTTCTTACATGAGTCACTAGAATCAAGAACTTAATCTTCAAGTAATTCTTGCACTCCAAGAAAATAATTAGTGCTAAATAGACCTCTAAGTTTCACTAAAACAAGAGATTATCTTTCACCACGGGGCAAAGATGGGCATGGGACTCATACACTATCCACAACAGGTGGGAATTTTGTGAAAAATGCAAATATTTATGGATATGTAGAAGGAAGTACAAAGGGAGGGGCTCCAATATAAAGACAGGTGCAAACTCATGCTATGATGCAAATATACTTGCAGGATTCAATGTCTAGGGGCAATTTATGACATTGTTGCCTTAAACTAGTCTAATTTTCTAGCTCCAAATTCTGTGGTTGATTTCTTAGTGTCAGTGATCATATGTTGGGCCAAAGATCAGTAGTAAAAAGGAGATATCTCTATCTTTGGGTTCCACTATTTTCACTAGCTTAGCCTTGTATTGAACTTTCATATAGTGGAAACCTTTCTTAACACACTTTTAGTTTTAATTAGGTGAAGATAAAAATTGCTTTCCTGGTGCTTGATACATGGTCACATACTTATCAACTTAATGTGGTTTTGGTGGAATGTTAATCTAGTTTTTTTTTTAAATTTTTTTTTTATGTTAGTAGTATATCAACCTAATATGATTTGGTGGAATGTTAATCATGATTCTAATAATCATTCGAGGATTCAACCATTAAATCTATGAATTGATGTGTTTTAAGGCAAAATCTAATCCATGTTGTTATTTATAAATAGCAATCAGAGTGCAAGAAAACAACATGGGCCCATTCATACATACCTAAAGAACAAAATTGGTGATAAAACAAAATTGGAATTTTATCCATATGAATGTTATGTACAAGGTAAATCTCTGAGAAGAGATGTAAAACTCAACGAAAAAAGGTCATTATCTCTAGAGAACAAATCTCTCTTCTCCATGCATATAATACATTAATATATAATATTAAAAATTGTGTGAGCAGGGACTAAATGGACATAACTGGAAACTGAAACAATACATCTTCCAGTGGTAATAGAAAAGTCTGAACCACATCTAAGCTATTGGTCTAATTTGAGGCCATGATAGTTGGCGCCATCTAGACTTGGCATTGGCACTTTAGGTCCAGATGTCGTGCAAACTAAAAATGCCATTGATAAAGCTGAAAGAAATGCCTCTTTTGTCTGTTACAACCCTAACTTTGACTATGTTTTACTTTTTACTTTTGAAGTAATTAGTCGATGATTATGCATAATTCAATGATTTGACGTTTACTAAAAATGTTTGGAAAAATCAATGTTTTCATGAGTTATGTTTATTTGGCTATAATTGACATGTGATTATAAGTTGTCAAGATGTTATTGTTAAAATTTGTAAAATAGATTATAACCCAGAATCAATTGAAAGAGTTAGAAACATAAACTGTAAATGCAAAAAATAATAACAACGATACCATGAGATTGATGTGAAATACTCGAATGGCAAAATAGCATCAGATAACTATCTCCAACTATCGAATGAAAATACAAGCTAGGTAGCATGCTTATATAGACCAGAGAGAGGGAGGAGGTGGCAACACCGACCAATGAGGAGCAACCATCTATCGGACTATAGATAGCAAAGTATCTTCCCAAGATACCTAATGGATGCTCACATGTAGGAAGGTGACACCTCGCAACCACTCACATAATAAGACATGCTTTATTAACCTAAACAAGCTTAAATAAATGTGTAGGAAAAACCTTATAATAAGGAATAAAAAACCTACACTAACACCCCCCCTTAAGCGTAGCTTAGGTGGGTAAAGATATGGGTCCCGGCAAATCAAGCCTGATGAGGTACCCATGTACAAAGAATTCCCCCCCAAAAGAGAAGTAGCCCCCCCCACAAAAGAGAGTACAACCCCCAGAATAGAGAGAGAAGGAAGGAGCTAAGAAGCCCCCTAAAAGGAGGACACCTGTCGCACCCCAAGTAAAGCTCGCAAATGAATGAACTTGCTCTCAGTGAAGGGTTTGGTGAAGATGTCAGCTATTTGATCTGATGTCGAACAGTACTGAAGATCAAGAATTTGCTCATGAATTAGCTCCCGAATGTAGTGCATGTGAATCTCAATGTGTTTGGTCCACTGATGATGGACCGGATTGTGAGAGATCTAAATATCACTCTAGTTGTCACCAAAGATGACCGTAGGCTTCCTGAAGGAAATGCCAAACTCAATGAGAATGTGTTGAAGCCAAATGGCCTTGGTAGCAGCATTAACTGCTCCTCAATACTCAGCCTCTATAGATGAAAGAGCAATAGCAGACTGCTTCTTGCTCGACCAAGAAATCAACCCAGAACCAAGAGAGAAGCAATACCCTGAAGTAGACTTGCGATCCTGAGAATTGCCTGCCCAATCTGAATCTATGTATCCCACCAAGTCAATATCCACGCCTATTGCATAATGAATCCCATAACTGTGAGTGCCCTGTACATAGTGAAGAATCCGCTTAGCTACTTTCCAATGCAGCTCATGTGGCTTCTGCATGAACCTGGAGACCAGGCCCATGACATATGAAATATCAGGCCTTGTGTGAGTCAAATATATGATACTCCCAACCAATTGGCGATACAAGGTAGCATCTACCAAAGGTGAAGAACAAGAAGCCTCAAGTTTGGCTCCTGACAGAAAGGGAGTCGCTGCAAGCTTACAGTCAGCCATGCAAAATCTGGAGAGCATATCAAGAGCATACTTGGGCTGAGAAAGAAAGATACCAGCCGAAGACTGTGTAATCTCAATGCCCAAGAAATAGTGAAGAAGACCCAAGTCAGACATCAGAAAATGATCTTGAAGGATAGTTTTCACTGCCTTGATGGTGGATGAGGAACTCCCTGTAATCAACAAGTCATCAACATAGAGAACAAGGAAAGTGAGAGTATCATCTTGCTACAAAATGTAGACGTTCAGATCAGAATGGCACCGAGTGAACCCAACTGATAGAAGAAAGGAGTCCATCTTGGCATACTAGGCTCGAGGGGCATGTTTAAGGCCATAGAGAGACTTCTGAAGTTGGCAGACAAGTGAAGGATCCTGGACGAACCCATGTGGCTGCTCCATATATATCTCCTCCTGAAGGTCACCGTGAAGAAAAACACTCTTCACATCCATCTGATGAACTTCCCAACAATGGGCTGCAACAATGGCAAGGACAAGTCAGATTGAATTCATCTTGGCAACTGGGCCAAAAGTCTCAGAGTAGTCAATCCCAGGAACTTGGGAGAATCCTTTTACGACCAAGCGAGCCTTATGTTTATCGACCGACCGATCTGTAGCAAATTTTGTTCAATAGACCCACTTGCATCAAATAAGTTTTCTTCCCTTAGGAAGTGGGACTAAATCCCATGTATGGTTCCTTTCCAAGGAACTGAACTCTTCCTACATAGCAGCATCCCACTCGGGGACACCAGAAGCTTCCCTAAAGGACAGTGGATCAGAAGTTGAAGCAAAGAAGAGATGAGGAGCCTGCTTGAACTATGACCTTGTTCTTCTCACATCTGAAGGATCACCAACCCAATCACCTGCTGACTCCAAAGTTTGACGAGCCCAAAGAGGCCCAGTGGTAGGAGAATCTGGAGGAGAATCAACATCCATTGAATGATGACTAAGAGAGGAGGAAGATAAACCCTCATTATCGCCATCTGAAGTGGAGGAAGAAGACTCCTCAGGAGGATTAAGGTCCTCAGAAGAACTATCATCATGAAGTCACTGTGTCTCCATGGGAATGAAAGATGGAGAAGTGGTAGAAGAAGTATCCTCCTCAAACTGAACACTCCTCTCAATAAGGAGCTCATGTGTGGTAGGGTGGAGTAGCCTATAGCCTTTGGCACCATCTGGATAGCCAACAAATATGCAAGGCCTACTCTGCGGATCCATAGCCTTGCGTTTCTCTGTTGGAATGTGGGTCTGTGTAGGAGACCCAAATACTCAGAAGTGCTTGACTGTGGGTTTCCGACTAGTCCAATCTTGAAAAGGAGTTACCCCCTTCGTAGCTCGGTGAGGAACCCGGTTCTGGATATAACACGTACAGCTAATGGCCTCTGCCCAATACTAAGGTGCCAATGATTTGGAGTGAATCATGCAATTGGCCATTTCCTTCAATGACCGATTCTTTCATTCTACAACTCCATTTTGCTGTGGACTGTAGGGAATTGTGTGCTGAAGACCAATGCCCTCTGAGGCACAAAACTACTCAAACCTTTGGTTGACATATTCCCCGCCATTATCGGTGCATAGAATCTTGACAACTGTCCCAAATTGTTTATCTAAAAAAGATTTAAAGTCCTGAAAAGACTTAAAGACTTTAGACTTTTGTTTGAGAAAGTATACAAAGGTGTATCGGGAAAGATCATCAATGAAGGTCAATACATATCTAGCTTTGCTAAATGAAGGATGTAGAAATGGACTAGCCAAATCACTGTGTACTAACTCCAAGAGCTGTGTGGCTCTCTGTGCTTTGCCTTTGTCAAATTTTTCTTCAGGATGCTTGCCAAGAATGCAACCTTGACAAAATCCATCAGAGAATCGAATAGAAGGCAACCCTGTAACCATGTCATGCTGACTGAGCTGCTGCAAGTAGCGATAGTTCAAGTGGCCAAACCACTGATGCCACAAATGGCTCACCTCATCTGAGTGAGTGAGCAATGCAAGTGAAGGAGAATCAGGAACAAAATGAGAAAAGTGATAGAGCTGAGAATGGTTATCAACTTTTCCTATAGCAACTGTAGACCCACTGTGCAGATCACTGATAACCACTGAGTCAGGTGTAAATTCAACTCTCTTGTCGGAACCTGTATGGGTGATCTGGTAGACAGATAGGAGATTAGTTGACAAAGAAGGCACACAAAGAACATCATGGAATTTCCCATCACCAACGTCAACAGACCCTCTCCCAAGAACTTCCTCTGGTGTATCATTACCCATAAGAATATCAGGCACAAAACATGACTCCAAGGATGAGAAACTTTCCCTTGTATTGGCCATGTGGTGAGAAGCACCTGAGTCAATTACCCAACTATCTGGTAGTGTAGCAACTGTAACAAGGGCCTTGCCCTTCCCCTTACTATTTTTCGTGTCCTTTGAAGATTGTGAAGAATCTTCCTTAGCTGAATCTGGCACTTTGATATTATTCTTCTCAAGAAGATAAGTGAGATGAGCTATTTGCTTTTTCAAACACTTATGCTCATTGTGACCAGATTTCTTACTAAAGGCACATTTTGTCTTCTCCTTTTTAGACATGTTGTCTTTAGAGGAAGACTCGAGAGCTGCATTGTTTGCAGCTTGTTTTGGACCTTATTTCTTCTCTCCTTGATCCTTTTGTGTCTTATTTTGCTTTCCATTGCCTTTCTAATCTTTTGTGCCCTGATTTGCAGCCAAGACATGAGACTTAGAAGGCTTAATAGTGCCCATGTGAACTAATTTATCCTGTTCTTTAGTGAGTTCAACAACAAATTCATCTAAAGAAGACATTTTGTAGGTAGTCCCAAGACACTTTTGGTGGTATAAAATGTAGAAACAAACACTGAGTAGTTAGGACCAAGCTTAGAAAGAATACTTAAGATCAATTGTGGGTCTTTCTTTTCAATCCCACATTGCTTCAACTGTAATCTAATGGCCTTTAGCTTTGTGAAGAAGTCTTGTGTTGTATCAAAATTACATGGATTTAACCCTATTAGTTCATTCTCCAATTGATGTCCCCTTAATTCATCTTGTTTACCAAAGAGATTTTCTAAAGTAGTCCATACATCATTTGGTGTTGGAGTAGATTCAACATAAAAAAGAAGATCAGGAGATACAAACATGCATAGAGTTCCAAAAGCTTCATCTAGCCTGTTATGAAATTTAGGCCTTTCTGTAATTAAGGTTGGTTCAGTTTCTAGACCCATTGTTACTCTATATAGTCCTAACTTCTTAAATTGGATATTCATCTTGGAATTCCACTCATAGTAGTTGTAGGGTGTTAGAACAGACACTGTTAATTGATCCATCTTAATGCAAAATTAGATTGTTGTTGTTGTTGTTGTTGTTGTAAGGAAAGAAAAGATTCAAGAATACACAAGACACCCCCCCTTTTTCACTCAATCAAAGAATCCCCCCAAGAAAATTTGATTTGGCACTTTATATTTAGTGCGTTTACAATTTCCACCAGCAAGAAATACCGAGTGGATTTGATCTCAATGCTATTACAGATCCTCAAAAAGAGCATATGCTGAAAATAATACTTAGGGCCAATCCCTAGTAAAATAAATAGCACCACTGCAAACTAAACGAAAAAAATCCACTTTCAAAAAAAGAATCGCCTCAATCCAAGGTTTTATGCAAAAGTTATGCCTCTTCGGAGTTCCCAAAACGAGGACTGCACAGTGTCCCGACTGAGAATCTGTAATTTCTAAAAAATATCTGCACTAAAATAAAACAATGACTGCACTAGTGCATAGAGCACAGAAAAATAGCTAAGATAAAAAAAAAATTTGTGGGAAACGGAGTACATATGAGCAAGAACGGAGCATTTGAAAACTGCATTCAAATCTGCAACTGCCAACGGAGAGGGGGTCTGCTGTAGCTTTTCAAGTTCATTTCTAAAAAATATACAGTCTACATGCAAAAAATAAAATATACCCAGATGGTTTTTCTACGCTACGAACAAAACCCAGAAGGCATTTTTCTTGCTGATATACAGAAGATGTAGAGCTAGTGTAAACTAGATGCTTTAGCAACAAAAACCGACCCCAGCAACCAAAAAACAACATGCAAAGGTAGAATCATCTACCTAGGACAAGCAAAGGCATGCTGCAACCTGCAATACTAATTAAAACACCAAATATGCAAGTCGTTTGACAGATTCGAGCAAATCAAGATTTACCGGATCTTCATAAATCCTTTCTGATTCTCCAGATCATTCGAAAAATGCAAGAGAAGAGCATACGGGATTTTGCAAGATCTCTACAAAGAATCTAACCTTACAAAACTTGCTCTGATACCATGTTAAAATCTGTAAAACAGATTATAACCCAAAATCAATTGAAAGAGTTAGAAACATAAACTGTAAATGCAAAAAATAATAACAACGATACCATGAGATTGATGTGAAGTGCTTGAATGGCAAAATAGCATCAGATAACTATCTCCAAATATCGAATGAAAATACAAGCTAGGTAGCATGCTTATATAGACCAGAGAGAGGGAGGAGGTGGCAACACCGACCAATGAGGAACAACCATCTATCGGACTAAAAATAGCAAAGTATCTTCCCAAGATAGCTAATGGATGCTCACATGTAGGAAGGTGACACCTCGCAACCACTCACATAATAAGACATGCTTTATTAACCTAAGCAAGCTTAAATAAATGTGTAGGAAAAACCTTATAATAAGGAATAAAAAACCTACACTAACAGTTATGATTTCCTAAGGATTATGAAATAATTATTGATACACTAATTTCAAGTTGGTGATTGCAAGTTGCATTCAGGAAATAGGTTTCTGCCCCTTCGAGAAAGGGAGGGAGAGCATCATCGGAGAGAAGGGAATAGATATAAGGAAAAGAACAAATGTTGCCATCTTAGTCCTGTGCCTTTATATTAGTGAATCATCGTTAAGTTGGTAAGCTATGTTCGAACCCAACCAATTTTAGTTGGTGTTGATTCGACAGTCGTCGATTAGTCAAAGACCCATTAAGTATAGGTTTTGTCATAAAACCAAGTCTAGATAGAATGACCATTGATAGAATATGGTCAATAGTTGATATCTTCTCTACATGAGATGAATATAGTTTATTTCAGTAGTTAAACTACTTTTTTTAGTAAACTCCGATAAGAGTACCATTATGTCAATTTATTAATTGGCTATTAGTAAATTTAAGAGGGGAGATTACTATGACCCCATCCTTATATCCTATTTTGTTATAGAAGCAACATATGTTAATGTATATGTTGTTAATTTTCTATTGTTGTGAACTTTAAGTTAAACCTTTTCTTCCAATTTAGTTGAGCATCAAGTGGGTTATGTTTTTTATGTTAAATCACCACTTGCTCTGGAGGCTTCATAAATTATAACTTCCCCAATGGATAAAAGGAGTTATCCAACTCACAAAGTCGTCTTTAAAATCATTATCTCCACTAGTTTACTTGCTTTTGTGGAGTATTAGTAGGCTATTGTATAGGAAGAGGCCACAGGTAGTAGAGAGTTAAGCCTTTAATAAGGCTATTCCATCATGGAGAGAGAGCAAGATGTAGGGAATCTACTTAGGATCCCACGAGAAGGTGGAGTAGTGGGTTATGAGCATCACCTCATTTTATTTGTTGGCCCTCGTGGTAGTTGAGGGAGGGGTATTATGATAAGCTTAATAAAGCGGTTATAGAGAGAATGGAGGAAGCCGGATACATCCAACTAATCAACAATATCAATATCTTGATTAATATATCCCGACGCTTGTTCCATACAGAAGGGAAAATATGAGACGATATAGAAGCAACTACAAAATAGGAGGAGAAATCATAGACATGGAGACACTGAGCAATAGGATGCAAGAGACCACAGTGATAAGGTTTGGAAAGATTCAATAGAACTCTGTGATTTGATACCGTAAAAAAAAAAGGAGTTCACACAGTTTTACAACTGGTTGTTGTCAGAACCAAGAAGATGGTAAGAAAAATAATAGAGGAAAACGTAGGACTGAGTGTAAGGAGAGCTCGTTAAGACACTAAGTGCATGTTAGAAAAGATCATTGAGCGTTGTTAGAACTTGATAGAGAGTTTTGCTATCTCAGAGTCCTTCATTCTTCAATAGAAGCCATGGAAAAGAAAAGTAAGCCGATCATGACGATATATACATGCCTTCCTATGTGAGCAATGGAGGGATCGGGGATGGTTCTATGATAGATAAGTTCCTAAACTCATGGGTTGTTCCTAACGATGAGTCCATTGAACTTCCTTCGAGTACAAGTCTGTGATATAGGTGAAACCATTTTAAAAGAGTGTCATATAGTATGGAGGATGGAGTTCGATGGGAGTAGATACATATCATGGATGTTAAAAGAATTAATTTATGGACTGTTGTATGACAATTTCCTCGAGGAGATCTAAAGATCATTGTCAACTAGGAGAAAAATAATAACATGAGAAATTTTGAGTTGAGGTTCTCTTCTTATACCAAAAGCTATAGGAATTAGTATATGAATCAAATTTGCTTTCAAAGCTTTGTTTGTGTTATCATCGTAACTCAATATGTTTATAAGGCAGAACTATGTTATATGGGGCCATATATATATATATATCTTTGGGTGTAGTTTCATGCGAGGCTGATAGAAATGAACGTCAATATTTTAGTGGGATAGTCTTTTGACTCTGGAGAATCCCCAATAAAACAATGGTGTAAGTTGTATTTGTTTTATAGAAACCAATAATATTACTGATTCCTCTATGCTAGAAGATATAGACAGTATATAAGGTTTCAAGTATATAAGGTTTCAACCATATAAGGACGATAGGCTCATATATTATTATCCCTGTGTAAAGCTTTGTTTCCCTGGGTGAATAAGTTTTTTTTATCGTGCTGTACAAAGTCTTGTCATCATTAAGTTGAGTAAGAGATCGATAACCATGGCCATTCTTTGTGTTTTATAAGGCCAACAAACCAATATATAAACCTCTATGTTTTTAGGCAGATACACCTTATGATATAAGCCAACGGGCTAGAATAAAATAATGTGATTGGAATAAGTCGACTTGCTTAACAAGCTATTATGTATATTTTAGCCTTCATGATTAGAGCGTTGGTGTATAACTAAGGCCTTTATATTTAGAGAGTTTCTGTGAGCTTAAGTTAGTAAGCATAGAATATATCTCTCATATGGAACCAGTAATTATAAAATACTTCAATGTTCATTCTATGTGGCTGATAATCATGAGTGATCTCAAGAATGATGGCCAAGTACATTGTATGTATCGGTAGCATAGTTTAACTATCCAGGTTGAAAGACAAATAAGATTTAAGAAAGAGTGTATCTATTGTTTAGAAACCTCGCAGGCTACAAAGTCAAGTTAATTGGTGAGAATTACAACTAGTAAAGATAAATGATTCAATCAAGTCAATGGTTTGTTGATCTTTGTCTAGGGCCAAATCCATGTTTATACATTAGTCTATGTTAAAAGGTAGAGATTAGACCAAGGTAAGGTCCTGGCATGATGGGATAGCTATCCTTTAACCATTACAACCAAATACTTTGTATTATTATATCCATTGAATTAGAAAATGGATCATAGGAAACTCTCTGTTTTCTAAGATTGACATCAAGATGAGAAAGTCAGTTGCCTTGAGAAAACCAAGAAAGTCAGTAGACTTAAGTAGTCTAGGGGTTGAAAGTATTTTGTTATCTTTATGACTCAATCTACTTGGATTGATATAATGAACTTAGTTAAAAGACTAATTATGAAAAGTGGTAGTATCCATCAAGATATTATATGGATGAGGTTGTACCTCACATACTATGCTTATTCATGTTATGAGAAATGTGAATTGAGCAATGCCAAGTGGTCTAGAGAAGACGAGGTTTTTGTTCTCCTGTTTTGTTATACTTATGTTATTATCTAAGGAAAACAAGAATGTTTAATATTTCCACGTATTGGGTTAGAGAAGTTAAACCCTAGTATTAAGACCCGAAGGATTTAGGAAACCTATAACTCTTATGTCGGTTATGACATTGTTTATATATATTTATCGGTCGACTGTATAAGGTCGAGAAAACTATATTGGTCGATAGTGAAAAGTTGAGAAAACCATATTGTTCGACAGTGAAAGGTCAAGAAAACCATTGAGCAAGACAGGAAGAGTCTTTGTAGCACTTTATCAAATTTAAGTGTAATTATGATAGAGTCGAAACTAGTTTTTAATGCACCTAAGATGTTTGATATTTGAGTATGAGAGAAGGGTGACAAAAGGTCATAGACCCTAGGAGTTGCAAGTATGCAAAGAGGGAATCTCTGAAAATGTTAGAATTACCTAAAACATATATATATATATATATATATATATATATATATATATATATATATATATATATATATATATATATATATATATATATATTGCATGTATATCCTAGATTAAGGATTATTTCAAAGTTAGATTGACTAGAATGAAATTATAGTACAAACAAGTTGTGTCTAGAATTACTAAATGAAGAAAGTCAAACTGTAGGACTCAACACTAGGACTCAAATGACAAACTTGGTGTCTCCTTATATCTATACCCTTTGTGAAGGGTAGGGCCCCTTCCAAGAAGGAAGGTTTGCAAGGGACAGTCGGTCAGTGGTTGGTGGTAAAGCACTTGGATGATGCTCCCCCTCTGAAGCAAAAGACTCGCCAAGGCTCGTGAAGACAGATATCAACATTCCAAATGCAGTGTACTCCATGTTATGGCTTATAATAGTCAAATTTACGAGGTAAACTAATCTTTATGCCAAGTGCATTTTATGTATTGTAAATGTAAAGTGAAAGGATTTCACTATGATTCTAGCTTTGATTATGTTATGATTTCAAGGTTGAAATTATATAGAAAATTGTACTTTATTTCTTGTGATTATGCAAATGATATTTAAAAAAAAAATTCTCTCTTGTTTACCAAGTTATTTACTTTCTTCTAAATTCTTGAGTTTATTCGAGTATTATGAGAAGGGTATGTTACATTGTCGCTGATTCTTTTGCCTTTGGATTGCTACCTTGAACCCCATGGAGGTGTTGCCCTTCAACTCTACTTTGCAAGAGTATAGGAAGTGTGGGGTACTGCTCTTCAAACTTGCAATACGTTCTGCTCTTCAAACTTGCAAGAGGTGCTACCACCCCTTGATCCCATAGGGAGAGAAATAAAAACAATGCATGTTTTGTTTAAGGCAGATGCATGCTGAACTAGTAAGGTATAGAGTCCCCTGTGTTGATCTGCTACCTATGTTGTATGTTCTTTATGGACAACATTGTTATATGACTATAATCTGATATTTGTAATGCAAATATTAGTCCCACAAATGATAATTGGCAATTTTATCACCTAATATTGAGTTGTTTTGGGATATAAAAGTTTGCTTTGATAACTAATATATTTGATAAGATTATCATTGGCATTAACTTTTGATCAAAGCACATAATTGGAACTTGGTAGCTTGATGCATGCCCCTCCAAGTTGGCATTCTAAATGGTATTTTTTAATTTATTTTTATTGTTTGCTAACCCTTTCCAGCCACTAGCTTGTTGTGTTCCTAGATTTTCATGTTGGATTTAACCACACAATTATTTAGTCTAGGATCCATTCTCTTGGTTATCTCTAATTATGCTTTCTATTGTCCTTTGGCTCTGATCATTGTAGAACTTTAACAGAATGTAGTTTAACATATTATTATTCTTTAATGTGATTAATCCATCAGGCTTAATTTTAGTTATGAATGGACCAATACCAAAAACTAGTCCTATATGAATTCTAGAAAAATTTGTAGCTCCAATCATTGATTGAGTGGAGGAAGGAAATCTACTTTTTTGGTTGTTTAAGATGGATAATCTGTATGATTAATCACTCTGCATCATAATGTGTTGATCTCCTTGAAAGCACGTATTTGGAATTATATAGAAGTGGCGTTCAATTTTATTGAAGAGTGTAACTTTTATGTTTTCAGTTGTCATGCCAAAGATATTAGTCACACTTTGGCATAGATTATGTTCTTGTAACTCACTCAAATATTTCAAATCAATTGCTTATATTGTTTTGTAATTAGTTACTCCTTTTTTTAACTAGAATATGAGTATGAAGTTCTTGTTTTATGAAGGCAGTATAGCTGCACAATTTGCATCACTGAAGATAAAGTATCAGATGGAATTCTAAATTTGCATACAAATTCATCTTAAGACCTTGGTAGTAAGATTGGTACCTTGTAAACATGAGTCATATTAATGACACTATAGAAACAAATGCAAGAGAACCAATGTAATCACTCAGATCAACTCCCAGTGGATATGTGTGACAAGAAAACATCTACAAATCATATTTTCTCTAGATGGAACCTATGGAAAATTCTAGATTCCATTCTTCCAACTAGTGGATTTGTTCACTCTTATGGCATTGAAGTTACAGTTCAGGCACTAGTAGTTCCTAATGTAGAATTATTAGAAGCTTTTGCAGTTAACATAGTGGATAATACTGCAAGCTTACTTTTACCATTTGCTTACAAAGCTAAAAAATATCCTAACACTGAAAATTGGATTAAACTCGATCTAATATTGCATGCAACCCTGACTAATGGAGTTGCAAGGAAGGCATCAATTGCCCAAGGATCTTCACTTCTACGTATAGCATCAACCATGTTTACTAAAATTTTAGATTTAAAATAGATGCAGACATGTGCTTGAAAGCCTGGTATGGTCCATGTTCATCATGCTTTAGTTTTTGGATCATATGTGGTCTTCTGAGATTTGATTCATTCACTACACAACAAGCATACTTATTTGTGACATTGTAAGATTTGCTTTTGGCTCCAACTAGACTTAATTTGATTGGGCCACTAGAGGCAACTCCATTCAACACCGCATCTCCAATGTTGCAGAGAGGATCTTGAAGAGACACATGGATCACCCAATTTAAGAAGCTTATCAAACTGCCTCAGTTTTGGACGCTGCTCACTTGGTTGCCATGATTTTTTACTTTCTTGTCTATTTTGTTCATGAAAAAGTTGCCGATATTGGACAAGACAATGATCAGACTTCCACAAAACTTATTGCTTTAGCATTACTGACAAGCCAACATAAAGAGTTCTTATTATGAATTTTCATCAGAGAATGACACACTATTGTGGGTATATAAATGCTAGCAATGTAGAATATAGTTAACCTAGATAAGTGCATGTGCTATTTTGTCTTAAAATATTTTCATCCATTGATGTGATCTGATGCTTAAGTCTTAAGTTTTGTGGAAGAAAGAATTCCATTACTTCCTGGCATCAGGAGGTCTAAGAAACACCTCACACAAGCATTTGCAATACAATACAGTTTAGTTGATGCTTTGGCTATGCCAATTTCCTTATGTTGAAATATTTGAATTTTGCACAGATGAATTATGGATGCTATAGTTTCTCCAAATTTCATTTTGAGAGTTCATTTTGAGTTTCTCTAAGATAATTCAAGCTATATTCACATTCTAATGACAAGGAGAATAAAGTTTCTTGTGTTTTTTACATAATGCCTGCTTGCAATCAACTTGGGAATAGAGTTTTCAACTTGCTTCATACCATAGTTGTAATAGGTTTTAAATTTTTTGACAATCTTTATAACACTGTTAATTTTGAGTTTCTCTAAGACAATTCAAGCTATATTCACATTCTAATGACAAGGAGAATAAAGTTTCTTTTGTTTTTTACATAATGCCTACTTGCAATCAACTTGGGAATAGAGTTTTCAACTTGCCTCATACCATAGTTGCTATAGGTTTTAATTTTTTTAACAATCTTTATAACACTGTTAATAGACACTCAATTAAAGATGTTTTTGAGAATGATAAGTCAGCAAATAAGGGGCTGACACTCAATTAAAGATGTTATCAATTTCATCCTAGAGATTATAGATATGCTTGTTAATTTTAATGGTGAATTGATATTCTATTCCTAGAATTTGCCATGGTCTTTGCCTGTTGATTTGTATGTGTTCTTTGATACTGGATATGCCCCATCTTAATAACTCCTATACAAATGTGACCTTTACATCAACTGCTAAGACAAATTCTATTCCACAAGCCTAAAAAACTTCTTGCAGTGCAAGGCAGACAACCCTTGTTTAAATCTGCTCAAACCTTTTCTCATGGCCTCGTGGGAAGTAATTTAGTTTTAATAAATAGCATTCCTTTGAAAACTTTATGAGCCAAATATAATTACAAGGCTAGGATCTATTATACTCTTTACCACTTGATTGGTTGGGAATTATTTCCTAGTAAATTTCCATAAGGAGAAGTTTGATGGTATATAATCTTTATGACTTATGATTTTCCTCTCAAGGCTCAGAATAAAAATATTAAAAGTTTGCAGCATATTTTGTTTGGGGAAATTTCATAAGGGAGTGAATTTTAGAATATTTATCTTGGACTCACAGATGCACCTTCCTTGGAAGTTTTTTCTGTGAATAATGTTGGAAATATAATCTTGAGTGGTGGCCAACCAACTGCATTCAATGTTGTGTTAGAAGAGATCTATTTTGGATCGTTCCCCCCATTTAACATGTCAGACATATGCTGTCCCAGTTAATGTTTCTGGCAACTAATTAATTATGGTGGTTGAATTTGAAAATGAGCGGCAGTTTTTAGAAAAGACAACAAAGACAAAACAAAGGAAAGTTTAGGAGGGAATGTTCAACAGCAGAGAGAACAGAAGAGAAGAACAGAAGCATAAGTCAGCAAACAGAAGAAGAAGAAGAACCCAGAGTAGTAGAAGATATTGCACAGAGTGCAAAGTTCCAATGCTCTGGAATATTTTTAGCAGTAACACAAAGCAGCACATAGAAAGCTCTGTTGCGAGGCAGTTTGTTGTATGAAGGAAATACAGAGCCATAGCTCTAATTTTTTGTATGTAAACTTTTTGAATGTAATTTTTGTGTATGAATGAAATAGAAATTATTCTACCTCCTTGTCTTGTTTTCTCCTTGGTCTGTGTGTTTTCATCTTTGCCCACTTTAGTTGGGATTCCTTTTTCCCAACAAATAAGGAGAAAATTGAATAAAGAGCCTACATTATTTGTAATAGTAGGCAACATTTTGCTGTTAAATGTCCTTCTAATTTAGCTTAAATCTATTAAAAATTTATCTGCTATGACAAATTGGAGGATTATGTTTAATTGATAGTGGTAATTGTATTGGAAATTGTGAATATTTAATTATCATGAATATTGATGGTTTGATGAGGCTGATAGTAGTAAAAATTGCTCTTATATATTAGAGAATATCTTAAATTCTTTTATGGGTTTGGTTCCCCTTTTTCTTACCTTTCTTGAACATTTTAAATTATGGCATTTTTATAGCAGTCTAGTAATTTTTCTTACCTTTCTGGAACATTTTAAATTATGGCATTTTTACAGCAGTCTAGTAACTAGCATACCTATATTTAAGAAATATATCTGAAGTACACCGAGAGATATCCTTCTCGAGGCACCTATTTTTTTTTATCAATTTGCCACACATAGGTAGAATAGGTGCCTCGAGAAAGATATCTCTCGGCATACATTAGATATATTTTTTAAATATAGGTATGCTAGTAGCATCCAGAGTGGCAAGCTAATTCTAACTATATTGCATAATTATAGAATATAATAATATAATATAGATTAGATATATTATTTTTTTGATACGTAAATATAAGTTTATATTGATCTAAAATAGGTATGAACATGCAGGTGCCTATAAGCCGTTTACCTGCCAAAACCAGATAACAAAAAGATCCCAAAACCCATCCTTAGAGCTATAGGGTTTGTAATGCTTGACATAGATAGCACAAAGCTGACTGAACTGATGACCATGCAAACAAAAATAGCCTCTAGGCTTACTGGTCTTAATATTAACTATACTATTTAGCCAATCTAAGAGGGACAGAGCCCATCGAACTAAGGATTAGCAAATAGGGTATTAAAAGAGGCCAAGCTCGATAGCCATGGCTCGGAGCCTATCAATCCAAACCTCTTCCCCTGAATCCGTATTCTCTTGCAGCATGTTCTGTAGAAATCCGTATACCTGGAGGACACGATCCTGATGCTCGATCAGCACCATTCCTTTCAAGTCTAGGAGGAAGGGCAGAATCTTCGTTACCTCCAAAGGATCCTTGTGTGAGACAATGTCTTTTGGGCAGGGGATGCCCACCCCTGGAATGGCCGCCTCCAAAATGGAGTCAAGGCCCTGAAGGAACTCCGACTTGAAAATTTTCACCATGATAGATTTCGCTGCTGCAACAGACACCCCGACATCCAGAATTGAGGCAAGGAAATGAGAAGAAATGTGGGAATCGACCTGATAGAATTCATCCACTGCCAAGAATTCTGTCCCCAAAATTATCTTGACCGCCGGAAGGAGGAGGCCCTCATGCCTGCGCAGTATCTGCTTTAACCTTAAATCTGTGACCGGGCCTTTGAAAGCCATCTGCCTTACTGAACTTTCCAACTGAAGAGGTGTAGAAGTCCCCAAATTCAACAACCCATGCACTGAGATCTTCGCAATGTAGCCCGAGCCCTGCTCCATACTAACTGATGCTGCCATCGATGAAACTAGCAGAAGACCGCGCGGGACTGAGAAGTGGGAATGCAAATAGGAATGAAAAAATGTTGTTCTGTCTGCGTCTACGAGAGGTCACATTCATTTAACTGAGGCTAGTAATCAATGTAACGTGAGGTTGCTCGGAGAGAAGCGTGCCATAGTTCAAATCGGAGGCTGGCGAAATCAATGAGGGAGGAAGAACCACCGAGGCCTGAAAGCCTTTCCAAATGTTGATAAACAAAAGCCATGATTACTTCGCATGGCATCAACCCATCCAAGTGTTCTTGGATTGGGTGCCCACCCTGCCACCTTACAGATTAGATATATTATTATAATATATTATATATGATAATTATAATTATAATTATAATATATATAATAATTAAAATTATATATTATATTATTTAATAATTCTAATTCTAGTAATAGTATATATTATTATATATAGGATTAGAGTTAGGGGTTAAAATTAGGGTTAGGGTTACTGTTTAGGTTAGAATTAGGGTTACAATTAGGGTTAGCGTTAGGAATAGAATTAGGGTTAGGGTTAGAATTGGAGTTAGGGTTAGCATTAGTGTTAGGATTAAGGTTAGGGTTAGAAATATAATTCAAACCCTAAGCCTAACTATAATTCAAACCCTAACCCTAACTGTAACTCTAATTCTTACCCTAATTCTAATCATAACCATGATTCTACCCTAACTATAACCCTAATTTTAAATCTAACATTAACCCTAATTCTAACCCTTACCTTAATCCTAATTCTAACTATGATTTTAACCCTAACCCTAACCCAAATTCTAACCCTAACTCTATCCCTAACCCTAACCCTAACTGTAACTCTAATGCTTACCCTAACTCTAATTCTTACCCTAATTCTAATAGTAACCACCTTAATTGTAACACTAATCGTAATATGAATCCTAATCCTAACACTAACCCTAACCCTAATTCCAATTCTAATCAAAACCTTGATTCTACCCCAACTATAACCCTAATTTTAAATCTAACATTAACCCTTTATTAGATAACCCTTACCTTAATCCTAATTCTAACTATGATTTTACCCCTAACCCTAACCCAAATTCTAACCCTAAGTCTAGTCCTAACCCTAACCCTAACTGTAACTCTAATGCTTACCCTAACTCTAAGTCTTACCCTAATTCTAATAGTAACCACCTTAATTCTAACACTAATTGTAATAGGAACCCTAATCTTAACACTAACCCTAAACCTAACCCTAATTCTATCATAACCCTGATTTTACCCCAACTATAACCTAATTTTAAATCTAACAATAACCTTAATTCTAACCCTAATCCTGATTCTAACTATGATTTTAACCCTAACCCTAACCTGAATTCTAATCCTAACTCTAGCCCTAACTGTAACTCTAATGCTTACTTTAATTTAGTAACCCTAATTCTAACTTAACCCTAACCTCAATTCTAACCCTAACCCTAATTCTAACCATAACCCTAATTTCAACCCTAACCCTAACCGCATTGCTAATTGTAATCCTAACTCTAATTCTAAACGTAACCCCAATCCTAATTTTAAACTTAACCCTAACTCTTATTCTAACCCTAAACATAGCTTTAATTTTAACCCTAACCCTAATTGTAGCTCTAACCTTAAGCCTGACTATAATTCTAACTGTGATTTTAACCATAATCCTAACCTGAATTCTAACCCTAACTGTAGCCCTAACCCTAACCGTAACCCTAATTCTAATGCTTACCTCAATTTAGTAACCTTAATTCTAATTCTAACCCTAACTTCAATTCTAACCCTAACCTGAATTCTAACCCTAAGCTTGATCCTAATTGAAACCCTAACCCTAACCTTAATACTAAACTTAACCCTAATTCTAAACCTAACCCTAACTCCAATTCTAATATTAACCCTAACCCCCACCCTAATTATAATCCTAACCCTAACCCTAATCCTAATTTTAATCTAATAACTATAAAATTCAACTTATTTAAGTTTTCTTCTAAAATAAATAAAATACAACTTTTTTTGAAAATAATAAATAAAGTTAAACAACACTATACATTTTTTTAAAGATTTATACTAATTTATATTCTTCTAATTTGCACTTTTGTTTTTGTGTTTTTTTAAATAAAACTTGCCTTGCTAATTTATATTCTTCTAATTTGGAATAAATGTAACATATAACAAATAGATCATAAAGTCAGATTGCATAAAACAAGGGATTCCATAATTATATAATAAAATTCAATTTTTAAAGCACATCTAACAAATAAGTCTATTTAAAATCACATCACAATCATTAAGTCATAAGTTATGGAGTCATTTACCGAAAATATAGGTATATGATTTAAATAAAATCACATGATTTAGTAATTATAAACTAAAATTCTAATTTAACTCGTGCATATTAATCTAATTTTAAATCACATTAGCTAGAAAATAGGGAGTTGTGGAATAAATATTAAAACTTACCAAAATGATATAAAAGCATATAAAAACTATAGTTTTACACTACCTTATTTTAATTTTCTCCATAGTTGTTTTGTTAGGCTCTCAAATTTCTTCTTCTTGGTCTGCATGAGGATTGCACAATGAGAAAAGTTTTTTTAGGCTCTCAAATTTCTTCTTCTTGGTTTGCATGCAATTGAGGTGTTTTACAAATTATTTTAACTATTTTATAGTTTAGTTGTATATATGTCATTTTTATTGTATGAAAACGATTCAATAAATTAATAAATATATAATTTACATTTTATATAAAATAAAAAAATAAGTTGGAAGAGGGGAGACAGCTACCACAAGAGTGCCTATCTATAGCATAGTTAAAGAATATCAATATGCATATAGTTAAGGAATATAATTAAACAATTAAAAGTTTTAAGAAAAAAATAAAAGTTGTTAAATATATTAGTTTGATTTTTTAAACTATTTTTACTCTATACTATCTTTTTAAAAAATTAGAATACTTTTTATAATTTAGAAAGATTCTAGAATATAAATATGCATATAGTAATAAGTTTAAAAAAATAAAATGGAAAAGTCCATTGCAATTAGATGTTGGTATTTTAACACTTTAAGATAACATTATAATATTATAATATTATATGATATTATAATATTATATTATAATATAATATATTATATATTATATACTATATTATATATAATATTATATTATATTATAATATGATATTATATTATAATGTAATATATTATATATTATATTGATAAAAATATATGATATATTATAATAACAAATATAACAAATATTTGATAATATATATGCCATTCCTCCAGGGAAATTATGGGATTTTGAATAGTGCAAATGTTAGTGCCAAGAATGGTTTTTTGAAACGCATGTTTTGAATAGTTTTGTGAAACACTTAACGTGCGTTCCTTTCACCTTCCAGTATGTAATCCATTATAGCTCATATTTATTTGCTAGTTTTTATTTAGGTTTTTAAGAATGGAATCTTATTTGTTGTTTTTGAATTTTATGGTTTTTGTTTACAAGAATCTTATTTACGAGAATCTAAATCTTTCAGCGCCTTCCTACCACTGTAGGATGCCTCTCAGTGTAATTATGGGAAAGACTACCATAAATTTGACATTTAAAAAAAAAAACTTGACATGGGGTTTTAGCACAAGGCATACTATCATGTAATAGTAGTCTTCTAAATATTTACGACTAGTATATTTATATTTAAAAAATATATCCGACAGATATCTTCCAATTTTTTTTTGCTTTTTGGTTTTTGATTTTGATTTTTTAAGTTTTGATTTTTTAAGTTTTTATAAATTACTGGCAGTTCATTTCCCATTTAAATATATTTCTTATTCTTAGCATTTATAAATTACTTGCATATTGAATATTTGCAATTTGGTTTAAAATAGCACAAGCATCTTATAAATTGCTCACATCTATATTTTGGTTTAAAATAGAAAAAGCATCTTTAAGAGTGGTGGCACATTTAATGGTGTATTTATTGTGGAGTTTCTTTATGATCCTCTATCTTAATAATCTAATGCATATAAATCTTTTTTTTTTTAAATTTTTAGATTGGAATCTTATAAAATTATATGGAATCTTAGAATCTTTCAACTCTTCAACTCCACCTTACTGTGAATGTAGAACACCTCTCAGCATAACTACCTATAGAGTGAATCTTAATGTAGGGGTGGTAGCTAATAATCTAAAATTCCTAAGCTCTAGACATAACATTGAGTTCCCTTGTACATTGAGTTCCCTTTGCACATTAGTAAAGATGATATTATTATACATTGAGTAATGATATATCCATGGGTGCAAATTAAAACGCATTATTAAAGAAACTTATGTTCATAGATATTGGATAGATAATTTAGTCTAAAATACTCTTGGATCATTATTACATGAAAAGTATATCGTAACGACTATTATCACATTATGACCTGGAGGGTTATGGTTTAAAGCCCATAGTAAGTGTGTTCTTTTCCTTATACATAGAGTTAGCTGCACTTTTCCTCTTAGTAATATGATACCTTATATTTGAATGTGGTTAGACAAGATCTTGCTTAGATTCCAACATCAACATTAGTAGCTCAAATTATTAAATTATCTTTTTAAATTTTATTTAGTGGTTATCTTTTCCAATTTAGTGGAATCTTTAGTCTATGAAACATCAAGGTGATGGACCTAAGGCGGTTTGATGTTGTTAGAACAATAATATGATTTTCTCTTTTGGGCAACCTAAAGGTTACGGAAAAAAAAACCTAGAATGTTGGTTGTGAGATGAGTAATTGATTGATACTTTTCATATGGATTTTATTGTTTTAGAGAGTATAAAAACTAAGTGGTATGATACATATTGTTTACATTATGTGTTTTACTATTAATAGAATTGATTATTCTTTTTGGTTGAATGTCAGGATATCATGGTGAGATGATTAGGACATTTATTCTAAATGCATTTTTTTAAATTTTAAGAAATAATTTGTGAATTTTTTAACGTAACTTTTAATAACTTATTTTTATAGTTAACAATATTTTTAAAAAGTGGTGTTTTTACTATGCAACATAATTTTTTTATAGAGAGGATAAAAATATAAATTTTTAAACATAGATTTGTATGCACAAATATTTTTTCATAGTTTTTTGTTGCATATTTTTTTTAATTTTTGAAGTGAGATTAATTATATTTTAGATATAGGTTTATACTATACAACATAACCTTTTTTTGTATGTATCCAAATTAACTTTTTTTTTTTACACGATGACATTAATACCTAGTGTGCAGATATTTTTCAGATTTTTTTTTCTATTTTTTATTTTTTCGCATGTGGAATAGAGACCTTGATGTTCTGGGAAAAACTTATGTTTACTAGAAAATAGAAAATAAATATAATAATCAAATGAATAATATTCAAAATCATACTTTTTGGAAAGCTTATAGTAAGGGATACATAAGTTTACAAAATAGAATTTCTAAATGACTTCATTTGATGCCCCAAAAGGTGAAGCAAAATTGTTTTTTTGTTAGCATTTTTATAGGTGCAGAGGAGACTACATCGAGGGTTTGATTTAAGACTAGGAGGTTATTTCTAGGGGGGTTTGATCTAAGGGGGTTTTATCTAACCCCCTTCAATTAAACCCTTTAAGATGGAACCCCTCAAGGTTTAAATCATTAATTTTTCTAAAAAATATGTGATTTCAAATAAAAATCAGGATGTCCCATAAGTGGGACACACTATTGTGGTAGTCTTAGAGAATGTAGGTTGTTCTTCCTATGAAAGATGTTATGACCATAGCTTTAAATCAACTATAAATTTAATGTTTTGTTGATTTATATTCTCTCCCATAACATGTTTATCAAATTCCTTCATGCATAGTGACTACATATTGCTAAATCCTTTGTGATGGATCGAGCTTCTCTAATGGAGTAGCATGAGGAAGCTTAATGCTTCTTGGTAGGGTGGATACCACCTCAATGATGCTCTCTCTTATCCTTTATAGATTCCAAGTATGGTTTTAGGAAGAGTGAACTTGTATTTGTAAATGTGAAACAACTGAATTTTGTAGTCATGGATAAAAGTGTTGTAAGAGGACTTTGTCCGTGTTGTAAATGATTGTTAAATCATTATATGTATTTAAATTTTTTTGTAGTCAATTGCTTGACTTATTTGTTTTTGGATAAACATTGTATTTAATTCAATTATTTGAATATTTGATTATGCTATTGCATAATTTTAATATTTTATTGTTTTTATATTATTTGATTTTGGACAGATCTTACACTGATTAAAAAAAATAGAAGATCCCATGGCATAAGATAAGAAAGAGAATATTGATGAGGATCATCCAATTAAAATACAATAATTGAATATGGCAAGTTCATCTTTACTATCTTCCCACAATTTGTGTACCACAAATTATAGAATGAAAAGAATTTTATTTGATAGCAAGTGTTTAATATAATTGGTGCCATATTAATTCCTTGATACATGGAAGTGTATATTATATATTATTTAATTTTGCATTGTATGTACATAGCATTGTCTTAAATCTCTTAGATAAATCATTCAAATAAGAGTTTTATCAACAAAGTGTCTTGCATTTGTCCAAATAAAAAGGAGGAAAAATGGCCTCTTGATAAATCATTACTCACTAATATTTAATTGGTGGAATTTCTCCTCATTTCTTGTTTATTTACATTTTTATGTTGTTTTAAAAAATATAGTTGTTTTCTCTATCTTTGTTCTTTAAATGAGGAAACATAAACTTTATTAAAATAAATATATTGTGAGTGTACCAAATGAATTTTATTTACACTTTGTATGTAATTGAATGTAAACTATGATAAACAAGCTAGATTAACTCTAACCTATTCAATTCACAACCAAGTACAACCTCAAGATTGGACTAAAGAACAATGCACATAAAGTACTCTAATTGCACCCTAAATGATCATGCAAATCTCTTGATATGTCCTAATTGACTATGATTTATGCTAATAGCTAGGCGATGTTAAGTGCTCAAAGAGATAGAAATTCTTTGCATTAAAAAAAGTGTTCTGAAAATGAGGGGGGTGAGCTCCAATTTATAGATTTTTGGAGGTCAAGATGGAGAACTAGGATTGATTGTGGAGATCAAGGGCTCACATTGTTTGAGAGCTCTCAAGCAAGGAGAGATGGACAAGTGTCAAAAGGAGATTGCATGAGAGTGGAGCTCCAAGGTTTAAGGAAAGATCAATGGTGGAGGATGAAGAGTTGAATGAATGGATGGCCAAGATTGAGTAGGCGAATTATGTGTAAGGACTCATTTATGAAAAGGTAAGGCCTAGATTTTGTGAAGAATTTAAAATTGGATGAAAGGGCGTGTGGAATTTAAAATTGGAGGAATAGTGCCACGTGAGATTTTAAATTTCATGAATAGTGACACATGGGGTGGGTGAGAGGACAAATGGATTATTTGGAAGATTTGCCCATGCTTCCAATGTACCACTTTTCATGTACATGGAATGACAAGTGGACTTCTAGAAACATGGGAAGATGTAATACTTGGTTAATCTTACTTAACCCATGTGCACATGATTAGGAGGAAATTAATGATAATTACTTAAAAGTAATCAAAAGTGGATAAAATGAGGAATTAAATAAATAGGTATATTTATTTAATTTTTTGGGATGGATGAGGACTATAGTCTTTAAGATAAATATTTGATTTTTAGACTATAGTAGAAGAGAAAATAGATGATTAGTAATTTTTGGTGATAGGAAAAATATTAATTAAATAATAAAAAATTATTTAACTAATATGTGTCAGGTGAAATGGATAATTGTTTAATTTAGGTTGACAAATTATGCAGATGAAGTCGAGAACTGGTGTGACCATTTTTAGGTGTCTACATTTTGTCTGTCTTTGATGTGGCATCATAAGCAAGAGGGTTGGCGACATATCAAAGAAAATCATATTTTTAAATTTTTGCCTCGGTCGACCGACGGGAAGAAAAAAGATGGATGAGGTGATGCCCCTCGAGAGCTTGATGGAAAAAAATTTAAAAAAATATATATTTTTTCGGGTGATTTCTCAAAAGAAGGAACATGGATGACTAAATGATAGAGGATGAAGAAATAAGATGGGGGAAAGAAAAAGGGAAGAAAACAGATGAAAAATGGAGGCTGGGGAGAAGAAATGAGGGGGTGAAAAATTAGGGAAGAATTAGGGTTAAAGAGGCTATAAATAGGACTTTGGAGGCCCATAAGCCCCATTTGTGCATTGCTAATTTTAGAAATTTGATTAGAGGAGAAGAAGGTGATTAAAGGAGATTAGAGGAGATGGTGTAGATTCTACGAGATGAGCATCTAGGTGAGCACGTGCAAGAGTTCCTGCGGCCTACATATGCTAGCAAGTCGGTAAGTGATCTTTCCATGCTATGTGATTTAGGTTAGGGGAAGTTTAGGGGCATTAAATGTAGGCTCAAAGTAGGGTTACATAGGCACTAAAGAAGGGGAATAGTGCCTGCGTGTTGCATTAGTACCTGCATGGCTAGGTTTGGTGCCCTCGTTAGATAATTAGCACCTAGTCTGATGATTAGTGCCTGTGTCAGAGTGTAGAACCTAGAAAGGGTGGTTTAGCACCTATGAGGTAGTGTAGAAGAATGGTTAGTTTAGCGCTTAGGTTGTGAGGATAGGTGTCTATGTACATTTTAGCGTATACATTGGGTAGGTTAGCGCCTATTAATGTTTAGGCTAGGAGAAACAATGCTTATGCACCTTTTAGTGTATATGTTGTGGGGTTTAGTGTCCATGGGGAGTGGGTTAGCAACTAGATTAGTTGGATTAGTGCCTAGGTTTAAGGGATTAATGTCTATGCTGGTTTAGGAGGAAACACAAGTGATAGAGGAGAAGAATAATTGATGAAGCATGTGTGGATGATTACAGGATGACCTGGGTGTGTTGTAGACATGAGAGCGATGACCACCGATATTTGCACTATGGGATCGACTGTGGGTGACTGATGTGACTTTCCTGAACATGGTGGGATTGGGGTGGGTGGTTGAAATGCTTGAGATCCGGGCTCACCAAGCCAATGATGATATCATTAGTGGAGCAGTGGCAGAGTGATCGATGTATATTCTTGCTACCTACGGGTTTGATGACGATCACCCTAGAGGACGTGTGGTGGATACTCTACATCTCAATCCATGGGAAGAAGGTGGTATATGATCATGGGCTAGGGTTATCATATTTGAGGTTAGTGTTTGCCCCTGCAGATGTGCCATTGGATAAGCGACAGTCAGAGATGGTATGGTTGATGGCTATGGGGAGGTTATATGTGCTTCCACTGTTTGTGGCAGGGATCATATCAAGTATACTAGTACCTAATAGGTGGTCTCACTAATTTCCTATTGGTTGGTGGATTGTTCTACAGAGGATGATGCATCATGGATTGGTTTATGCTTGGGGGTCGTGCATGCTAGCGCACTTATATCTTGATATGGATGTGGCGGTATACAGGGGAGTAGTGCTAGGGTGCAGTGTGACATTGCTCCATATACGGGCTTGGAAGCACATAGCAATGACCAAGATAGTTACTACTAGGGCACAGAGGCACATAGCAGTGACCAAGACAGTTACCATCAGGGCACGAAGGTTGGGGAGGTCTTATATGTATAGCTATGATGGCGTTCTATTACACAACAGATTGGGAGACCTACACTACTAGCGACAGGTCATTGATGACATCATTGTGGTGACATGGAGACCATGGTTGGGGTGTGAGGTGCGAGTTGATGATGATGTGCATCTTAGGTATGTGAGACAACCACAATACCTGAATGGGAGGACAGAGTAGATCATTGGCAGGTATCTGTCGGAGTGGGTGTTGCGCCAGTTTGGTGTGACACAGATAGTGCCATAGGAGGAGGTGGTGTTTTCTTGAGTGCAGAGGGATTCACTGAGGTGGGGAGTGTTAATTGATCCTTAGTCAGTGATAGTAGCATTTGAGGCATTGGTGCTAGTGGCCTAGGACTTATGACTGGACGTGGCAAAGGTGGGGACTACTGTAACCTATGACACATAGTGGGCCCAGCAATGGCCGATTCGATTGACCATTCCTCTAGGACATGTTGGTGGAGGGGGCATCAAGGAGGAGTAGGAGGAGGAGGAAGAATATGTAGAGATAGAGGAGATGGATGTGGATTAGGATGATGGAGAGGAGGTTGCCACCTTATGTGCACAACTAGCAATGACACAAGGGCAGGTATCATAGCTGCAGGGACAGGTGACACAATTGGGCCAGGCACAGGGATAGGTGGTGTAGCTAGGCATAGTTAGCACATATAGGAGGAGACAAAGTCACATAACTGCAAGTGCAGGTGACATAGCTACATGCACAGGTAGCTTAGGGACAAGTCCTAGTGACACAAATATAGGCCTAGGTGACTAGGTACCAACATAAGAGAGATGAGACACAACAAGCACTTGGGACATGGATGGAAGATGTGTTGGGGGGACTGCAGAGCCACCTAGAGTAGGTTAGTAGAGATGCCCAACAATATTGGGTTGTTTATGAGAGGGAGGTGACTGTAGATAGGAGGGAGAGCTTCTGGAGCCAATCAGGGGCTTCGGCTTCATATAGGATAGGGCGATCAGAGAGATCAGTACCAGGTCTAGCATGATAGTCTATGGGGCCACCTCCTACTCCAGCACCACCTGCAGGAGGGGCAGGGCCCTCTGCGAAGCCCTTGTGTAGACATTATATCATGACCCTTTTTTATGTATAAATGAGATGAATGTTTTGACGGTGATATGTGGATACTGTTATGGTTTTATTGATGTTCATGGATGATGATATAATGACTTGATTTTGGTATTATGATGCGATGTGTTATTTGATTTATGATGATGTGATGATGATATGTATATGTGTATGATCTTATGGTTATAGATATGATTTTTATATGATTTGATGATGTTATGGATAGGATGTTTAGATGATGTTATGATGATGTATGCATGTTTTATGATGATTTTGATGTTATGGATGCTATGATGTTATATGATAGATGATGGTGTGGATATATTACATTGTTGATAGATGAGATGGACTATGATGATATGTCACATGATTATGGTTATGGTTTCATGGTGATGGATTGTGGATGTATTGTTATTGTTATGGATGCACGGATATAATGTATGAAAAGATGCTTAGATTAATAAATATATATTATAGATGGATTGTTTCATGGCATATGTATATATGTTGATATGTATTATGATGTGGATATTGTGATGTTATGGATGTATATGTTTATGTGATGGTTTATGGATTATTGTGGATTATGGTAGCTATGTATGACTATGAGTGTATTTGATGTTTTATTGATGTTTAGTGCATGTGCCATGGGGTGGAATATGCAGTGAAATAGTTGAAAAGCGCTCTTGCCAACTTTGGATGGTAAAGATAATGATGTGGATTATGAAAATAAGCTTAGATTAATAAATGAATGATATGGGAAATGCTAATGTGGATAGGAAAAGATGCTTAGATTAATAAACATATATTATGGATGGACATGAAATGAGATAGAAAATGTTTAAAAGATACTTAGACTAATAAACATATATTATGAATGGAAATGGAATGAGATGGAGAATGTTAATGCATAAATGGATTATGATAATGTCATGGATGGAATGTTGATGGGACATGTGTTGTAATTAATGATGGACTGTGCGCAATGTAATGTATAATGATAATTTTTGGCTGGTCATGATACATAGTTACTGAAAATGGTCACAAGGAAATGTGTTTATTAGGTGAGATGGATGAGAAGGCTAATGTGTAGGAATGGTGGAGATGGGAGGAAGATAGAATATGACAAATAAAGAATGTGCACATAGGATAATTTGGATAGGTGGGGGGATAAAATGGAGAATCTTTCCAAGACATCGGTGATAGGGGTGTGGTTTTTCAATCCAAGCCCTTGGGTAGGTAGTGTGATGACTTACTTGAATCTTGGAGCTAGAAATGGATGGGTGGAATAGAAAGATGATGGAATAATTGGTGTGGTGGAACTTTGAATGCATTTAAAATATTGCATATGTCATGAGTACTTATTTTGATATAGCTTGAGATGTTATGCACCAAGGTATAAGTAACCAAGGTGACTATGTATCCCATCTGATGAGTGCCAGGTAGCACCCATGAAATACATATTTTTACCTCTATTTTTCTCCCTTTTTATCCCATTGTCCTGATGACTGCACCTAAATAGGCTGACAAGATTGTTCTAAATGATGATTAATGAGAGATGAATTATTTAAGATCATGGTTTCTAATTAAAGGACTAATGTGCATTGAATTCATGAAAATATGCATAAATCTTCTCTTTTTGAATCAACAGGTGCAGGTGTTCGAGTAGATAGTTTTGTGCATCTCCGGAGGTAGTCCTAATGATCTCCAGAGCCGACATCAACTTGCCACGTCTGGTCTCCAAAGTTTCAGATTTAATTGGAGAAATTTTTGGGATAAGAAGGCGAAGCATCTCTGGAGCTGGATTGAAGTCTTGAGCATCTCCAGAGCTGAACGAGAAGGTCACAAGCATATCTCCGGAGCTAGAGACGGGGACATACATCTCCAGCGCCTTTTTAGAATAATGCAGATTTCTAGCACAACTGTCAGTAAGACACTTCCAGTGGTGATCGGGATGCTCCTAATGTTACTCAAATCATCACCTGAATAATTAAGGGCAGTCTATAGTTAACTGCTGGAAGTTTTATCTCTTTTTGGTTTTTGCATGAGTTACTGATGAACGGATTTAATCCCTATATTTCAAGGCCTCGCTGCCCATTTGTATTTAAGACTAAGACTCAGATTCAGTGTGAACTTCTGTTCCACTCAATCTATTTTTATTTGCATGGATATTTATTCTGTAGTTAGACTATCAGTAGAATAAAGAGATTGATGTTATCTCTTAGATGAACTAGTAGAATAGGATGTGTGATCTCTCATCACAGATTTTAGATATAAACTTACAGAAGTAGCAGAAAAGGACATCAATTATTCTTCTAATTTCTGTAATCTCATTTTGATATCAATATTTTGTTGAATACAAAGTTGATGGAATTGGACTGAATTAAGTTGTGACATCATTCTTTTGTGCTGATTCTTTACTTTAGTCTTCAGCCCTAAGGGTGTGGAGCAAGGGTCCACTCTCACCACCAAGGCAGAAGGCTAGTACTGTTGTTTTATTGTTTCAAATTTTTGCTTTAAAAGATATTTACTATTTTCATAGATAGATATATGTTTCAGTTTATATATTTGCTTTAAGTAATTTACTGTTCAGTTATGTTTTCAATATTCTTGGAATTCATTTCATAGCAGATAGATCAGTTCCTTTAAATCAGTAGAGGTCATTAGAGTTAGATAAAACTGGAAACTATAGGATTCCTAATTACAGATAGCCAAGGATGTGCAGCCCTGGATTTGACAAAAGAATGAACAATGACCCTTGTCATTTTTGGTGTCATTGCCAGGGATGTATTGTGTTAATTAGGAAAACTTAGCTAAATAGTTTTAGGATAGATCTGTATGGTTAGAGCTAGAGATTCAAAAGGAAGATACATAAAACAAACACCCCATCAACAAACTATAGGAGAAAGCAGTGGCGTGGCACAAGATCTTGTTGAAGGGAGACATCTAGAACCTATCTTGGAAGCTGCATCTGAAATTAATAATCCTTTCAACCCTCCAAATCTTCCACTTGCTGACTATATCCAAGAATTACAACAAAAATGCTAGGCAGATCCTTTGATAGAACCTCATTTCCTAGAACCTTGAGGAGAAGAACCAGTACTAGACATGGATGATAATCATGAATATGAGGAAAATCAGGCTCCAAGAACATTTTCATACCCCATTGTTCTGGCTGCTGGAGATAATGCCCCTATGAAAAATATTTCACCTGCACATTTGCCAAATTTTAGGGGTCTTGCTTCTGAGGATCCAAATCAGTTTTTGTTTGAATTCAAAGTGGTATGCCAGACTTATTATTATGGATCAGATAATCAAAAACTCAAACTGTTTCCCTCAACTCTAAAAGATTATGCAATGAGATGGTTTATGGGCCTGCCCCAAAATTCCATCCATTCCTGGGATCAGATGGAGATAGAATTCTTGGGAAAATACCAGGACTATTGTAGAGTCAGTGATAAGAATGAGGAAGTATTCAAAATTAAAAGAGAGAGGAAGAGACCTTAGAGGATTATGTGGATAGGTTCAACTTTACTTTGAGAAGATATGGCAATCCTGTAAATCATTCTTTGGCCAGAACCCTGTTTGTAAAAGGATTAGACAAAGAATCAAAACAAGCACTAGATCTGAAGGGAAAAGGGAATATCAATAAAATGGATATGCCTGCTATAGAAGAACTTTGTAGGAACTATTCTAGAACCCAAGATGGAGTAAGAATGCCCAAATCTTTCAAAGGGAAGAATGAAATAGGACAGTTAATGGAAGAGATTGCAAATCTGAAAACATATATTCTTGTTCAGCTAAATACCACATTGGATGGGATTCAGGCAAAAAATAGAACAACTGATCAAGGTAGAACAACTGAACCACTCTCCATCTATTGTCCTAGGTGTAGAAACAAGCATCTATTGAGAGAATGTCGTTTAGACAAATCAGAGATCTGTCAGATCTGTGACAGGGAACATCCTACCAGTCAATGTAGTCAACTTTCAGCCCTAAAAAGGTTGAGTAAGAAGAATTCCATCATAGAGGAAGAGTTGAACTATGTAGGACAAAAACAAGCTAGGAATTTCACTTATAATCAGTATCCAAGCTAGCCTTCTTACAGGGATCCTTCTAATTGGGGAAATAATCAATGGATTCAAACTTGGCATGGGCCTCAAAATAATCCTCCTTGGGGACAACAGGAGTGCCAAAACAATAATGGCAAAACCAACATTGGCAAAATCAACCCTAGTGAAATCAACAGTGGCCACCACAGTTTGGATCACAAAACATACAGCCTCAATGGGGTCCTCAACAGGGATATAATCAACAATAACATGGACAACCTAGACGTTTCCAACCTCAACAACAAGCATTACTAACTGGACCCCCCAATACAAAAGGTTAGTCACAAAATGAACTAGTTAGCCAACCACCCTTACCAGCTCAACCTATACCAAACCCATGAAATAAACATGGAGCAGTTATTTACATGACAGAACAAGAAAACATGGCTGGTATTAACACTATATATCCCAATAATCTCCAGCTGCGTTATGGGAAAGCATTCCCTAGACCATCTCCTCCAACTATAGTTGAAGTAACCAATGATGTGGAACCAAAAGATTCATCCACTCAACTTCTAGAGGAGATTACTACTGAAATAGTGTAAAAAGAATCATCCTTGGATAACTCCAGAGTTCCTCCTAAAAGACTGACTTTGGAGAACTTCCTGGAAACATTTCTGGTAAGAGCTCTAAAGATGGAAAAACTAGCACCATACCCAGAACAACTCAAACAACATGTTCCCCAGAAAAAGATCTTACAAAAACAAGTCCAATCTACCCTAGAATTAGAACTGTTACAAGAAATCAGACAATTGAACATTGAAATTCCACTCCTCCAATCAATTAGAGATGTGCCAGAACTGAACCAATTCATTAAGCAACATTGTGTCAAAACACAGGGCAGGAAGAAAAACTTTCCTTCTACAATCCAGGTGGAAGGGAAAGAAGTAGATCTATTGATGGGAGAAATTCTCCTCCCAAAGTATGGAGACACTGGAAATCCTGTCATAACTATTTACATCTCAAGAATAGAAATTTTCAATGTTTTGGTTGATTTGGGAGCAACAATAAATGTGATGACAATTCATACCATGGACAAATTAGCCCTCACAGGTATCCAATCCACACCTACAATCCTTCAACTTGCCGATCAGTCAGTAGCCATTGCGAAAGGGGTAATTACTGATGTCCCAGTTGTGATAGAATGATGGGAATTCCTAGTAGACTTCCTGATATTGGAACCAAGAAACCAGAGAAATGCTTATCCACTGATATTAGGAAGACCATTGTTGGCTACAACAACAGCATCTATTGATTGTCAAACAGGGGATATGGTCATTTCTAATGGGATAGATTTGAAGAAAATATCTCTGTATCCTCTAGCTAAACCATCAATACATTATACAGGAAGAGTATGGGTAGATGAGCCAGATAACATGGAAAATAGTGCCTCAGTAGTTATGGTTACCATCAAGGAAGATTTGGGTGAGTTGGAAGAAGAAATCTACTATGATACAACAAAAGACATTATCCACATCCTAATCAATGAGGATGTGATGGAGCTTGCCCAAGATTCTAGGAGAGAACTTCTCATTTCTACTCATTGTACCCTAGCAAATATCATTCCTTGTGGGGAGACCTTTTATAGAGACTTAGCCACGTTCCACATGTTGCTTCGACATTCTTGTCCCCTCAATACCATGACTCCAATGTATGGATTGGCTACATCCATGGATCAAATCACAAAACAGGTCATGATCTTACGAGGGAAAACACTTAATATCAATACTCAGTTAACAGCAAATCAGGAAGAAAAACTTATCCAACTTCTGATTTTCCATTCAACAACTTTTGCTTGGGAATACCAAGATATGAAGGGGATTCCTCCTGAGATTTGTACCCATCATATATACACTGAGGATATCAAACCTGTCAGACAACCCCAGAGAAGATTGAATCCTACTTTAAAAGACATTGTTAAGACTAAAATAGAAAAAATTGCTGCAAGCAGGGTTTATATATCCAATCTCAAACAGCCAATGGGTCTCACTCCTAGTCATAATGCCTAAAAAAAATGGGAAATGGAGGGTGTGTATTGACTATAGGGAGCTAAACAAGGCTACAAGAAAGGACTACTTTCCCTTACCATTCATTGACCAGTTTCTGGACAACCTTGTAGGGAGAAAGTATTTTTCTTTTCTAGATGGGTTCAATGGGTATAACCAAATCCAAGTAGCACATGAAGATCAGGACAAAACTACTTTCACCTATTCTTGGGGAACGTTTGCTTACAAAGTTCTTCCATTTGGACTATGTAATGCCCCAGCTACATTTCAGAGGCTTGTTTTAGCAATTTTTGTTGAATTAGCAAATGAGTGCATGGAGGTCTATATGGATGACTTTACTGTGTATGGAGACAACTTTGAGGAAGCCCTCATAAACCTTGAGAAAGTACTAAAATTTTGTGAGAAAAATCAATTATCCCTAAGCCATGAAAAGTGCTTCATGATGGTGGAGGAAAGAATTGTATTGGGACACCACATTTCAACAAATGGGATCAAAGTGGATCAAAACAAAATAGAAGCAATCAAACAGTTGCCTTCACCAAAAAATCAGACAGATGTTAGAAGTTTTCTAGGTCATACAGGCTACTATAAGAGATTCATAGAAAATTTCAGCAGAACAACTGCCCCCTGTTTACCCTGCTTAACAAAGACATAATTTCTATGGATAGAAGACTGTCAATCAGCATTTGAAACCCTAAAAGAGAAGCTTACTGTCACACCTATTTTGAGAGGACCTAATTGGACTTTACCATTCCATATACAAACTGATGCTTCAAATGAGTCCATTGGGGTAGTCTTAGGATAGAAGGAGGAAGGGGAAGTATGCATGCCATCTATTACATCAGCAAAAACCTTACCTCTGCAGAAAGAAATTACACCACAACTGAAAAAGAATTCTTGGCAGTCATCTATGCTATAAACAAATTCAAGCATTATATCACTAGATATAAAATATTTGTTCACACTGATCATGTAGCCATCAAATACTTAATGAATTAGCCAGTAGTGGGTGCAAGGATCATTAGGTGGTTATTGCTATTGCAGGAATTTGACATTACCATAGTTGATAATCCAGGCAAGTTTAATTTGGTTGTTGACTTTTTGTCAAGATTGCATATAGGAGGAGAAAACCAGCCAGTGGAGGACAGGTTTCCAGATGAACATCTTTTTGCTATCTCCTCTACTGCACCTTGGTTTGTTGGCATAGCTAATCTCTTGGCTACAGGCTTGTATCCATCCCATTTTACCTCAAAATAGAAGAAACGCTTGCTTAAGGAAAGCTTATCTTACAAATGGTTGAATGGTTTTCTATTTAAATGTGGTCCTAATTTCATTTTACGCAGGTGTTTAAAAGCTGATGAAATTTTTGATGTGTTGAGAGCATGTTATGATGAACCGTCTGGTGGGTATTATTCTTCCCACAGAACTATCCACAAGATCCTCGGAGCTGGTTACTACTAGCCCTCTATTCATAAGGATACCAAGAAGTATGTGCAGCAGTGTGATCAGTGCCAAAGGATGGGACATCCAACCTTCACCCAGGAAATGTTATTGCATCCTCAAGTGATGTTGGAGCCATTTGAACAGTGGGGTCTAGACTTTGTGGGACGAATTTCTCCACCTTCATCAGGCAAAGAAAATATTCTGGTATGCACAGACTATGTGACTAAATGGGATGAGGTTCAAGCTTTGCAATTTGTAAGAGAAGAGAAAGTTATTGATTTCCTTTATAATAAGATTTTCTTGAGGTTTGGAGTCCCAAGATCCATAGTTTCAGACAGAGGGCCTCAGTTTACTTCACAGGCAATCAGAGCATTCACAAATCTATATCAAGTCAAGCACATGAAATATTCACCTTACCATCCTCAAGCCAATGGGCAGGTAGAGGCGATTAATAGGGAACTTGAGAACATCTTGACAAGGACAGTGGTAATGAATAGAAAAGATTGGGCTAATAGATTATCTAAATCAGTTTGGGCTTACAATACTACTTGGAAGTCCACAACAAAATTCTCACCTTATGAATTAGTTTATGGAAAAAAGCCCATCCTGTCTATAGAATTTAAACTCCAGACACTTAAAACTGCATTAGATATTGGTCTACCATTGTCCATAGCCCAATAAAACAGAATTCTTTAGCTCAATGAATTAGATGAAATCTGGACAGAAGCCATTCAGCAAACAGAACTGGTCCAGTATCAAAGGAAGCAATGGCATGACCAACATGTCAAGAGGAGGACATTTCAACAAGGTGATTGGGTTCTTCTTTATGATTCTAAATTCAAAGAGTTCAAGGGGAAGCTACAAACTAATTGGATGGGTCCTTATCAGATAAAGGAAGTTTTCCAGAATGGAACAGTGTTGTTGGAAGCTATTGATGGAAGCACAGACAAATTTTCAGTGAATGGCTGCCAAATTAGACTCTATAAAAGGCCATCCACTAAGGAGGAGTTCATCAGAGATTTATGTTTGGTTACAGAGGACACATCCTCTGTCACAATTTTGGACTGAAAATTTGAAAAAAAGAAAAAAGAGAGGGTTGAAAACTAGCAAATGGCGGCCTTCTTAAAAAAAAGAAAAAAAATGAGGGAGATAGAAAACCAGCAAATGGTTGTCTTTCTCGACCAAGGGGATTGAAAACCAGCAAATAGCAGTTCCCTTCTTCATGCCAGATAAGAATAATCAAGCTACGGAAGTGATCAGGTGCTTGGAGCTACTCACACACACCTCCGGCGCTTGCAAATAAGGAGCACCTCCGGCACTTCACGAATAAGGAGCACCTCCGACGCTTGCACACTAGGAGCACCTCTGACGCTCGACCAATAACGAGCTATTCAGAATATAATTGGGAGGGGACCCACCTCTCCAGGTAATCAAGTAGAGATGTCATTTGATGAGGTCATCATGACTCATCCTCCACTTTATGGCAGGAATAAAGATGAAGTCAACACACATCTCAGGGGAAATCCTGACTCTCGTTTGCACAGGTACTTACAAGGACTGTGCTGATGTCACCTAGATACACAGATTTTTGAACCACTCAGCGGGAATGATTGTAGGTTGCGTGACAATAAAGATGTTGACATCATGTCAAGCCACGAAGAAGTTGCTCAGGTACCAGGTCACGTCAAATCTCATCGATGCCGTGGCATTTCAGCCAAGTACATCGATTCCTCATCATTACGATTTGTTTAGGTAAATCTCTCTTAATTAAACATTAATTAGCAACTGTCTTGTCGTTTCTATTTTTGGGTGCCGTCATTATGACATGTCCTCCTACCATTATTTTCCTTCCCAAATGCATGCATGATGCCATCTTTGCTGCACTGTCACCCTGCCTACAGAGTATCCCATCACTCTGCTTCAATTATGACCGCATAAGCACTCTAACCGATTTTAAGTTCTCTTTCCATCATCCAAACCTTTAAACGAATTGACATCATAATCCTCATTCAAAATTGCAAAATACTCTGAAGAACAGAGTCAGCTGATACAATCCTTCAGAGCCTATGGAGTAAAGAAGAATTTTAGCACAGAGGATAGAAAGAAAAATTGGAAATGGGGCTTAAAAAGAAATCAAAGCCAGAAAGTGTTACAGGTCTTTTGCAAGATGATGTTGCAACAGACATTTTGAGGAATGCAGGATGGCTAGAGTTTTTGGAAAAGTTTGAAGGGTTTCAAGAGGATATTTGTTGATGACTTCCTAAGAAACCTGAGGGACATTCAGACAGTTGTAAGGGGACTTCAAATCAGTCTCTTTACAACCACTATCAGCCATATTTCTGGATTGCCTGAACAAGGTAAGAGGTTCTATCATCTGAAAACTTTATATGCTGATTTGATTAGGAATTTCTCTGTTGAAGGTGAACCTGCAATACAGTTGCAATTAAGTAAGAATGAGGTTAAAGGAATTCTTAGGTCCTCACTTCCAAACCCTTTGCAGTCTGTAGCTACATGGTTGATGAAATATTTCAAATTTGATGGTCAATTTTCCTTAGTTCTAGGACCAATAATGAAAATGTTGATATTTTCTGAGACATGGGATTGCACACCTTGAATTCAGTATAAATATACCCAATTTCTTGTACTCTACCATTAAAGCAACTACAAAAAAGTATCAACAAAACAAGGGTCCTATGAAACACCATGGCCTCATTTTTCTGGTAGTCAAACATTACTTTCTGTCCCAAGTTAATGGGGAAGAATTATGGCAGACATTTCTAGATAACCAACCCCAGGACAGAGAGCTAGAGAGAGCTCAAGAAGTGGGTGAGGTTTCCTCTGCCCAGCAAGAAGAAGGGACAGAGCCTTCAACTTCTTCTACAACTGTTGAAAAAGGTAAAAAGCCCCCACTAGAGGCAACTTCATCTGCTACCCTTGTTTCTGACAAGAAGAGGAAAGGAAAAGAAATTAGAGAACCTATTATTGAGCATACAACATATATGACTTGCTCAACAAAGAGAAAAATGACCTTGTCTGAGGAATCTACCCCAATAAGACCAACAAAGGAAAGCCAAGGTCAGAAAACAAAGAGAATTTCAAAGAAAACAGACTCTGACATACATTATTAGGCTAAAGAGCCATCCCATGACTCAGATGACATTCCCCTAATAAGAAAGAAGAAACAGAGAGAGGTTTCTCCTAAGCCAACTGTGCATCTAAGTCCAACTTCATAGCATTCTCCTGTTCCGGAGTCAGCACAAAAAGAAACTTACACCATTTCCTCTGATTCTGAGGATGATACACCTGCTCCACCCATGCTACAGAGAAGCAAAAGGAAAAGGCATCTCTCCCAGACTAAAAAAGATACTGCTCTCCTAGCTGAAGTCCTTTTGGGTTTCAGAGCTTCTGAGGAGAAGGCTGGGCCTTCATCAGTGCCAATAGTTGCAGAGAAGACCCAAGAAGAAATTCAAGATAGGGGGACTGCAGGGGAAGTTGAAGTAGAGCAAATGGATGCAGCTGGCAATGAAGAGCCAATGGTTGTGGGAGCCCCTGAGGTATAGGAGATAGAAGAAGAAACAAGAGCATATTCTCACCCCTCTGACCAAGAGGATATTGAAATTTCAAAAGAACAACAGATGTCAAAGGAGATTGATAATCTAAAAAGACTAATATGGGGGAAGAATTTGATCATCACTGACCTCAAGAAGGTCACGAAGGAGAAAGAGATTGAGCAAAAAGAGGTAATTGAGAAACTGCAAGAAGAGCTCTAGAGCAAACAACAGATAATTCAGGAGAAGGAAGCAAAATTGAAAGCCTAGGAGATTGAGGCAGCTAAAATCCTTAAGGAGAAGGAGGCAGATGCAGTATAGAACATTTCTGATCTTACTCAGGCCAGAGACAATGGTCTCATAATAATTGCAACATTAATTGAAAAAGTACAGAGCCAAGATAAACAATTGACTTGGGCCAACAATAAAATAGATCAAGAGGAACAAGCTTGGAATTTGATGGTCACCCCTCCCTGTCATATAAAAATTTTATGATAGTTTTATCATTGAATTTTTTAAAAAATCAATTGTCAAAAAATATAAAAAGGACCAGCCTACCAACAATCAATCAAATGTGTATTAATTGTTTGATGTCTTGAATTCTAGATCTAAGAGATTTAATTATTGGCATGAAGTTATTCCATTTTGTTATATATTTATTGCAAGGATAGAATTCTAGTATTAGTCAATACCTCCAAAATATAATTTCTACAGCCACTTGCAAATTTAAACAATATTTCAAAAAATAGCAAAGCAATAAGTTTCTAGCCATACCTTAACAACAACTCTTGAAGTCTGAGAGAACTTGACAAATTGAATAAAAATGGAAGAAGCAGTAGCAATTTTTTTTAATCCCACTTAATAATTGTAAATCAACTTTTAATTACAGTACACAATTTAGAGCTCTTCTTAATATGTGTATTTGTAATTGTAATTTGTAATGTTATCCTTATTCCATATATAATAATTTAATAAACAATGGATTAAAAATAAAAAACTTTTGCTTTGTCTTTTTCTAAATTAGAAATAAATTATAAATTATAAATAAATTATTCTATATACAAAGCAAAGATTTTTTTTTTCTCATTTTTAAAATTTATTGAAGATAAAGATAAAGTTGATAAACATTGTAAAAGAAAACATTATTTATATTTTTATAATGTAAAAAAAAAATTTGTTTGTAGTTTTTTTCTAAATTAGAAATTAAAAATAAATTACAATTAGAAATAAATTATTCTATAGAGAAAGCAAAAATTATTTTCTAAATTGATTTTTAAAAATAAAAAACAATATAAAGATTTGTTTGTAATTTTTAAAATTTATTGAAATAAACATTCTAATTTAATATATATTCAAGATAAAGTTGATACATTATTTATATTTTTATTACAAAAATGATATATATTATAACTAAGAATATTATATTATATTTGCTTATTATAAAATTTTACGGTTTACTATTAATTTAAAGAGTCATAGATACAGTTATGTAAAAATTTAGCAAGTAAAGGTATATGGTCAAATAAATTTTAGAGTTGTAAAATACGGTCTAAAATGGCAAAAATGACCAAATAGACCATCAAATTCCAGGCCTGAGGAGGAATATATTCATGAGTTATCTGGCCTAGGGGCAACCAATGAACAAGAGGTACAAACAGATCCATATGTGGGTCCAATCCCCATTGATATACCTAAGGCCCTGTTCCACTGGGAAAGGAGATGTAGAGAATATAAGGCTTATAAGCCTATGTTGCAATTACTGAGGGCAGTTACTATCATGACAAAAAGAGTAGAAACCCTGGAGGAAAAAGTCATTTAGATGGCCTCCATTTCTTCTAAAATTCTATCTTGCAGGCCTCCAAGTGCCAGTTATGCTATGTTCTTACAAGAAAGAGTCCTGCAGAGGAAGTTATCTCTAGTCCTGTCTGATATGACTGAGAATACAGAGACAACAGAGGGGTTCATGGAAGCATATACAAGGAGTTCTGATGAAGACAAAAATTTTCTATGTGAATTATATCTGCATGGTTTCTGTGTTGATGATATGACCTTCATTCTTAATTATTTTGTAGGGGAATGCCAGCTCAAAGCATTCATATCACTGATGATGAATCATCAGATTTGGAATGAGTGAATGGACGCTCATCTCAAGAAGGATACATAAATAAATATTTTCATCAGAAAGGAGTGTCCAAACCCTTGTGCTTTTGGGGTCCAATTCAGAGCATATGTCTATCACCAAAATTTTGCCATTGTATCAAAAAAATCTGCAAGAGTGTTCCATTGATTTTGGTCTTTTATGAACAGTTTAGCTAATCCAGTGCTTGTAGTAGCAAAGAAAAGGTGGAACATTATGACTTCAGAGTAGAAAATGAGAGAAGTGGTGACCCCTGCTAACTTAAGGTTATTTATGAGGAAGGCTAGGTTAATATCCAAAATGATGGATAAACACAAATAGGAGTGGATAGGTGGTCATTTCAGACCCCCTCTCATCATTGAGCCACTACCCGTCTGGGCTGAGCAGATGGAAGATGATAAGTTACAGGAGTGGTTGAAACAAGTTGATCAGTATAGGGGAAATAGTAATGCCAACCGCACCACTTGGACTACCTATGCACAAGACTATAACTTGACTGACAAGATCTTCCACCAGAATAAATCCAGATTGTGAGAAGTAGGAGGACCTACTAATCCTTAAGTATGGGGGGAATGATGAATGCCAAGTAGCACCCATGAAATACATATTTTTACCTCTCTTTTTCTCCCTTTTTATCCCATTGTCCTGATGACTGCACCTAAATAGGCTGACAAGATTGTTCTAAATTATGATTAATGAGAGATGAATTACTTAAGATCATGGTTTTTGATTAAAGGACTAATGTGTATTGAATTGATGGAAATATGCAGAAATCTTCTCTTTTTGAATCAACAGGTGCAGGTGTTCGAGTAGGTAGTTTTGTGCATCTCTAGAGGTAGTCCTAATGATCTCCAGAGCTGACATCAACTTGCCACATCTGGTCTCCAAAGTTTCAGATTTAATTGGAGAAGTTTTTGGGATAAGAAGGTGAAGCATCTCCGGAGCTAGATTGAAGTCTTGAGCATCTCCAGAGTTGAACAAGAAGATCACAAACATATCTCCGGAGCTACAAATAGGGACATACATCTCTGGCACCTTTTTAGAACAGTGCAGATTTCTAGGATAGCTACCAATCAGACACTTCCAGTGGTGATCGGGATGCTCCTGATGTTACTCAAATCATCACTTGAGTAATTAAGGGCAGTCTATAGTTAACTGCTGGAAGTTTTATCTCTTTTTGGTTTTTGCATGAGTTACTGATGAACAGATTTAATCCCTATATTTCAGGGCCTCGCTGCCCATTTGTATTTAAGACTAAGACTCAGATTCAGTGTGAACTTCTGTTCCTCTCAATCTATTTTTATTTGCATGGATATTTATTATGTAGTTAGACTATTAGTAGAATAAAGAGATTGATGTCATCTCTTAGATGAACTAGTAGAATAGGATGCGTGATATCTCATCACAGATTGTAGATATGAACTTACAGAAGTAGTAGAAAAGAACATTGATTATTCTTCTAATTTCCGTAATCTCATTTTGATATCAATATTTTGCTGAATACAAAGATGATGGAATTGGATTGAATTAAGTTGTGATATCATTCTTTTGTGCTGATTCTTTACTTTAGTCTTCAGCCCTAAGGGTGTGGAGCAAGGGCCCACTCTCACCACCAAGGCAGAAGGCTAGTACTGTTGTTTTATTGTTTCAGATTTTTGCTTTAAAAGATATTTACTATTTTCATTGATAGATGCATGTTTCAGTTTATAGATTTGCTTTAAGTAATTTACTGTTCAGTTCTATTTTCAATATTCTTGGAATTCATTTCATAGAAGATAGATCAGTTCCTTTAAATCAGTAGATGTCATTAGAGTTAGTTAGATAAAACTAGAAACTATAGGATTCCTAATTTCAGATAGTCAAGGACACAGCCCTGGATTTGACAAAAGAAATATGATTAAATGATAAGGTACAACGACCCTTGTCACCATCCATAGGACTTGACTTTACAAACAAAAGGATGATCTTATGCATGCCCAACATAATACAACCTTGTCTAGACATGTGAGGAAGAAAAATTGGAGCATAAGTCCTTAGTGTACAAAAGGTATTGAATAGCCTTAGATGCAAAAGGATGACCGGTATGCAAAAAGATATTGCAACACACACAAGATATGAATATTAGCTAGAGTAATAAGGGCACCCTATAAACATAACATACGAAAGCAATGGTCATGCCCCATTCCATGCCCTCCATAACACACCAAGATGTAGAAAGATTGAGGAGGCGTTGAAGGAATCATGGAATGAGACAAAAAGAAAAATCAATAAGAAAAAGACCAACTAACCAGAACATACAACCATCATATCTCTTGCCAAGAGTTATGTGGATTTAGGATTTTGCCTATTGTACGAAGGATGTATCCATAAGGCAGGGATTTGTGATGATTTGGATAATTCAAATGATAGGTGAATAGATATGAAGGAAATATATGCGATGGTCAATTGTGATCTCGTTGTTTGTGGTTTTGATGGAAGCTCGATGTTTTGGTAGTATGTGTAGTATGTTTCTTGTGTGAGTGTCAAGTTTAAGTGAGGATGGGGATGGAGTGGGATGGTGGCATATAGGAGTGTTTGTTTATTATGGAGTTAATGTTTATTATGAGGAATGTTATGAAGTGTCTATATGTGGTGAGGTGTGAAAGGGTGGATAACCAATCTTAGGTGGTAGGGACAACCAAGGAGGTTGGAGATACTAGGATCCCAATGTGGATATTTATGGAGTGAATATATTAGTAGGATGGAGGGATAGGTTTTATGTGGTTATAAATGGGATGGGGAAATAGTAATCTAGCACAAACCTCTAATCTAGAGTTTGGAAGTGGGATGGAGATAGTTGACAGAGCAATAGAAGGGTGCGAATAGTGGATCCGGTTCGATACTACACATGACTCTTGTGAGCAAGTTTTCATCATGGTACTTATTCAAGGCGCCACAAGATGTGGTTTTCACCATAGGATGAATTATTTCTCTTTACTATTTTTTATCTCTTTTAAAAAAAATTGTATTTTTTGATCATTTTTTTGATTTTTTTTGTATTTTTTGATGGGGTATTCAGCAGCCTAGGTATAAAATTATTTGAGATGGATGATGTTCATGGGTTCTTGAAGTTCTTTGCCTTCAAGAGTAGCCAGAAGGTATGCCCCAAAACCATACTTAGAGATAACCACATAGGGGCCCAATTAGTTGGGTTCAAACTTGCCTTTCTTTTCTCGTTCTCGAAGATTATTATGATTTTCTTTTAGAACGAAATCACCTACAACAAATTCTCTTGCATGGATCTTCTTGTTGTAGGATCTACGGAGCCAATTTTTGAAAGGAAGCAAGGTATGTAGAAAACACTTCTTACATTGATTTACTGAGGAAAGATTTATGCAAATTTTAACCTTTTATAGTTACAGATTAAGATGCACATTAACAAGAAGGTAATAACAACATTCAAATGCAAACAAAGCTCACAACACAAGATATATGTGGGGAAAACCCTTTCAGGTGAAAAACCCCACACTCCAAAACCTGCACAATATATTATCAAATCAAAAGATGATTACAACACACTTGCAATGCAAGTTCTTTCAGGAGTACACACTGTCGATTCTCATTCGCATCCTATGACCTTTCACACTCTCTAGCTGCTTATAACAAGCTTTTTAGAAGCTTCTAGAAATTAGTGTTGCCCCTGGACCCCACAAGGGACCCCACAAGGGGTGCTGCCCCTTGACTTTGTCTTGTGGGCGTTGGCCGCAAACCCTCGTTGATTATTCAAGGGGGAAACCGTGATTGCCAAAGCCACCAAATTTATCTTGTTGCATGTACACAAGGTGCCGACTATGCCAACTCAACATGGGATCTTACAACATAGTGTTGAATAAATAAATCCAACATTAGGAACTTCCAAAGGTTAAGACACCTTAATTCCCAACAATTTTGATATGTGTGTAGATGATTGAAGGCATTCAGGTGTCATTCATCTAGTAGCTCTAACTCTTGCAGGTGAGCAACACAATATTCCTCCTTAGTGATGAGATTACACAAAGAGATGCACAAGGAGGGGAGTTCAATCTCAATTGGTAAGATTTCTTCAAAACCAAATATGAGTGATTATGGAGTGGCTCTGATGGGTGTGTGGATGCTTGTGCACGATATGCCCAAATGGATGAATGAATATGGAGGTTCCAATCATGACCAATTTCATTGACAACTCTCTTGAGAATTTTCAGTAAGGTTTTATTAGTTGCCTTGACTTGGCCATTTCCTTCGGGATAGTATGGAGTGGACCAAAGATGTTGAATGTGGAATTGCTCACAAAGGGTGTGAACATCATTATTTTTGAAGCGTTTTCCATTATCTGTGATGGTCACATATGTAATATCATAATGACAAATGAAGCGATAGAGGATAAGTTAGCAATTTGGGAACTAGTGGTAAAGGTGAGGGGGATGGCTTCAACCCACTTTGTGAAGTATTAAGTGGCGGTGATGATGAATTTGTGGCCATCGGATGAGGGGGGTGAATCTTGCCAACAAGATCTAAGCCCCATTGAGAGAAGGGTCATGGTGTTGTAATCAGTTGCAAGGCCTGAGAGGGAGCATGAATAAGGTCCCCATGTTGCTAACAAGGTAACTTATATTTCTTCATGTATTCACATGCATCGTGCTCCATAGTCAACCAATAATATCCTTTGCATAAGAGTTTTTTGGTGGGGATGATACCACTTGTGTGAGCATTGCAGATACTAGCGTGAACTTCATGTAGTGCAAACGAAGCCTCTTCTGTATTTAAACATCGCAATAGATTGCCATCATAGCTTCGATAGTAAAGAGTGTCGACGAGGATGGTATAGCGCGAGGCTTGGTGAATGAGGGATCTTTGTTGTTTTCAAGAGAAATTAGGTGGGATGGTGTGATTTTGAAGGTAGGTGTAAATGTTATGATACCAAGGGATTTCAGGACCAACAATTTCACATACAAATTTTGATTTCATGACTCTGTATGCCAGCATGAGGAGTTGTTCCACAAGGAATTCATATTGATGGCTATCATTTGACATGTCTAGTTGTAGCCATTGCATCAGATGCTTTGTTATGAAGTCTAGACACTTGTTCAAACTAAATGTAGACAAAGTAGATCTTGTACTCATCAACCATTTGTTTATAAGGAATCAATTTGTCATCTTTAGTGTGGTACTCATCATTTAATTGCTTAATGACCAATTGGGAGTTGCCGTAGACTTGTAACTACTGGATATTCCATTGAGTTATTGTTTTAAGGATGGTGACCAAGGATTTATATTTGACCACATTGATTGTGCATGGGAAGGCAAGCCTATATGACTTAGGAATGTAGTCTCCTTCAGGAGTGACCAAAAGTATTCTAGCTCCTGATCCATAACTTAGAAATGATCCATCGAAATAAAGTTTCCACATAGAGCTGGTTCAGTTGTTGTGAGGATAGATTCATCTAGAAAATCTATAGTGAGAGGTTGATGGTTGACAAGAGGGGCCTCTGCTAACTGATCTACCACAACCTAGCCCTTAATAGCCTTGTGGTCCACATATTCAATATCAAACTCACTAAGTAGCATAACCCACTTAGCCATTCATCTTGTGAGGGAAATTCTAGAAAGCATGTATTTGAGAGGGTCAAATTGTGAGATGAGCTAAGTAATTGATTGACTTAGCATATAGTGTCGTATCTTTTGGGAGCTAAAAATAATAGATAAATATGCTCATTCCATAGGTGTGTAGTTAAGCTCATAGCTAACGAGGGTCTTGTTGATGTAATAGATAGTCCTTTCACGACCGATTTCATCATGTTGTGCTAGAAGTGCCCCCGGTGCTACTGAAGTTGCTAATATGTACAATAACAAAGGCTTTCCAGGAATGGGTGCCATGAGGATGGGGGAAATGCCAAATATTATTTGATTTGGTCAAATCCCTATTAACAATTTTCATCCCACTTGAATTGTACCTCTTTTTGAAGCAAATGAGAAAATGGTTGGCACTTATCAATGAGTTGGCCAATAAATCTACGGATGGTGTCATGCCCACATTTCACATGCGGTCACAACACACTAACCCGCGTGTCATGTCCACATGCGTCATGTGGTCATGATACGAACTATCAAAAAATTTCCCCTTACTACTCTGAAAGCCCCCCCTCGCACCCACAAGCATGCTCGGTTGCGTATGTTTATGTCGTCATCGATAATGTTGTTAACAGAATAATAGCTTTGCGTGCTCCTTCACTATGTTGGACTCACTAGTTGCTTGATGATGTTCACTATGTTTTAACGTTGGTTTTAAAATTTAGCGTTTAAATTACGGGACAACGGGTTGGCCCTAATGGGTTTTCTCCTTGCATTATTTATTACCTCCTCTTTCAAGTTGATTCGATAAATTTCACGTTCAATTGTTTACTTATTTATTTATTATCTTAAATTAATTTACTAAGATAATTTGTGCTCAATACTCTGAATATTTCGTTAGGCATTTAATAACTCCGAATAAATATTTCCATAATTATGTCTTAATAGAGATAAATATATATTATATCAAATTTAATTCTTTTCTTTTGAAAGTGGAATTTGCAACTAATTACATCTATTACATCTACATTTAAATAAATGAAAAAATAAAAATAAATAAATAAATAAATATATATATATATATATATATATATATATATATATATATATATATATATATATATATATATATATATATATATATATATATATAATTAAATCTCTCTTTTGTAATGGATTCCACCACTATTACAACTATCACATCTAAGTATATATATATATATATATATATATATATATATATATATATATATATATATATATATATATATATATATATATATTTTAATTAATTATCTTTCCCTTAAGTGGATACCACAAGTAACACCACTATTACAAAATTTACATATATATATATACCTACATATATATATATATATTGGCTTTATTATTATTTAATCATAATCTCCACTCATGTTTTAATACCATATTATTATGAAATTTCAACTCATAGAATTGGGGTTAAATAACCCTAACCCTAAATCTTATTTAGGCTTGTTGTGGTTTCAGGTGTGAGAGGAGCGGCGGTAATGGTGATCGACGGCGCTGGTTGCAGGGCCGAAAGGAGTGTGGAGAGGCAGAGTGGAGGGTGTTTGGTGGCCACGGCGGCAATGACGAAGGCCTGTGGTGGAGGGTGGAGTGTAGACTGCAGAGGGCGGCGGTGGAGGGTGGTGTTTAGGCCATAGAGGGCAGTGGTGGAAGGCACGGTATGGGCCGCGGAGGGCGGCAGTTGACAGACGCGGTGGGGAGGGCCGCGCAGACAATGGTGGGCGGTAACAACCACAGCAGGGGAGTGGTTTAATAGTCGCGGTGGGGGATGTGGGGGTGGGGCTCCGCCCCTCCCCACACCCTTCTTGTTGTAAATGATTATCGGTGGGGGTTTAAACCCCCACCACATTTCTTGTAAATGGTTTGGCTGTTTAGCAAATAAAACAGCGATCTCTTCTCTGCAAATTTTGTAATTTCAAATTAATACTAATTAAAATATATATATATATATATATATATATATATATATATATATATATATATATATATATATATATATATGTAGCTCATTTCCACAATTTCATTTAATTTAAAACTATTTAAATATACTTATATATATTTTTTTTTGTTTGGTAAGTGCCATCATGGGGATGGCTCCCTTTGATATATATAAATAAAATAAAAAGCGTTGTTTTTATTTATTGGCTAATTCCTTCCCGGAGTGCCATACGAAACAGCTTACAAGTCTAGAACTAAAAACTACTATGTCTTTAGCTTTAACCACATCTCATCCAATGTGTTACATGATCTCGTGCATTATCATCGTAATGCCTTCTGCTGTCTCCAGAAGCCTTCCTATCTGTCTTTCTATAAATTCCCCTTTGTTTTCCTGAAGCATCTTATGGAAGATTTCCAGGTTCTTGTTTTCGATGCCTTCTTTGTAAGCAGCGAGGATATCTCTTGCCTTCTTGGATCCTATTCCCCTTGCATAGGCAGATTTCAGAGTTTCCTCCGCGCGGTCTCCTCCAATAGAATCGATCTCCCCCATCACCACTGTGTGGTTGGCTTGAGCTACCAACCGCACTCCCCAACACACTCCATAGAAAGAGCCGCCCATGACCAGTGAGATATTGGCGAAGAAGAGTTGATATACTCGGCCATCGTGTACATGACTGCCACTCCACGATCCTCCTCCAATGATTTGCAAAATTGCTGTTTTGGCTGCTTCTTCTTTCAGTTTAAACAAACACCCCACCTGCTGCTCCTTTCCTTCCTCCAGACAGCGGCACTGCACTCCCATTATTCTAGCCATCTCAACCTCTTCCACCACTCTATTCCCAGGTAAGGCTTCGACTAACTTAAAATATGCAAAACTATTGTCCCGTTCATCATTGCCGCGCTGAAGAAATCGAAATCTCATAGATATCCCAAATCGTCCTAACAAATGTTAGTATTAATCTATCTAAACTCCGTCGTCGGATGTGTGATTCCTCAGATCGTCCACCTTCTGCGAATTTTCCTTGTCTGAGCAAAGTACCGCATCAAGCCCATTCCAGCATGCTATGTCTGAATCGCTGACGTCCTTTCCTCCCCTCGTGATCCCTTGGTTAGTCAAGAAATCCGCGGCTTTATTTGCTTCTCTATAAATGTGTCTGATAGAAAAGTTCATGTTTTACAGGACGTCCTTGACTCTCTTCACTCCTTTTTTTAAAATCCAATTTGCTGCATTGTTTCTAATAATAGAATTAATAATGATTTGGGAGTCCCCCTCTATGTCTATGTTTGTCCATCCTTTCTTGGCGCAATCCACCACACCTCTAGATAGTGCTTCTAATTCTGCCATATTATTTGAAGCCACTCCCAAATCGCCCGACGCTGCCCAAACAAAATCTCCCCTCTCATTCCTGACAATATAACCATATCCTACTTTTCCCGGGTTGCATTTGGAGGCCCTGTCAAAATTTAATTTGAGTCTACCCCTTGGAGGAGCCAGCCATCTTGTTTGAGCTCTTGTTTTCTTCCCTCCTCCCAATCCTTTCGGTACTTTAAGGTCAGGCCATAATTTCATGATTGCATCATCCCAACATGTAAACTTACAGCGTCCCCTACTACTTGCTTTGGAGTTTATTATTTCAACTAAGCCAATTTCTATTTTCTTTATTAGTTTATCTGTAGAGATTTCTTTTTCTTCAAATATTCATTGATTCCTTTCCTTCTAAATCTGCCAAACTATCATGGATGGCAAAGCTATCCAGATGCTCCCCCAGAAACCTTTCCATTGTAGTATTGGCCAACTTTTCAAGTAGTCTACTATTGTTAAATTCATGGCTCCTTTCCATTCTAACAGGCTGAGGAAATACGTCCATACCTTCTCAGCTACCTGGCATCTTAAAAACAAATGGTCAAGAGTCTCTTCATGTTGCTTGCATAGTGTACATCTGCTTGGGCCAGAGATCCCTAGCTTCTGCAACCTGTGCCCTGTTAGAATACTTCTATGAAGCACCGTCCAAAGAAAGGCTCCTGCCTTGGGTAGTACTTGGTTGTCCCAACAAATCTTTTTTGGCCAGTGATCTGATAAATTGCTCTTTGTCTGACTTCAATAATTGATATCCTATCTTAACTGTGTATTGTCTGGACTTTGCACCACACCAAATGATCTCATCGCTGTCATTGTTTTTCCGAATCTTTCTTTCATTGAGTATTTCCGCATACTTCTTTTTGGTGTCCGTATCTACATTGTACTTACTAGGATCCACCCATCTAACTAAGCCTTCCTCGTCTTCTCCTTCGAAGTAGTCCGCCACCTTTTCTCCTCTATCCTGAGTCATTTGTTCTCTTAACCCTGATAATTCTTGCAGGCTATCTAGCGACGGCCATCCTTCCCATGAATCCGTCCAAAAGTTGGCGTTTCTCCCATTATTAATACTCCACGTCAAATGATCTAAAATTATCGGTTTGCATTTTTTGATGAAATTCCATATTGGCGAGCCACCCCCTGGATTCGCTATGGTCAAAATTCTATTGGGATCTGAATCATCTAAATATTTGCTTTGCATTATTCTACACCAAAGTTTCTGTGGTTGTTTTGCCAATTTCCATACCAATTTAGCTCCTAGTGCTTCATTCTGGAGCTTCAGTTCTCTCATTCCCATCCCACCCTTTTCTAAGGGGCACATGGCTTTGTCCCATCCAATTAATGGTATTCTTTTAATATCTCTCGATCCTTCCCACAGAAACTTTTTCCAACCACTCTCCAAGTTGGTTCTGGCCTTGTTTGGAACCTGAAGACAGGACATCATTTGGATCGGGACTACCCCTAGCACTGATTTTAGCATGGTAATCCTTCCTGCTAATGTTAACCATCTTCCTTTCCAAGTGTCCATTTTATTCTTAGACTGAGCGATTACTTCCTCCCAAAGCTGAGACTTATTCTGTCCACTGAACATAGGGGCCCCTAAGTGTTTGGTTGGTAAGGTATCTACTTGGCGTCCCAGGATTTGTGATATTTGGTGTTGCCATCGTCGAGAGGTATTGAAGAAAAACATTCTTGTCTTCTCTTTGTTTACCACCTGCCCCGATAGATTCGTGTAAGTGTCTAACACTCTTTGGATCGCCTTTGCTTCTGCTGGGTTAGCTTCCCCGAATAGTAAAGTGTCGTCTGCAAACTGAGTGTGTGTAACTAGTGCTAATCCTTGAGCTACCCTGACTCCTTTCCATCCCCCTGATCTTTGACAATGTTGAATCATTTTCCCCATTGCCTCAGCCATTAAAACAAAAAGGCACGGGGATAACAGATCACCTTGTCTCAATCCTTGTGATATCTCAAAAAAACCACACAACAATCCATTCACTGCTACTGACATTCGTGGAGTGGAAATACACTGGTAAATGCCTTCAAGCCATGACTTGCCGAAGCCCATTTTCTCTAAGATCCTTAGGAGGAAGTTCCATCTAACTCTGTCGTACGCCTTGCTCACATCTAACTTGATTAGCATACTCTTCTGTCTGTTTTGATTGATCGAGTGGATAACTTCGTTTACTAGGATAATGTTGTCCGCAATTTCTTTTCCTGGCGTGAAACCATTTTGATTTTTCGAAATAATTCTCCCCAAAATTGGTTTTAGTCTATTAGCGATTGTCTTGGTGAGAATCTTGTAAACCGTGTTACATAATGAGATTGGCCTGAAATCACTAACCCTCCTGCATTCTGATTTTTTTGGAATAAGTGCAATTACTGTATTGTTTATTTCTTTTACAAATCTTTTCTTCTTTCTGAAGTCTTCCAGTATGTTCCAGACCTCCTTACCCACAATAGGCCAACACTTCTGATAAAAAAGAGTGGGAAAACCGTCTGGGCCTGGCGCTTTATCCGGGTGTAATTGGAATGCTGCCTTCCTAACTTCTTCCTCTATGAAAGGCTTTTCTAATGCTTCCCTTTCTTCATCGTTTAATATCTTATCTATGTAATTTGTGGCTTGTTCTATGTTTAACCAATCAAAACCCTCCTCTGGTGCCAAAAAAGCTTGAAAATAGTTAACTATTTCTTTTTCGATTTCTTCTTTTTTGTTTATTATAATACCATTCCCAATGGTCAACTCTGAAATTTTGTTCGCCATTCTTCTGGATTTGACTGAGTTGTGAAAAAAATTTATATTTTTGTCGCCTGCTTCCAGCCACACTTCTCTGGCTTTACTTCTCCAATATTCTTCTTCTCTAGCTAACAATTCGTCCCATTCGGCCATAAGATCTTTCTCTTTTTTGTAGTCATTTTGAAACATCCCTTCCCTTATAACTTTCTGATTTAGCCCCTCCAGTTCTTCTTCAACTCTATTTTTTTCTGCAAATATGTCTTTGAAAGTGTTTTTGTTCCATTCCTTCAATCTCTTTTTAACATGTGCTAACTTTTGACAAAAACCATAGCTTACCGATCCTCCCTTTCCTGGAATCTCTAACCACCATTTCCCTATACACTCTATCAGTTCCTCGTTTTGCCACCACATTTTTTCGAATTTGAAATATGAGTTTTTTGGCTTAAGTAATTGGCCTATTTCGAGCTTTATGGAGTAATGGTCTGACAAAGAACATGGCAAGATGCTCGATTCAATTCCTAAATCTGTTTCCAACCAGTTCGAGCTGCAAAGAAATCTATCTAATCTTTCAGCAATGTTTGTGAAGCCTTCCCTCCTATTAGTCCATGTAAAGCTTCCTTCTTTAGGAGGGAAATCAATTAACCTTCCTTCTTCAACAAATTCCCTAAAATCTTTTGTTGCATTGTTTACTGTTCTCAAACCTCCTCTTTTTTCTTCCAAATTTAGAATTGCATTAAAATCTCCTCCCAGAATCACCCTTTCTTCACCCAGCCCTTGCATTTTACCTAAAATGCTATTCCAAACTTCCTTTTTTTCCTCTGTCTTGGTTGGCCCATATACACAACAAATCCAGAAAGAGATATTGACATGATATAAAATGACTTTTCCTATTATCCAACTTTGACTTACCTCAACTTCCTTGACATCTACTTTGAAAGGGTTCCACATTAGGCCCACACCTCCTGCAGTACCCCTGGGTTCACTGAAAATACCTGTTAAAGGCCTACAATGCTGTGTAAACTTCTCCGCTTCTTCCTGCATCAACCTGGTTTCCTGTAGTAAAATTATATCCAACATTAACTTAGAGAGGTGGCGCTTGATTGCGCACCTTTTGTTAGGGGCATTTAAGCCCCTAACATTCCATGAAAGTATCTTCATGGCTTCCCAAGGGAGGTGTTTCCTCCCTTGGATCTTAGCATGTATTTCTTGATGCTCGAAAGTCCCTTGTCTGTCGCATACTCCTCTCTTTTCTTCTTATCCATTTTCCTTCCTAACTTCTTTCCGTTGCCCGTAGTTCCTCTTGCTCCAGTTTGGCTAATGTGTCGAGGTTCAATAATTCCAATTTCCTCTCTATCCTCAATAGCCTCTTCTTCATCTAACCAATCATCGTTAGGCCCTTTTTCTGCTTCTAGATTCTCTCTAACTATCTCTGGACTGTATTCATCTTTTTCTTCCTGCCTATCAACTCTTGCCGAATCCTTGGATTCTTCCAACGAAGCATTATGTCCCTCCTCAAGTTTCTTCATGATTTCCATATGTCGATCCTCTGATTTTGTTTCTGTGTCTGCCGTTGGTGACTCATTTTCTTGAAGAATTGGAGAATTAGGATTCCTGTTTGAAGATTCTACTGGTATTTCTGTGTCTCCTCCTATGCCCCGAATCCCTTGCTTTTCCTTTTCTGTTTGCTTCGGTTTCTCCTTCTTGTCCACATTGTCATCTGCTTTTTTCCCAGCAAGGATTTTAGGGCATCCTTTTTCCATATGTCTTCTGCTTCTGCATTCAAGACATAAATATTCTCTCCTCGATTTCTATAACCTGTTCCCAGGTCCCTGCTGAAGTGGTCAGCATTATCTTTCTTGGAATCTTGTTGATTGCTATTAAACTGATTCTGGCGAAATAAATTGAGTCGTTATCTCCTATATCCAACTCTACTATATTTCCTAAGGTATCTCCAATTTGGTATAGACAACTTCCTGACCAATATTCAAATGGTAAATTGTATAGTCTTATCCATATTGGTTCCTTGTAAGGATCAAAGTTATTTGGATTAAAATTTGGCCTCCATTTCTGTGTGTAAATATAATCCAGCCCTATTTTCCATGGCGCATTGTCCAGAATTTTATCCCTTTCAGCTTCTTCTTGGAAATCGACCACAAAGAATTGTTTGGGTATGAAATGAATTATTTCTGCTTTTGTCCAGTTTTCTTCAATCCATTCCTTGATCTGTTGTTTGGATTTGTTTCTTCCTATCACCCTTCTTATAAGAGCTGTTTGTTCTAGTGCGTTTATGTCTTTATCCACTTTGTCTTTAACATCGATTGTCACCTCTTCCTCCTGCTGCGTATCTATCTGCCCTTTGGTAATATCTGAATAGCTCCTCCTTATTTTGTTAATCGGGACTGCGTTTGCTCCTGTTGCGGCGAATGTTGCCTTCCCATTTTGTTTGTATATCGCTTCTCTTCCTTCGCTTTTCTCGCCACCTTTCGCTGTGAAAAATCCTTCTGCCCGCTTGTTCACTCCTGCCTGCTTTTTTGCTCCTTCCATATTCGCTTTTTTTATGACTCTTTAGAAATATTTTAATATACTTATATATATAAGTATATATACAAGTATACCAAATTTTCTCTACTTCATTTAATAATAAAAACACACACACACACACACACACACACATATATATTTATATATAAACAAATATATCAAATTTTCACAACTTCATTTAATAATATATATATATATATATTTAATTCATAACAAAGTTTCACATATCCTACAACCTTTCAGTTCTCAAATTAACAAATTCATTTCACATTTTCTCTACATTTTAATTTACAATATAGTAAATACTTGAGAGAAATAGAAAGTAAATAACCATATAAATATGTATTTTTAACTAAATTTTAATCTATCAAGTATACATTTTATTTCAAATATAGTTTAAGAGTAATTACAGGGAGCTAATAATCCTCCACTTCAATCACCAAAGTAAATCGATTTAGATTATTTTCCATTGCATACTTAAATCAAATTATAATCTATTTCCAAAGGCAAATATACATCTTTTCTACTTCTGTAAATGTAACTTTCTCACTAATTAGCACAAGAGATAAATTTTATCAACTGGTCTAAATCAACAACTAATCTCACAACTTTACAATTTGATAAACAAAATAACAACTGTAAGATCCCACAACTCACTAACATTCTACGGAAGAAATTACTTTCTTCTCCCAATACAATTTTTCTACACTTTCAGAGGGAGCATTCTCTCCTCTTTTAAAAGAAACTTATCCAGGAAGAAAATTAAAGAGACCAAGCTCTCATTACAAATCGAAAGATAGAACATTTTCTCTAAACAAGGAAAACTCCTCCAATCCTCTCAACATGCTCCAAGATAAACCTGTATGACAACCAAAGAAAGTATACACCACACAACAAGCTCTCCTCCCTACCATAGACCCGCAAGAGGGTCACCCTCAAGCTAGGGAGATCATCCACACGCCCAGGGTAGAATAGACCAATACACTTCACAACATTGAATAACAACAATTAAAGCAAACAACATTCAAACTCCCACGGTTTTACACACATTACAAAGACTCAGCTAAGGTGAGTTCAAAGGGGGGTAGGGAAGTAGACTCTCTCTACTCCAAGGTGTCATTCTTCTCAAACAATTATCATAGCTTATCTCATGGCCTCAAGCCAACAAAATTATTCTTTCTCATGGCCTCAAGCCATCCAAATAATAAAATCACAAGGATATCCCAAATAGGCTCTCAAAGCCTTATAGCCCTCTAGGCTCAAAATTACCAACATGCCCTCAAGGCTTCCATATACCAAAAGAAGAATACACCCAAGGAGGTTCACACCTTCCCTTCCCCATACCTGATGAGCATTGTCTTCCAACTGGAAGAAGCTCTTTCATACACCCAACACAAACCCAAAATAGCAAAAATAACACATAGACAACCCTTGCAAATCCACATTCATCAAACAAGAATAAAACATACATAGGTGAGTAAACTGGCTCACTAACCTCTACAAGCCCAATTATGGAAGTATTTTGAAGAAGAGCTCCACCCTTAGTCTCCTCCTCCAAGTTCTCCTTCTTTACACAATAATCCAACCCCCTTACACTCTCCCTCTTCTCCTCTTTAAAACAAATTCTCTCCCTTATCCCTTATTCTAAGTGGCATTAAAAAACTAAACCCACTCCTTATCCATTATCCCTAGTGGACTTAAAACAATTAACCCCACTCAAGAGGTTCCCCACCTTAGCCCTTTTCCAACACATGTAGGAATAAAATATAATAAGAAAAATAGAGATAAAAAGGAAGTGGATGACACACCACCCTTTTTATGGGGGTCTCCCACCAAAAGAGAGGCACAAAGAGACAAGCACTCCATTATTGGTGGATCATGGAGTCATTCATGACTTGGAAGTGGGTCTAAGTGTAGATTCCACTCATCCCATTATCCCAATGCTTCCAAATTCGTCACTTAACTTCACCATGAAGTTGAAGTGACCATATGGAGGTTATCCCAAGGTTATCCTAGTCAAAAGGGTCCCTAGACCCATGGGGTATAACCTAGGGTTGATTTTAACCTAGTTAGGACTCCCAGAGTCAAGTAAAAACACAAGAAGAGGGTCAAAAAGAAATAAACTTAAACAAGATTCATAACAACATCTTTTACAACACATATCACAATACAAGTGAATCAGAGGGTAGACCTAATTCCCTTGACCCCATGCAACATTACCACATTACAACATTACAACATTTCCACCATACACGGAGTTGATCTTAGTTCCTCATGGAACTAGATCGGCTCACAAGGGATACAACATAGGGTGTGGAATGATCTCCTGTATTTGTGGTTTTGTTAGCAATACCTGCACACTCAAACTCGAAGTCAATAACACATAAAGATATCATAGCCGAAGCAATTTAAATACATGCATACCTAAACATTCTACCATATAAACATACTGAAATCACATTAAAGTTCCATTTCTAATATTATCCATTCATCATTCACTTAAAAGCAACATCTAACTATCATTGCACAATTGTTTTCTTAAAAATCAATTAGGTTTAATAATCAAGATTCTGGGATCAATAGTCCCCCAATCATAAAAGTAATAGCAATAGTACTGTAAATAGTCTCATGCACAGAAGTGAAAAAGGTAGGCCTCACAGATGGCTTGAAGTTTACCCTGAAGGTTGTAGAGTTGTTTTAAAGTCATCAGTGGTGGCATTTTTGTAATGGCGGTGAGCTTATCTAGATACACTTCAATCCTTCTACGAGAAACAATGAAGCCCAAGAGTTTCCTGATGTTACCCCAAAGACACATTTCTTAGGGTTGAGGCATAGCTTGTATTCCCTTAGGTGCTCAAATATGTGTTGTAGCACTTCAGGATGTTCAGCCCTTGTTCCAGAATTCCCAAGTAGGTCATCCACATAGTCTTCCATAATCTTGTGTAGCATGTCATGAAACATAGTGGTCATGGCTCCTTGGTATGTTGCCCCTGCATTCTTGAGTCCAAGGGCATGACTTGCCAGCAATAGGTGTCCCAAGGACATGTGAAAGTTATTTTATTTTGATCTTTAGGGGCAATTTTGATCTGATTATACCCAAAAAATCCATCCATGAGGGAGAGCATTTCATGACGCGCTATCAAGTAAACAATGATGTCAATGTTCGAGAGCAGGAAATTGTCTTTTTGACATGCTTTGTTTATATCCTAAAAATCTGTATAGACTTAGATGCCCCCAGGTTTCTTAGTAACATGGACAATGTTTTAAACCCATTCAGGATAATCAATAGGGTGAATGAAGCCCACTTCTAACAATTTCTGCAATTCTTCTTTGGCCAACAAGGTAACCTGAGGGTGCATTTTTCAAAGCTTTTGTTTGACAGGCCTTGCATCTGGATGCACCACAAGATGATGAATGACCAATGAAGGATTCAAGTTTGGCATATCTACATAGGACCAAGCAAAGATATCAGGTGCTCTTTGGAGTATAGTTGACATGTCATATTTTTATTGGTGGTGAGAGTTTCTGCAAGATGGGTGATTCTTGGTTGCTCTTTAGTTCCAAGATTAATCTCTTGTGTGCCTTCAATCAGGATAGTGGAGCATTCCTACCAATATGGAGGCATGGGTGGAAGTTGGAGTTCCTCATCTTCTAGCACCTCGAAGAGGTTTTCACTAGGAGACACATCTTTATGTTTCTCTTTTGTGTTCAATAGTGCCTTAGAGAGGTTTTCACTAGGAGATGTTTTTCCATTTTTTGATTTTTTATTTTGACTAAGGAACTCTTCATGTTTCCAAAGTAGGCTTTGGTATTCAGGCATACTTTGTACTTTGATGTGTCGTGGAGCTCTAGGAATGCATTGAGAGCCTCATCATTTTGGAATATATTGAGAGGCGGTGGTCCTTGTTGGTCCTAGTCGATGAGGTCGAGATGGGAAAGAGAGAGGTCAATGAGGAAAATGGAATTGTCAGGGAAGATACATGAAAGATCAAGGTATTCGTATGAGGTTATGATGACGTATGAGGTTATGATGATGTCTGGTGCGATGTTGTCAATAGAAAGAAGGGGATCATTTGCAATTTTTGAATGTTCACGAGGACCCTTGATTCTCACAATAGGTGGTGCATATCCTAATCCAAAGTATTTGGCACACTGCTTTGGTGAAGTTAGGTCTACCAGAATAGGCTTAGTAGGTCCTTTCTCATTAATGCCAAGTCCTTTTCCTTGATAAGGAATTTTTTCACACATTTGATATGGCACAAGATATTTCTTCTTCAGGTAGGTGAGATCAACTTCTTCCTTATCGGATTCATCATGATATAGCCAATTTTTTGGGAAGTCTATGATTTATTCTTCTTCTCGGGATATCTCTAATAGAGTGAAGGGAATCCTATCACCTAGTTTGTGAACCTGCTCGCAGGCTTTTTTCTATAGTAGGCATCCATGAGATCTAGGGGACAAAGAAAGTTTCCCACGTGGAAGGCATTATGAAGTTTGTATTCCCCATAGCCTTTGTTGATGATCTTGTCTTTAGATACTTGAGGGACTAAGGTAGAGTGAGAGGTGGATGGTTGAGATGATGTGGCTGCTTCAGAAGAAGTAGATGGATGGGATGTGTTGCCTTTGACATGGTCCCCATAAGTGTTAGGACAATGGAATCGTCGATCATATATGACTTTCAAAGCTTTACAAAACTCAAAGGGTTTCTAATCGACATGGATAGTGAATTCCACATCGTTATGTGGGAATTTAAGGCATTGGTGATAGGTGGAAGGAATGGATTGCATGGCATGAAGCCATGGTCGGCCGAGGAGAAGATTATAGGGAGGTCAAGATCGAAAACATGGCATAGAGTGGGTTGCATGATATGACCCACCTTGATGGGAAGGCAAATAGTACCTTCAAATTCTCTTTCTGTATTGTCATGTGCCTTGATGGAAATAACCAAGGGTTCTAGGTTATCCATTGAATACCCCAATAGATTTATGAATTTTAATGTACATAGGTTCAAAACAGATCCATTATGGACAAGAGAACACATTTGACTTTATGTTTGATAATTTGGACTTCGATGTGTAAATCTTTATTATGTGAGGGGTCAATTGGTGGTATGTTGAATTAGCTAAATGTGAGGTGATATGAGGATGATAGCTAGGCAATGAGGCTTTGGAATTGCTTAGGTTGAATGTTGATGGGGACATGAGACTCTTGGAGGGCTTTATCAAGTATGTTGTAGTGAATGGAGGATGTTTTGAAAAGTTTTAGAATAGAGATTTGCCTTGGCATTTTCCCTATGTGATCCAAGAGATTATACTCAGATGCTATGGTAGTGGAAGGTGGAGAAGGTCCCTTAATGGTTACCTGTCTGCATCGTGTGGTGACAACACATTTGAGGGCTTTGTTTTTTATCTTGATGGTATCAAAATCAATTCTACCCACAACATTATCATAGCTATAAGGGACATTATTGTATTGGATGTGATTGGTATGATTGTTTTGATTGGTGTTGGCAGACAATGGTTGGTTATGGTTGGGTAGGGGATCCTGGTATACTTCCTTCCATTTGGATTTCTCCATGGTCAACAAGGTCTTGGACATAGTTTTTGAGTTTCATACACTTGGCTGTGGAATGTCCTTTAATGGATGGTAGTCACGGTATTCATTTTGTTTATACCAAGCTGGCTCAAGTTGGTTCTTATCGAATGGTTTAGAACTATGGGGAACGTAACCATGTTGGTTTGGACCAATTTCTGGAAGGCCACTTTAAGAGGTTACCCTAATGAAGTATATTTGCATTTTGGATTATTGGGATTATCGCATTTAGGTTGTCCCAACGGTATGGATACATTATTTGGTTGCGAAACTGTTTGTATCGTGGAGGTGTATTTTGGTTTGGGGATAACAACTTGTATATGTTTGAATTTGGTAGTAATCACCTACAAAATTCTTATTTTTAGCCCAAAAATTTGGTTTGTCGTTGGATGATTTGTCATTATCATTTTTATTATAGATTTTGACTAAACCTTTAGCTATGAGAGATTTCTCGATAGTGACCCCTTTTTCAATGATCTCATCAAAGGTTGATGCACAATGTACTTGCAAATGGAATGCCATTTCTTGGTTCAAATTTTGGATGAAAATGTGAACTAGTTGTTTTTTAGGTGTGGACCAAGGGAGGTGACTAGAAAGTAACCTCCACCTTTGAAAGTATGCAGAAAAACTTTCACCATTTCATTGATTAGTGTTACAAAGATTGAGCATGGTGATCTCATGCTCTACGTTATAAGAGAAATGGGTGACAAACTTTTCTAATAGGTCACCAAAGGTGGAGATAGTACCATAGGGTAGGTGCATGAACCATTCTAAATCTTGTCCTTCTAGGCTTCGTGGGAAAAGACGAAGGAGGAATTGGTCATCATAGGATATGGTAAGCCATGAAGAATTCCTTGATATGGTCGTAGGGGTCTCATTTTCCCTTGTACTTATCAAACTTGGGAATTTTGAAATGTTGGGGAAAAGGTATGGTTATCATATTTCTATCAAACAGGTAGAGACATAAGTCTTTGAACTTATAATGTTTCTTTTGGGTCCCTAATTGTAGGTTCTTAAGTGCATTTTTCATGTCTTTGCATTCCCGATCAAAAGGGTTGGCAAGGGGTGGTGGTTGTGTTGATTGTTTTAATGGTGGTTGGTGTTGTGGGATTTGTTGTTGAAGATTGTATGATGGTGGATTCATGGGTTGTGAATGGATAGGGGGTTCGTATGTTTGATGTTGTGGAGGCATGGACGTAGTATTAGGTGGTTGGGTGTAAGTGGAAGAATAGTATGTGTGTTGTGATTGTAAAAATGGTTGAGGTTGTTGGGTGATGTTTCGGCATTGCATGGATGCAACATTGGGTGGTTGTGGATGGGTGGTAGAATAATAGGTGTGTGGTGGTTGTGTATGTGTGGGATGTGTATAGCTCGTTAAGGGTTTTTGTGAATGATGTGGTGGTTGTGATGTGGATAGGTGTTGAGATTGGTGATGTTGGAATATGTTGTCATTGATGTCAAAGGCACAAAGTCATTAATAGAGTCATTATCGTCAAAGAAAAATTAGATTAGTCCTTTACACATTCATGTTGGAGAGATGGTGAAATTGGAAGGCCAAATTAGAGATATGCAAATGTTTAAATTAAAAATTTAAACATAATGAGAAAGACGTTGGAGGAATACTTAGCTACCCTCCTTGAGTTTAATGCCATTGTTCAAGATTTGTGAAGAACAATATAAAACAAGTGAATATGGGCTGACCCATATGTCTTGGCACCTTTTGGTGTTTTATATAAATTCAAAATTCATAAATGAAATTCCTTGAAGAGGCCGACTATATTGAGATAGCTGACTCCCCTTGATTAGAGGGAATTTAAATTAAAGATTTAAATTTCAAAGATGGCTGACCTCCCTTTACATGGAGTGCCCTATATATATAAGACAAAATACTTAGTTATGACAAGGTGTGATTTGTTATGAAGAAAAGTTCAACGATTTTATTAGAGCAACAATTTTATTAGTGAAAGAGCAGTGATTTTATTTACTGTGGTGATTTTATTTGTGAAGTGCAGCGATTTTATTTATGAAGAGCAGTGACTTTATTTGTGAAAGGGCAATGATCTATTTTGAGGAGTTGTGTATAGTGAAAGGTGGTGACTATTGCTTTAATCGCCTCTTTTGAGGAGATATAATAAGAGAGTGAAGGTGTGATTTGAAAGCAGCCAATTCAATGATTTATTTATGAGTTTGAAGGAAGAGAAGAAATAGAATTATGAAGAGCAAATTTGACTTATTTTGAGAAGGAAGTATGAGTGATTGTTAGAGAATATCTAAGAGCAAATATATACATGTTTATAATGAGCTTTATGAGGAAGATTGGTGCATAATAGTGATCAGATTTGAGAAGGAAGATAGTGACTATACTTGGATCAGATTTGGGTGAAGGAGAAGTTCATATCAACCATTGAAGAATTAATAGGTTGAAACCTATTTTTTGTTGAGTTGGTGCTTAGTTGTGGAGATTGGTGTCTTTAGTAGGTTTGTGCTTATAAATTTCTATAAGTGGGGATTGGTGTCTCCTGTGGATTGATGCTCACAAAAGAAGAATTGTAAGTGAAGTAGGTTGGTGCCTACAGAAGAAGATCAATACACATATATAAGCAATTTTTTGCCATGGTTTTCTCCTATAAGGGTTTTCATGTAAAATTGTGTGTTCTCTCTATGTTCATAATTGTTAGATCTATTGTTAGATCTTACATGTGTGATTTATCGTGATTGGTTAAAGTTTGAAAAGTGAAAGTTTTAATATATATTGATTCATCCCCCCTCTCAATATCACTGTGTGCTCATCAATTGGTATCAGAGAAAGTTCCTTCAGAGAGATCTTAATCACTTGAAGGTAGATCTTAAAAGCACACATGGTTGGTCATGAAGGTTATGGGTTTTCCTCAAATAGGGCACCACTATTTGATGAGACAAACAATGCCTTTTGGAGCATAAGAATGGAAACTTGTTTAAATGCTCTAGGGTTTGATATTTGGTAATCTGTTGTGAATGGTTATACAGCTCCAACAACTCCACCTATAGATCAAGATGGAAAGAGGGCAAGTGAGAACAATGCCAAAGCATAGAATGCTATTCTGTGTGGTTTGGCCGAGTCAGAATTTGTAAAGGTAATGCACTGCAAATCTGCCAAAGAGATGTGGAATAAGCTTAAGAACATTTATGAGGGCAATGACAAAGTTAAGAAGGCTAAGCTCCAAACCCATAGAAGACAATTTGAGAGCTTAAAGATGAGAGATGATGGAAATATTGCAGCCCACCTCCTTCGTGTGGATGAAATTGTTAATACCATTAGAGGACTTGGTGAAGAGATGAAAGAATCCATGATAGTATAAAAGGTACTAAGATCTCTTCTTATGAGATTTGATGCAAAGGTTTTAGCAATTGAAGAAATAAAAGACTTGGACACGTTAACAAAGGACGAGTTGCATGAGATCCTCACTGCCTATGAAATGAGAACCACAGATCAACCATCAAAAAGGGAGGCATCATTCAAAGCTTCAAGGAAAGGAAAGAATAAGGAGCCCAAACTAAGTTCAAGACGGATGAAGAAGAAGCCCATTTCATGAGGAAGCTAAAGAAAGGATCAGGTAAGTATAAAGGTAAGTTACCTTTCAAATATTTTAATTGTGGTAGAATGGGTCATTTTGCATCTAAGTGTAAGAATGAGAATAGCAAAGATGAATAAGACTAAAAAATGAATAAAGGGAGAGGGTATCAACAATATAAGAAGGGCTACAAGCAAGATTAATTTGAGAGAAAGAAGAACTTTTGAAGGTACAAGAAGATTCTCTACTCTGAGTATAATAGTTCTTCAGAGGAAAGCGATGATGAATATTTCAGTGATAGAGAAGAGATACTTTTCATGGTGATGGAAACAAAAAATGATGAAGATAACCTAAAGGAAGATAAAAGGGATTTGGAATACAAGAAGAACGAGGATGAAGAAGAAGTGGATCTTGAGGAAGAACTCCACTTCACATATAATGAGATTGAAAAGCTTCAGGGAAGAATTTCACGACTAAAGTCCAAAGTTCAAGAGGAAAGTGAATCCAAAGCCAAAATATCTCAAGCTCTTGAAGAAGTAGAGAAAATGATCATGGATCTAAAAATTCAATATGAAGAAGCAAAGAGGATTGAGGAAGGAGTAAGATGCCATTTGAAAGAAAAGGAAGAAAACTGTGAAAACTTGGATTTTCTGAGATTGTCTCTTTGAGAAAGGAGCTAGAGAAAACTGGGGCTCAACTAAATAGGGAGTTGAAAAATGTAAGGAGTTTAGAAATATTGGATGAAATCATAAAATCTCAAAAACCTACATGTGACAAGAGTGGTATTGGATTCGAACAAGGGAAAATTTGTAAAATAGATCAACCTCCCAAGGAATCAAAGGAGGAAAATCAGAAGACCTACTCAAAAGTTGTCCAAAGCTCCGTAAAAAATGAAACCAACAAAAGGAAGGAGAATCAGTGGCAAAGCATGTATGACACATTCATAAAATCTCTCCCGCCAAGGTAGACATACACAAACAGGTTCTATCACTCTTTCCTTGGCTATTGTTTCTTTTGCAATCAATTTGGGCATAAAGAAATAAATTGTAGATTGCATGCTAAGAATAACTTTAGGCATACAACGATGAATTATGGAGCATATGCTAGCACTAACCTTGCTAGGAACAAGATTAGAAGATATGGAATGATGAACAAGAACTTCAATTCATTTACTTCGCTCATGGATCACAATATAATATGCTATAAGTGCAATAACTTTGGACATTTGGTAAAGTTTTGTAGAAGTAGCTTTGTAGAACCTCCTAAGTAAAACAAGGAGGAAGAGCAAAAGATTAATGAAAAAGAAGAAAGTTCAAGAGTGTGGAAGAAGAAAGAAAAGTCCATGATAGTTCAAACATCCCTACACACCTGAAATGAAGGTGATCAATGGTATATAGATAGTGGTTGTTTGAGACACATGACAAGTGACAAAAGCAAATTCATCACTTTGAAAAGAATGGTGGAACAGTAAAGTTTGGGGATGACGCTTCTGCAAGAATAGCTGGAAAAGGCATTATCAGTCTAGACAATGGTAGAAAAAGAGCAGAAAATGTATTATATGTTGAAGGTTTATAAAACAATCTCCTAAGTATGAGTCAAATGTGTGACCAAGGGCACACCCTCACATTTCATGCCGAAGAATGTGAAATTAGTAAGGAAGGAAAGTGAATTGTAGAAGCTAGTACAGTAGGCAATAACCTCTACATTCTTAGTGAAATCAGAGGTGAGAAGTGTTGTATGGGAAAGGAATATGAAAGTTGGCTATGGAATAGGAGAATGGGGCATCTAAATTTTGATAACCTTGTCAAGATTAGTCAAAAGGAAGTAGTGAGAGATATGCTAAAGATATCAAAGCCGTCAAATATTATTTGCAAACAATGTCAGCTCGGGAAGTAAACTAGAGTGAGTTTTAAATTAAAGGAGTATTTCACATCAAAACCTCTAGATCATTCATACAGATCCATGTAGACCCACCAGAACAAGAAGCATGCAAGGAGAAAGGTATTTTATGTTATTAATTGATGATTTTTTAAGAATGACTTGGGTTACTTTTTTGAAGGAAAAATCTGAAGCTCTAGACAAGGTTAAGGCATTCAAAGCCTTAATAGAGAATGAAGCAGGTCTAAAAATCAAATGCCTTATATCAAATAGAGGAGGATAATTCACATCAAATGAATTCAAAGATTTTGTGAGAAGCATGGGATAAGAAGATAGTACTCAAATGCAAGAACTCCACAACAAAATGGAGTAGTAAAAAGCAAAAATAGAACCATTCAAGAGATGCTAGAACCATGTTGAATGAATCTAAGGTACCTGACACATTCTGGAGGGATGTAGTTCATACGGCAGTGTATATTCTCAACTGGGGTCAAATCAGAATAAATATTGACAAGACACTGTATGAGTTATGGAAAGGAAGGCCTGCATCAGTGAAGCACTTTAAGGTGTTTGGAAGTCTGTGTTACATAAGAAGAGATTAAGAAGATTTGGGAAAGATTGATGCAAGGGTAGATGAAGGAATATTGTTGGGTTACTCATCAAGAAGTAAAGCCTGCAAGTATTTTAACAAGAGGTTGCACAAAATGGTTGAGAGTGCGTGAAAATTAATGAGGAAAGAAGTTATCAAAATGAGCCACAAGAGGATGATCTTCACAATGAAGGAAGTTGCAAGGAAGATGTAGAGGAAAGTGAGGATGAGGTAGTTGAGCAGAGAAACACCAAGACACCATCAAAAGCATCAACCAAGATACCATCCAAACTTGTTCAAAGAAACCATCTAGAAGATTTGATTATAGGAGACAAATATGGTGAGATTAGAACAAGAAGGAGACTAGTAAATGTTTTGAAAAATGAAAATATTTCCTTGCTTTCCAAAATAGAACCAAAGAATTTCAAAGAAGTAAGTGAAGATAAGCATTAGATAGAGGCCATGAACGAAGAGCTGAACCAAATAGAAAAGAATGAAACTTGGGAGCTTGTCCCAAGACCTAAGGACAAGAATGTGATTGGCACTAAGTGGGTTTTATGAAACAAGCTAAACAAAGATGGTAAAGTAATAACAAAACAAGGCAAGGTTGGTTTGCAAAGGGTATGCATAAGTAGAAGTTATTGATTTTGAAGAAACTTTTGCTCTTGTTGCTAGGATGGAAGCCTTAGAATGTTTTTGGCTTATGCTAGTTTCAAGAACTTCAAAGTCTATCAAATGAATGTCAAACCTGCTTTCCTAAATGGAAATCTAGAGGAAGAAGTATACATTGAGTAGCCAGAAGAGTTTTTGTTGATAGAGAATAAGGACTATGTGTGCAAGTTGAAGAAAGCACTTTATGGATTGAAACAAGCCCTCAGAGCATGGTATGCAAGGCTAGATAAATATCTACATCAATAAGGGTTCAAGAAGGGAGTTGCTGACAATAACTTGTATATCAAGACTATATATGATGATTAGTTGATAATGGTTGTATATGTGGATGATATAATATTTGGAGGTAGTGATGACAATATGTGTCAAAGGTTTTCCATGGAAATGCAAAAAGAGTTTGAAATGTCTATGCTTGGTGAGCTATACTTTTTCCTTGGATTACATATTTCTCAGTTAGAGAAGGGAATGTTCATTTCACAAACCAAGTATGTCAAGGAAATGTTGAAGAAATTCAGGAAGGAATGTTTTAATCCTATGAGTACCCCCATGGTAATAGGATGTAAGTTAAGCAAAGATGATGAGTCACCTGAACAAATTAGACACTCTATAGGTCAATGATTGGAAGCCTTTTATATGTGACAACCTCGAGGCCTGATATTATGCAAGCGGTTGGAATGGTAGCAAGGTTTTAGGCTGCACCAAAGGAAACTTGTGTTCAAGCAGTTGAAGGATATTCAAATACTTAAAGGGAACATTAGATTTTGGCATGTGGTATCCAAGTGGTGAAGACTTCACACTAGTAGCATACATAGATGCAGATTGAGTAGGTAGTGTTGATGATAATAAAAGTACAAGTGGAGGAGCTTTCTTTCTTGGTAATAATCTTGTATCATGGATAAGTAAGAAGCAACCATCTGGTTTCTCTATCAACTGCAGAGGCAAAGTATATTGCGGCAACATCTTGTTGTACTCAAGTTCTATGGATGAGGCTGACATTGAAAGGTATCAAGGCAGAGTATGATCATCCTATCACTATATTTTGCAATAACAAATGTGTAATCAATATTTCAAAGAATCCGGTGATGCACTCAAGGACTAAGCATATACCTATAAAGTATCATTTTCTAAGGGAGTAGGTGGTAGATAAACAAGTAAAGTTGGAGTAAATTGCTATAAAGGAACAAATTACATACATATTCACAAAGTCACTTTTGAAAGAGAATTTTGAGTACTTAAGGGATAAATTGGGAGTAGTATCACTCTCATCCAGTCACTAAGGAGAAGCATACTTTCAGGGAGAGCTACCCACAACATTATCTTGTAGCTCCATGGAAGAGAAAGTTCAGAGATAGATGGAAGTCCCTTTGCCATTGATGTCAAAGGGGGAGAATTAAATCAAGGGGGATCCCGAGATAGGGAGAGCAGTAGAGATAGGGGGAGCAATGCAGAAAGAGAGATTATCATGTTCCATTCATAGTTTGGTTTCCATCAATGACAAAGGGGGAGATTGTTGGAATATGTTGTCATTGATGTCAAAGGCACGAAGTCATTAACAGAGTCATTTATGTCAAAGAAAACTAAGATTAGTTCTTTACACATTCCCGTTGGAGAGATGGTGAAATTTGAAGGCTGACTTAGAGATATGTGGATGTTTAAATTAAAGATTTAAACATAATGAGAAAGACTTTGGAGGAACACTTAGTATACCTCCTTGAGTTTAATGCCGTCATTGAAAATTTGTGGAGAACAATATAAGACAAGTGAATATGGGCCAACCCATATGTCTTGGTGCCTTTTGGTGTTTTATAGAAATTCAAAATTCATAAATGAAATTCCTTGAAGAGGCCGACTATATTGAGATAGCCGACTCCCCTTGATTAGAGAGAATTTAAATTAAAGATTTAAATTTCAAAGATGGCTGACCTCCCTTTACATGGAGCACCCTATATATAAGACAAAAGACTTAGTTATGACAAGGCACAATTTGTTATGAAGAAAAGTGCAACGATTTTATTAGAGCAACAATTTTATTAGTGAAAGAGAAACAATTTTATTTAGTGCAACGATTTTATTTGTGAAGTGCAACGATTTTATTTATGAAGAGTAACGACTTTATTTGTGAAAGGGTAAAGATATGTTTTGAGGAGTTGTGTATAGTGAAAGGTTGTGACTATTGCTTCAATCGCCTCTTTTGAGGAGATATAATAAGAGTGAAGGTGTGATTTGAAAGCAAGCAATTCAATGATTTATTTGAGTTTGAAGGAAGAGAAGGAGCAAAATTATGAAGAGCAAATCTAATTTATTTTGAGAAGGAAGTATGAGTGATTGTTAGAGAATATCTAAAAGAAAATATATACATGTTTATAATCAGCTTTAAAAGGAAGCTTGGTGCATAATAGTGATCAGATTTGAGAAGGAAGATATTGACTATATTTGGATTAGATTTGGGTGAAGGAGAAATTCATATTAGCCATTGAATAATTAATATGTTGAAGCCTATCTTTTGCTGAGTTGGTGCATAGTTGTGGGGATTGGTGTCTCCAGTAGGTTGGTGCCTATAAAATTCTGTAAGTGGGGATTGGTGTCTCCTATGGGTTGGTGCTCACAAAATCCCACAATAATGGGTTACACTTTTTGGCCAAACTTGACATTGAAATCAACATTTTGAACTAAATCTTCACTTTCTGACACCTATAGCCGCTAAACCATTAGGAATTTGAAGATGATGCGAACTAGTGATTTGTGAGATTTTATTTTTAGATTCTAAATATATATATTTTTTAAAATTTGGAGTTAAATTGTAAAATTTTTTGCGTCTCCTTTGATAACTAGTTTTTAATAGTAAACAACATTTTTTTAAAGTGATGTGTATCCAGTAGCACATAACTTTTTTTTTCTACAAAGGATAAAATTTTGATTCTTTTGAATTTAGATTGGTAACACCAATATATAGGGCATGCATTTGGTTTCATAATATTTTGTTGAATAGTTTTTAATTAAGTTTTGAAGTCAAACCAATTATAATTTAGACATAGGCATATTCTGTAAAACATAACTTTTTTTGTATGTATCAAAATTCAATTTTTTTTTGTTGAAACAAGGACATCAATACCTAGGGCATAGATATTTTTCAGAATTTTTTTTCACTAATTTACTAATTTTCCATGTGTGTAGAACATAGAACTTGATGTTCAGTGAAAAACCTACATTCACAAGAAATAAAAAATAAATATAATAATCAAATTAAATATATTTAAAATTATAATTTTTGGGAAGCTTATAATAAGGACTACATACAAAACATAAATTTTAAATGAATTCATTTGATCCCCAAAAAGGTAAATCAAAAGTAGTTTTTTATTAGCATTTTGATAGGTGTAGAGGAGACTCCATTATAGGTATGGTTTAAAACTAGCAGGGTTCTATCCAAGGGGGTTTGAATCTAAGGGGGTTTGATCAAACCCTCCTTAATTAAAATCCTTTAAATGGAACCTTCCAAGGCTTAAATCATTATATTTTCTAAAAATATGTGATTTCAGCAAAAATCATGATGTCTCCAATAGGTTGGTGCCTATAAAATTTTGTAAGTGGGGATTGGTGTCTCCTATGGGTTGGTGCTCACAAAAGAAGAATTGTAAATGAAGTAGGTTGGTGCCTATAGAAGAAGATCAATACATATATATAAGCAATATTTTTTCATGGTTTTCTCCTACAAGGGTTTCCACGTAAAATTGTGTGTTCTCTCTATGTTCATAATTGCTAGATCTTACATGTGTGATTTATTGTGATTGGTTAAAGTGTGAAAAGTGAAAGTTTTAATATATACCGATTCACCCCCCCTCTAAGTATCACTGTGTGCTTATCAGGTGAAGTTTTTTTTGAAAGTATGGTAGGTGGTAATGTTGTTTGAGTCATAGTCATCCTTTGGGGGATGACTAAGGGTGGAAGTGTTTGTGGGATGGTGACGACATTAGCTGTATTTTGAGGAATATTGGAGGTGTTTGTATTGATGGGTGGAGTGGTGAAGACACTTGAGTTGGATGGATTAGTAGTGATGTTTGTGGAATTTGGAGGATTGAATGGCATCATGTGTGGTGGCATGCCATACGGGTCTGATACTTGTGGTTGTTGGATGACACTACTCCCTACATGTTGATTAATGGTGTAAACGAGGTTAGTGGATGTGGCAACATGGGCCATGGATTATCATAGACCAGGTTGTTGGGATCGGGGACATGACCCCATGGTTGATTGTGAATGGGTGATGCTGACTTGACATGGAAAGGTGTCTTGAGTTTGTCTTGATCAAAATGGTGGGGAAGACATGTTCCATGGTTGATAAGTTGCTCAAGGAATTTATCCTTATGACTTTCAAGGAATTGGTTAATTTTTTCATGTAGCATAAGTGGGGGTAGATGTTTCTCCCATTTTAGGTTGATTGGCATACCCTTTCGTATTGCTTGTGGTAGAACTAGGAGAAGTGGGTTGGTAACGAGTATCCATTTTGAGCTTCACTTGTGATCAAGTGATGGGAGGCATAAAATGGTAGATTTGTGTTGGACGAGTGTGTGATTTGAAGGTTTTGGTATTATGGGTGGATGTTTGATTAGGAGGATAAGGTTTTGGATCAAGATAAACTAAATTCTCAAGCAAGAATTAGTTTTGGGGATGATTGATATGATTGATGATGATTAAGTTTTTGATGATGGATTAGGACTTTACCAAATAGTTTTTAAGCACAAATCTATATATTTTGTGAATAGTGTAGGGATTTTATCTTTTCTTACTTAAGGGTAGAGAAAGAGCTTAAGCAAAAAGAGGATAGGATTGTCTTACTTGGGGTAGACAAGATGCACCAAGTAAAACGAGATTCTTGGAGTCTACCAACTTGGGAGTAGTCTAAGCTCCTAAGATAATTTATCCAAGAGGGATAGGGTTTAGTTTACACTAAAATTAAGATAGAAAAATTCTTAAGCCCAATGCAAACTAAAGGATGATAAATGAAAGATCTAGATCCTAGCTTTAGCAAATTTTGTAAGGATGGATGAGAGGATATGATTTGGATGATTTGATTTGATGGGGGAATGAGATGATTTGGTTGGATTACTTGGATTTCGTGAAGGAGATTTGGAGATGATGAGAATGGATTAAGGTGTATTGATCACAATGCTAAGGTATAATAAATGTTGCGGAGATGATCTAATGGGGGTATAATGTCTTAATGCCAAGCATGATTGTGAAGGTGATTATGTGATTTTGAGGGTGAGGTGGATGGATGTATGACGTGGCTAAGGCTACTCACAAGTATGATTTTGACTATGAAGGAGGATACTCTCAGCTGCCTGTAGTTACAGACATAGGTTTTAAGACAAAGGTTACAAGCATTGGCAAAAGTGTTAGGGGTGCTAAATGATAGAATGTGGGTGATGTTTGGTATGGTGGGCATTGACAGAAATGTCAGGGGCACTAAAAGATAGAGCGCAAGTGTTGTTTAACGTCATGGACACTAAAAGGCAAGATGCAAATGTTTGAGGTTTTGGTTCAGATGCTAGGGGGTTTGTCACATGTATCAATAGAGGTCTCAGACACTAATCCTAGCGATAGGGATGCAAAAGTATCTATGTCAGTGTGAAGGACCAAATCAGGGTGCTAAACCATCAAGCATAAGTGCTAAAACTCAGATCATAAGCGATGCAAGAAAGGCGTGAGTGCTGACAGGGTCTGTTTTGTATTCTTGAGGTGTTTGATGGATGAATTTTCATGGCAAGAGAAAAACAATCAAACACAATGGACCCTTTGGAAATAAGGTTTATATGGATTTCACTGGTTTTGCACAAAGAAGACACACCAAACACTTAATCACAAGCCTAAGTTAGTCTAGTAGGTGTGACATATCTTGTGGATCTCATGAAATGGCTGCGAGTTAATCCCAACTCAAAGTAGAGAAGTGATTCCCACCCCCATTAATACCATAATGATATAGCTTAGTGTAATGAGCCAAACTGAAAAACAACATTTCACATCAAGTCTAAAAATGAGTTTAAATATCTTCACCAATTTTGCATCAAATTCGACAAGACTAGCTAGATAGTCTTACGAAGGATTAACACCCAAAATATGAAACTTCACCAAAATGTTTTTTCATTTATTTCTGATGTAAATAACATGTTATCAGGTCTAATATACTGATTTATAGCAGCAACAAATGATACAACTTCAAACAACAAGATTTGGGCAATACCCACAAAAACTGCCAACATTGTCAATCACTGAAATACACCAAAAACACCCAAACTGATATTGTTTGATTTTCAGATGTAAAGTACATGAAATATGATCTGATACCATTAAAATAACATCAGTAAACACCTAGATCACTCAGCAGCAAAATACACAAATAAATCTTCCCAACAAGCTGAAATACACATTGGGTATTCTGACCCACAAAGCCAAAATCAACACAACACTACCCACAACTTCCAACACTGATCTCTGGCATTAAAAATGTGAAATCTATAGCTACTACACAACAAACAAAAGGAAATAACAACATCAAATCTTTCCAGCACTTCTGGAACCACCACAACAACACAAGAAGACCTGCACACACAAATAATGGAAACTGCCGGAAACTATTGAATCCTTGAAGCTTTGTGCAACCTCTGGATGAAGCTAATCCTTGTGATCAAAGGGTTTGTGTCCTTTGGCCACTTGAAACTCATGGGTTTTAATCCACAAGCCTCTTTACTCCAATGGGTTTTCGTCCATTGAAGCCACAATCTGCAAATCTACAAGTTTGAGAGAAAATATCAAATCAACAATAGCCCCAAATGACCCAAATTACATATTTTGTATCAATATTTCATGGGAGAGAGGAAAACCCAAGATTCCCACATTTTCCTTTTATTTCTTGCTATTTTGGGGTATGACAGTTGTCATAAGTTGTCATACATTATCATAAATTCCCCTGCCACTTGTGATTTACCAAGATTTTTGAAATCTTCATGCAAATGGACACCTCACAAAATCCAATGCCCCTTTTTGAGTCTCACAACAATTAATTTAATATTTAATTATCCTCTTGGAGTAGATATTACTTGGACAATATTGAATATTAAATATTTATTCTTTGTATGCTTGCCCAATTAACCCATGGAAGAATAAAATGGGCTAATATTGACCATTAATTAATTATTTTAGAAAGGGGACATGACAAGTCCTCCCTCCTAGAAATTGCTTGTCCTCAAGCAATGCAAGTCTGGATGGTTAAGAATTTTGGGTCCTTCCCATGTTGCATCTTCCACTAGCAAATTCTTCCATTTGATCAAATATTCTGAAATGCTCCTGTTCCTCAATTTTTTTTCCCTTGTTTCCAAAATCTTTTTAGGAATTAGAATCAACTTTCCTTCATCATCCAAAGGTGGTAAATCAGATGAAGGCACAATCTGCTATCCAAGAACCTTCTTCAAACAAGAAACATGAAATACATTATGTATCCTACTGTTTGGAGGAAGCTCCAACTCATAAGCTACCTCACCAATTTTCCTGATGATCCTGTAAGGCCCAAAGAACTTAGGCTTAAGCTTTTCAGCCCCACTCTTCTTCAAGGAACTTTGTTTATATGGCTACAATCTAAGAAATACCAAGTCTACCACCTCAAAAGATCTTTTTGTTCTCTTTCTATCTGCATGTATCTTTTGTTGGTTCTGTGCTTGCCTCAAATTATCTTTTAGGGACCTTATGATCTCTTGACTATGATTGATAGGATCACTAGCTGCAGGTACTCTACTATTTGAAAATATCAAATCAGCAAAAGAAAGTGCATCATATCCATAAAGAGCTCAAAATGGAGGCATACCAATTGACATGTGATGTGATGTATTGTAACAATACTCTCCCAAGTGAAACCATTTGACCCAAGTAGTTTGCTGATCTAAAACATAATTCCTCCAATACCCCTCTATCCACTTGTTAACAATTTATGTTTGTCCATCTGTTTGTGGATGATAACTTGTGCTTGGTGTGAGCTCTGTTCCTATCAAGTGAAAGAGTTCCTTCCAAAAAGAACTAAGGAACCTACTATCTCTATCACTAACAATGTTCTTTGGCAAACCATGCAGCTTAAATATCTCTTTGAAAAATAACTCTGCTACTTGAGAAGCCTTAAATTTTGAAGTGATGGGAAAGAAATGAGCATACTTTGTTAATCTATCCACCACCGCATATATACAATCCTTACCTTGTACTTTGGGAAGTCTTGTGATAAAGTCCATGGAAATGCTCTCCCATTTTTGTTCAGGAATTGGAAGCGGTTGTAGGAGATCTGTGGGAAAAATCTACTCACCTTTGTTCCTTTGGCAAGCCATACACTCTTTGATATGCTTGTGGACATCCTCTTTCAGCCCTTTCCAAGAAAATCTCTCTCGAATCTGCCTGTATGTTTTGAAGTAATCTTGATGACCAACCAAGGGAGTGTCATGGAAAGCCCTTAAAATCTTTTCCTTGATTTTTGATTCAGGAACAAGGAAAATTTGGTTCTTGTACTAAATCAGCCCATCATTCACTATGTACTTGTCATCTTCTACTAATTCATCCATCACATTAGATGCAAAAGTATTTTTGACATATTCAGCAATGATAGAATCTTTCCACTCCTCAGAAATAGAAGATAATGAACACAAAGTTGGTTTCCTAGAAAGTGCCTCCGCTACCACATTTCTTTTACCCTTCATATATTCTATTTCAAAATCATATGCTTGCAGCTTGCTTACCCACCTTTGTTGGTGATCATTCAAATCTTTTTGATCAAGGAAATACTTCAAACTATTATGATCAGTTTTCACAACAAACTTCCCACACACAAGATATTTCTAAACTTCTCTAGTGCATGCATGATTGCCAACATCTCCTTGTCATAAATGTGATATATTTTCTCCAAATTATTTAGTTTCCTACTCTCAAAATCAATTGGATGTCCCTTTTGAGTTAGGACAGCCCCAACACCTTCACCAGAGGCATCACATTCTACTACAAAGGGCAATGAAAAATTAGGAATAACAAGCACAGGGCATGAACTCATTACCTCCTTAAACTTGTCAAAAGTTTTCTGAGCTTCTTTAGACCATGCAAAGGCTCCCTTCTTAGTCAAATATGTTAATGGAACAACAAGTTGAGAAAAACCTTTTACAAACCTCCTATAATAGCAACATAGCCCAAAGAATCTTTTCAACTGTGTAAGATTTGTAGGTGGAGGCCAATCAAGTATTTCTTGAATCTTCTGTTGATCTACTTGAACACCCTTAGAACTTGTGACATATCCCAAGTAAAGAATTTCATTTAATTCAAACTCACATTTGGACAACTTAGCATAGAAAGATTGCTGCTCCAAAATACCCAAAACTATATCTAAATGTTCCAAGTGTTCCTTCCAAGTTTTACTGTAGATCAATATATCATCAAAGAAAACCAAGACAAACTTCCTGAGTTACTTGCTAAATACCTTGTTCATGCATGATTGGAAAGTTGCTGGTGCATTAGTGAGGCCAAAGGGCATGACCAAGAACTCAAAATGCCCATAGTGACACCGAAAAGCTATCTTTTCCACATCTTTGTCTCTCATCCAAATCTGGTGGTATCTCGATCTCAAATCAATCTTAGAAAACTAAACAGCTCCATGCAACTCATCAATAAGTTCATCTATCCTTGGTATGGGATATCTATTCTTAATGGTTTTCTTATTCAAATCTCTATAGATGATGTACATCCTTAGAGTGCCATCCTTCTTCACAAGAACTACAGATGATGCAAAAGGACTAGAACTTGGTCTAATGAATCCCATATCTAAGAGCTCTCTGATAGTCTTCTCTCTCTTCCCTATAACCCCTTGGATGTCTGTATGGAGTAGTTATAACAGGTTTGGCATCTTTTTCTAACTCTATAACATGCTGAAACCCTCTATCTGGAGGTAATCGTGGGGGTATATCACTGAAAACAATGCTATGCTTATCTAAAATTTCTTGAACTTCAAAATGAAATTTACCTTATCCATTTGGAGAGCTTGAAGGTTGGATTAAGCAAGTGGCTACCCAAGCAACTTGACCTCTTCTGAAAGTCCTCTCCATCTTCTTTGATGTCACCACTCGTGGAGCTCCATTCGAAATCCCTTTGAGTGTAATCTCCTTGCCTTCTAACTGAAACTTGAACTCCATAGTTTGATAGTTCTGATAGTGTCCTCCAATAGAATGCAAGCATTGAACACCCAAGACAACATCAATTTCACCAATACCAACAACATAAAAATCATCACAAACCTTGTAGTCTCCCATAGTGATGCTCAATTGTTTGCACACTCTGGTGCACAACATAGTGAATCTGTCTGCAACAGTCACATTGAAACCTTTAAATTCTTCAGTCTTCAATCCTCTCTTCATTACTAACCCTTCATCAATAAAATTGTGGGTTGCCCCACTATCAATCAAAACAGTCATTTGCTGCCCTGCTAACACTCCACGAACCCTGAAAGGATGATATCTCGGTGCTCTTGAAAGTGCAGCTAATGAACCTTCTTTTTTAGTCTCCTCTTTGATCTCAGGTTCAGAATCCTCTACGTCATGAAACTCCTCATTACCATATGAGTCTGAATCCTTATCTGAGAGAACCTCTATGTAATGGACTTGTCCTTTTCCCAAACACCTATGTCTAGGGACCCAAGGCTCTCTGCAAGAAAAACAAAGTTTCTTCCTCCTAAGCTCATTCCTTGTTTCTTCATCCATCTTCTTTGCAGTATTAGGAGTTGAATTTTTTTGTATAGGTGCAGGTGCATGGAATGGTTTCTTCAGGAATCCTCCCTTATGATGCCATGTGTTCAGTTTGGAGGAGTGTGGGAAAGCATTCTTTGGAATTGATGGCTCAAGGGTTAGAGCCCTCTTGATAGCTTCTTGCAAAGTGAGAGGTGCAAAAGATCTGACAAACCCCCTAAGAGGTTCAGTGAGCCCTGTGATGAATAGATTTACTCTTCTTTTCTCTGATATTTCAAGTACCATTACTACAATCTTTTGAAAGTCTGCTATATACTCACTGAGTTCTTTTGCTTAATTTTGAACAACTGGCTAAAATATTCTTCTTCCTCTTTCAGTTCATACCTATCAAGAATCCTTTGTTTGAAATCACCAAAGGTCTGTACCTAATCATGTCCCAAAGTAGCGCAACCATGGTACCACCATTCATAGGATTCTCCTTCCAAATGCAAAGTGGCAAACTGAACTGCATCCTTCTCTGTCATGGGATTGAGCATAAAGTATGTCTCTATCTTCTGCAACCAAGCTCTAGCTGAAATCTTTTCACTTCCATCAAAGAAAGTTGTGGTTAACTTACCCAACTTGTGTTTTAGTTCTTTATTTTTGCCTTTCCCCTTCTTTTGAGATTCACCTCTTCTCAGGAACTCTACATATTCTCCCCAAGACACATCATTCTTGATATCATCTACCAATGCATTGTATTCTCCACGCCATTTGTTAAGGGTCTCTGCATTGAACAAACTAGTAGTTGCAGACTCAACTTGTTCAGGTTCCTTTTTAGGTAGGAATAAGGGTTTGTTTGCAGCCCCTAAATTTTGTGTCTCAATCTCCTTTCCCTTTTCATTGTTGCTATTGTTTGCACTTGAAACACTACCACCATTGTTTCCATTATTGTTGTTGTTGTTATTGTTGTTGTTTTGAATCCATTGCAACATATGACCAAACATTTCAGCAAGCCTAGTTTGTGCCTCAATCATTTGATTAAACTTCCTTTGAGCCTTATCTTCTTCCACATTTCTTCTATCAGCCATGGTTTCCTCTAACTACAATTTCTTTTTCTCTCTCCTCAAATATCTAATTTCTCTATCACTCGGTATCATCAATCATCTAAGTAACCTACAGGCTGGAAAGATCATGCTCTAATACCACTGTAATGAGCCAAATTGAAAAATAACATTTGACATCAAGTCTGAAAATGAGTTTAAATATCTTCACCAATTTTGCATCAAATTTGACAAGACTAGCTAGATAGTCTTATGAAGGATTAACAACCAAAATATGAAACTTCACCAAAATATTTTTTCATTTATTTTTGATGTAAATACCATGTTATCATGTCTGATATACTGATTTATAGCAGCAACAAATGATACAACTTCAAACAATAAGATTTGGGCAAAACCCACAAAAACTGCCAACACTGTCAATCACTGAAATACACCAAAAACACCCAAACTGAGATTGTTTGATTTTCAGATGTAAAGTACATGAAATATGATCTGATAGCATTAAAATAATAGCAGCAAACACCTAGATCACTCAGCAGCAAACTACACAAATAAATCTTCCCAACAAGTTGAAATACACATTGGGTATTCTGACCCACAAAGCCAAAATCAACACAACACTACCCACAACTTCCAACACTGATCTCTGGCATTACAAAGGTGAAATCTATAGCTACTACACAACAAACAAAAGGAAATAACAACAACTCTTTCCATCACTTCTGGAACCACCACGACAACACAAGAAGACCTGCACACACAAATAATGGAAACTGCCAGAAACTACTAAATTCTTGAAGCTTTGTGCAACCTTTGGATAAAGCTACTCCTTGTAATCAAAGGGTTTGCTTCCTATGGCCACTTGAAACTCATGGGTTTTCATCCACAAGCCTCTTTACTCCAATGGGTTTTCGTCCATTAAATCCACAATCTGCAAGTTTGAGAGAAAATATCAAATTAACAATAGCCCCAAATGACCCAAATTACATATTTTGTATCAATATTTCATGGGAGAGAGGGAAAACCCAAGATTCTCATGTTTTCCTTTTATTTCTTGCTATTTTGGGGTATGATAGTTGTCATAAGTTGTCATACATTGTCATAAATTCCCCCGCCACTTGTGATTTATCAAGATTTTTGAAATCTTCATGTAAAAGGACACCTCACAAAATCCAATGCCCCTTTTTGAGTCTCACAACAATTAATTTAATATTTAATTATCCTCTTGGAATAGATATTACTTGGACAATATTAAATATTAAATATTTATTCTTCCTATGCTTGCCCAATTAACCCACGGAAAAATAAAATGGGCTAATATTGACCATTAATTAATTATTTTAGAAAGGGGACATGACACTTAGATAAATAGGGAATATATGGTCATGTATCACCATATAACCCTTACCTTGGAGACTTTAGTCTTGCCCAAAGTAGCCCCTATCTCAAGTATAACGGTACGTGTGAGCGTCTTCCCCTCCTACTACAACGGTGCACCAAAAGATATGATGGCTGAGGGTCTTAATCTAGGTTTGACAAGGCTTATAAGGAGCCCCCCTATATACGCAAGGTACATGAGGCCCAAATAGTACACATGATTCGAAGCGACAAGCCACAAACGTCACCAAACCAAGTCTCAACGAATCGAGGGTCTCGAGGATCAATTTGGACTAGTCTTATTGACCATTGAGGTACAACTTTCATTCTCTCCCCTTTGTATACACCGTCGGTATGCATGGTGGAGGTCATCCCTAGGGGTGATGAAATCCGCTAGCAGGCCTCCTAACGGGAAGGAATGTTACTCACTTTTGATCCCCAAGATCACGTGAAGTGCAAAGGGAGAGCATACATGAAGTATCACCCTAGGAATTAACAATAAACAAAGAGAGTGGAAAAAGGCTTTTGATCCCCAAGGTCATCCTAAGGTATGAGGGGAGAGCATACACCTTCTAGCACCCTAATACAAAGCACACAAGGTAATTCCCTTCTACTCTAATTTAGTGCCCAAACTAGTGATAAAATCAAGACTTTGACTTACGGGGTTGCAAAACCACAAGTTAGTACAATCTTATGATTGTCTTAGACAGTCGAAGGATGTTGCAATCATAAGAGGTTAGCCCAAGAAAAATATGTTAGCATCAAAATAGACCTATAATAGACGCGGGCGCTGAAAGAAAACACATGGGAGCTAAAATAATAGATGCAGGCACTAATCTAATAGACATAGGCATTGAATTGTCTAACGTAAGTGCTAAACTATCAAATGGATGTGTTGAACAGAGAGGGGTATACATGTGTACAGAGGTGTTGAACTTGACTGCATAGGCACTAATCAGATTTTGTGATAAGGGTGACCTACAAATCAGATGAAAACCTACAAAATAGAATGTCAATCCTACAAAACAAAATGTTAAACCTATAAAACAGTCTGTTAGGAGCTGTTAGAGATGTAAATGAAACCAATTAAAGCCCTTAGATGTGAAAATAAAAACACAAGACAATTGAAATGTTGTTTAAACTCAGATGCTAATTGATGGAACGCAGGTGCTGATTTGAGGAAAACCTGCAAAATAGAGGGTTAACAAACATAGGCGCTAATAGAAACTATGTAGGCACTAAGTGCAGAAACATAGGCACTAAAGCAAGGAATATAGGCGTTGAAGCAGAACGTGGGTGTTGATCCAAAGCACAGGCGTTGAAACAGAACTCTAGTGCTCAAACAAAACTCCAGCGCTGATCCAAAACGTAGGCGCGACTGAAACCTGCACGATAAAAACAAACAAGAACTCACAAAACATGAGTTAGATTAGGTGGTGGAGTCCCACTAGGTGTGCCAAAATGTATGCAATTGAATGTAAACATAATAAAAAGCTAGATTAACTCTAACATATTCAATTCATAAGCAACTACAACCTCAAGATTAGATTGAAGAATAATGCACATAAACTACCCTAATTGCACCCTAGATTATCATGCAAAGCTCTTGATATGTCCTAATTGACTATGATTTATGCTAATAGCTAGGTGATGTTAAGTGCTCAAAGAGGCAAAATTTCTTTGCATTCCAAAAATTGTTGTGAAAATGAGGGGGGTGAGCTCCAATTTATAGATTTTTGGAGGTCAAGATGGAGGGCTAGGATTGATTGTGGAGATCAAGGGCTCACATTGCTTGAGAGTTCTCAAGCAAGGAGAGATGGACAAGTGTCAAAAGGAGATTTCATGAGAGTGGAGCTCCAAGATTCAAGGAAAGATCGGTGGTGGAGGATGAAGAGTTGAATGGATGGATGGACAAGATTGAGTAGGTGAATTATGCGTAAGGATTCATTTATGAAAAGTTAAGGCTTTGATTTTGTGGAGAATTTAAAATTAGGATGAGAGGACATGTGGAATTTAAATTTGTTGAATAGTGACACATGGAGTGGGTGAGAGGACAGATGGACTATTTGGAAGATTTGCCCATGCTTCCAAAGTACCACTTGTCATGTGTACATGCATGTACATGGAATGACAAGTGGACTTCTAGAAACATGGGAAGATGTAATCGTAGGTTAATCTTAATTAACCCATGTGCACATGATTAAGAGGAAATTAAAGATTATTACTTAAAAGTAATCAAAAGTGGATAAAATGAAGAATTAAATAAATAGGTATATTTATTTAATTTTTTGGGATGGATAGGAACTATAGTCTTTAAGATAAATAGTAGATTTTTGGACTATAGTAGAAGAGAAAATAGATGATTAATGATTTTTGGTGATATGACAGAATGAGGAAAATATTAATTAAATTATTAAAAATTATTTAACTAATATATGTGTCCAGTGAAATGGATAATTGTTCAATTTAGGTTGACCAATTATGCAGATGAAGTCAGGAAGAGGTGTGACCATTTTAGGTGTGTACACTATTATACTACTATTCATCCTCAAGAATGAGTATCTATCATTTCTTTATGATCCTTATTGTCTAATCTTTCATTTTCATGATCGTTATTGTCCAATCTTCATTTCATACACAATAATAGGTAATTTTTGGTGTCATCCTTTTAAAGTGTCACGGATCTTATAATCAAGAAGACTTGATTTCTCACAGACTTTTTGTGAATCATTCAACATCACCAACGAACCAAAAACTATTTGAGTCCCTATAAATTTTGAAATGATTTTTTCTCTTAAATTTTTAAATAGATGTCACAATTTTTAATTTTTTTTTTCTAACAATTAATTACACCGAAGGCGTTCCCTTTGTGAGAGGGACCGTCCTGGTGTGAGATCTGATGACTGAGACTCCTCCAAAAGGAGTGCAAGACGATCAAATGCATCACGACTGTTCAATTTTTCGTCTTTGCTTCTCCTTTCCTGCCAGTCCCGTCATTTTTTCTCATGCCAGTGAAAGTTTTCGGAGTCATTCTTCTCACGCCGGCCAAAAATTGTGTTTTCTCTCACCTATTTCGTTGGCGTAATAAGTACAAGGCGAGTCAATCCATGGAACGAGTTCCCATGCTGGATAGTTGGCCAGTGCAGGCTATTGGCAAGTAAACAATAATATCTAAGGGAAGGAAGGTAAACACATCGGTCGAGTAATATGGAATATTGTTTATAAACCACTTTTTAGCAGTGTCAAATAGTCAAAACCGAATATTTTAGTTAAAAATTTAAATAACTTTGTTTGATATCTTTTTGAGATTAAGGGATAGTTTATTTTTCAAAAGAAATCATATGTATTATATTAAATATTATAAATGTTTACTTAACTATTATATTATTATAAATGTATATAAATATTAAATATTTATTATATAAATATGTAAATTAGATATTATATTAAATTAAATAATAAATATGTATAAATCTTATATATAAAATATCTAACTAACTATAATATACAATATATAATGTATATAAATATTATATTAAATTAAATAATAAATATATATAAATCTTATATATAAATAATCTAACTAACTATAATATACAATATATAATGTATATAAATATTATATTAAATTAAATAACAAATATTATATATATAAACTATTTGACTTATATAATGTATATAAATATTAAAAATATTGAAATTAAAAAAATTAAATATTGTAATATAATATATATAATTTTATATCGTTCTATGTTTATTAGAGAGAGGAGAAGGGAGAGAGACCCTCAAAAGAAGAGAGAGATGGATGAACAATGAGAGAGAGAGAGAGAGAGAGAGAGAGAGAGAGAGAGAGAGAGAGACTTTCAATTTCAAGTAGAGAACAAGGCTACATGTATAACCTTCATATGAATAATTATTTCCAAATTTTACCTTTACCACCCATCACAATTGAAGAGACATTTCTTATAACACAAAATCATTAACCATAATTAGATTACAAAACTAAGCTTAACTGCATAAACATAGTGACAAAAAGTGTTCTGTTCTGTGATAGACTTGAGGTTACAATCAAGCATTCCAATGGAAAACCCTACATTAAAGAGCAGACTATGGTACTTTTACAATGTAAAAAGTGGATCTTGGTATGTGTTGGTCCAAATCATCTACTCAAACTTTACTTACCACCATAGAACAACAACACACATCATTACATGGTTTCAATGTTCAAATGACGACCATGATTCAACAAATCAAAATAGACCCAAAAATTTAATGCAAATATTTTATATACTCTCTTTTTGAGAATACTAATATTACAAACAAATAAAAAATACCTCTTTGCTACTCTTTCAAATATGCCACCCTTATTTATTGTTCTTACTGACTCAATTTTACAAATTATGTATACTTTAAGTTTCCTATATGGAAAATAATGTTTGCTTTTATCCACATAAAACTCCTTTCACATCCATTTTTGACGTACCCATTGCACACTAAGGTGCGATTGCTAGTATAAACAAATAGAAACTAAAGTTTGAAAAAACATCATACACAAAGTGAAGTCCCTAGTGTAAGAAACATTGACCCCCCTCACCAATATCGACTTAAAATTTGGAAATCGAAATATATGGAGTTCCTAGTCTACAAAAGGTTCATACCTTATTGAATTGGACGAGACTGTAAACGTATCATTGTGAAAAGACCTATCTTTGAAAAGAAAAACCCTAATCCTAATACGTAGAAACCCGTGACCAAATACCCTCCTTTGAAGACATGGTTGAGCATTAGTTAAACCGCATCTCACTCTGCTAGCAATCTGTTGTTTCCCTCATCGGGCGTTTCACAGAATGGCGTTACTATTCACTTCTAAGCGCATTGCTTGTGCAATCAGATGTTCATGCCTCTCTGTAGTAAGAACACTGCATCCTACATCATTTATATGCAAACCATTCTTACCACTTTCTTCATCATCTCATTTCACAACCTCGCACAGTGTCATTTCAGATTTATTGATAAAAGGATGTGTGGGTTTTGCTCTTCTCAAGTAACAAAACTCATGACAGTAGATCCTCGTCTTTTGAAGACCAAATCCGACCACACTGCGACAGAAGGCATTCGTTTCTAGAGAGAGTCTGGACTCACTGAAAAACAGCTTAATAAGATCATTGTTAAAAACCCATCTATCCTTACATACAAGGTGAATCAGTTGAAGGTAAAGATGGAATTCCTGAAAACATTAGGCTTCGCTCCCCAAGACCTCGCATATCTCATATTCACCAAACCCAGATTGCTTAACTCCAGTTTAGAAAACTTTCTTGCTCCTAGAATCCTCCATCTTAAAAACCTATGTGGTCCAAAGGTCAAACTGTGCAAGGCGCTTAAAGCTGCAAACGCCCTTCTTTTGGGTGACATGGAGAAGCAGATCAAACCCAAAGTGGGTATGTCAAGAATAATATGGGCATTTCTGAAGGCTCTGCACGGTTTTTATACGCCGTCGACGCAGTTATGTGCCAAGGGTTTGAAGGCGCGGAAAATAAAATGAGACACATGGCAAGCCTTGGTCTCTCACAGCAGGAGATCCACCAGATTCTTAAGAGCATGCCCCGAGTACTTAATCTTTCAATGAAGAAGACACAGGAAAATATTGATTTCTTGATAAATACTGCAGGTCTTGAGACCAGGACTGTTGCTTCAAACCCCATTTTCTTGTGTTATAGTGTAGAGAAAAGGCTCAAACCACGCCTAGAAGTCTTTAAATCTCTAAGGACAAACCCTAATTTCAAGGGTTTACCTACTCTGGTTGCCTTCTTTATGTTAAGAGAGCAAAAATTCTGTCAGAAGTTCGGCCAATGCAATACTCAAGTCAAGTCCACTGAACATGTAATTACCTGAAAAAACATTTAGGAACAGTAATGGGGGTTTGACTGGAATTTTTTTGCAGATTGGACTGGACTGAAAGGGATCTGAACCCGATCAGGCCAAGGTAATGTTTTAATCATCTTTCACTTCTTTATTGCTTTCCTTAACTCCCTCCCTCTTTACAAAGTACAAGAATGAGTGCTGTTATGTATAAACAGTGCGTTTGTATGTCATACTAGCTTCAGAGAACAATGCTGTTAAGTATATTTCATTTTGAAACTAGAAGAAGAATCTTTTTTATATCAAAAACTTGTAGAATATGGTTTAATTAGCACAATATTTTATATCGTCACCTGTATGGACAGTCTGTTGTTCTGTTCTGTTTTTCTCCAAATATGGCTCCTATGTTCGAGACTAAACATTGGATACCAGTTTCTTAACTTTCCAATATTAGAGGCGCCTCTCAATATATTGAGACCCTGATGTCGCCAGTTTTATTGTGTAGTCTGTCAATGCAATATCATGTGTGGTTTATCTCTGCAGGCATTCAGTGTGATTATGAATGGTTCTTTAGATTTGGTGGATAGCTTGCTATTGCTCACTTAAACAATATTGAAGAAGATTTTGGTTAGCGCGTTTGGATTAATTCATCCACTCTTTTGTGATATTGAGTTTCAGGGAAACAGTTATTTCATATGTGATTCTTTAAAGGATGTATATGATTAGTTAACCATATCAAATAATGAAAATTCAGTCATCAAGGGCTTCCAGCTTCCGTAGTTAACTCGTTTTCATATGAGCTATAAACTTATTTTGAATAGTTCAGTGGAGAGTCATATAGCATTTACTTACGACAGTTTTCTATTCAATCTGCAATTAAGATATCCACTTACAGAGTACGTTGACAATTGCTTTCTTGGGCATAGTTTGAGCTTTAACATTAAAGGTGCCGAGGCAGCATATTTTCTTTAAGGCCAATGGCAATTTTACAATGCTGGGCTATAGAGCATCCTCAACAGGCTAGTGTACGCAAGATTTTTCATCAATCTTGTAATTCTTTAGTTTGGTTTGGTTGGACATTGTGATATCCTACCATGGTTGCTGTGGTTTAAACTTTAATATGCTTCACCGCTGGGTTTCTGAGTCTCATTCACGTGTTTCCTTTTCCCTGCTTCTTTTTCCCCTGCCTGTGGCTAATAGTAGTATAAATTTTGGTCTGCAATGTTCTTTTCTGCGCATTTATTATAGCAATGTACTAGTTATCTTGCCTGAGGTTGATCTCCTACTCTCTAGGTGATTAATATTGCTTTATCATTTAAACTTCTTAAGATGGTTCAGTCTGATGGAGCGAGTTGAGTTGTGTATGGAAATGATTTGCACTAGAATTGGTTTGATACAGTGGTCTTCCAAGAGATATTATGGTTTGATTGCAAATTTGGACTGATAATGCACTTAAACTCAAATGACATTGAAATACGCTTGTGATTGGTTGTGTGCTTTGCAAATTGAACTTCATTAGTGATAGGAGTATTTTTCTTGTGGACAGGTAATTTGATTCCACCACAAGTAAGAAGCAATTAGCAACCAAATTGCACACCATGGAGTTTCTACTTTTGACAGAAGGCATGGTTATTGGAGCCATAAGTTGTCAAATGAAGAAATCAGTTCATTTCATATAGACCTTGACATTTTGATCGAAGCCCCTACAAGTTTATAGGCAATCTACATCAAACTTAAAAAACGGAGGAAACATTTTTTTGTTTTTTGTTTTATTTGTTTTGTCTACTAGTGTCTGACGTGGTCCAGTAATTCCAAGTTGGAACTTTTTAATTGGATGGTTGATGTAATGGACTTTCTAAAAGCATATTTGATTTTATTTTACCCTCACAAGTTCTAGAAGTATATCAGATCTTATTTTATCCTCACAAGTTTAAGAAGTTTTCCAATGGTGGAGAGTGGTAAAAATAGAATCTATAAAGATGATCAGGTAAGCCATTTGAGGCCATCTTCTTCTAACAATTGAAGAGTTGCCTTGCTGTGTCTGCACCCAGGACCTCGTGTGGATGCATATTGAAGTATTGAAGCAGAGTATTTCTATTACCACAGCCCTGAAACATAGGTGAGGATTATCTAAATATTGTTGTAAATAAGTTGGGATTTTCTTTTTTATTTCCTAGATTTGTTTTTGAGTCCATTGTGACATGTTGTCACTCTGTGTGTAGCTGTAATAGGATTGAGACTGCCTTTTGTGTTGACATTGAGTCCCATTTTCTTTGTATTTGGAATCCGTAGGTTAATAATACCCTGTGTTCACTTCTCAGTAAATTGTTTGAGAAGCTTCTAGTGTGTAATTGTGGTCTACACTGCTTGGAGTTTGTTGGTTTTATCTGATCTACTCTAGCTACTAAGCCATGTGATAAGTAGAGCTTGCTGAAGTATTTGGAAGTTGAAGAATGGCTCCCAAAGGTAGAGGAAGAGGAGTACTTGTTTGAGGTTGAACATACCTTGGAAAGGTTAGAGACATTATTGGAAGCTAGCAGAGGCTTACCGGTTGAATGGAAGCCATGGAAATTGCCGATTGAAGAAGAGTGGAGGTAGGAGTAGTGATTGAGAAGAAAATGACAAGGAAGCAGAACAAGAGGAAAGGGAAGAACCTGAAGAAAGGGTAGTCAAGGCCATTGAAAAAATTGGAAGTAAGCCTAGGATTTACCCAATTATGTTGGTACTCTAGATTTGGATGAGCCAATTGGCTAGATATCAAACATAGAGTAGTACATAGATTTGGAGCAATTTGAAAACCTTAGGAAGGTTAAGATTGTTGTTACTAAATTGAAGGGTCATGTGTACTTATGATGGGACCAAGTACAACAAGAAAGAGTTTGTGGAGGAAAAAAAATATCATGAGAATGGGATTGGATGGTGAGTAAAAGCACAATTTTTTGCCTTATGATTATTCTATGATGTTATTTAAGAAGTTGTAGAGTCTCCATTAGAAGTAGTTGAGTGTCATTTTGAACATACTAAAGAAAAAATTTCAAGATATATTAATGGGTTGAGATTGATAGTTCAAGGTAAAATTAGTATGCTTAATAATAGATCAGCAACAACAAAGCCATGGTAGGGATAGAGGTCATGGCAAGTAGTCAGTTGGATGTGGGCAAAGCCCCAACAAAGAGGAGGATGAATGTTGAGTATTTCAATCATTGAGAGGAAGAGGATTGCATCATGAGGGCATGATTGAGGGTTAGTGACACTTGCTACAATTGTATAGCATATGGACATCACAAAAACGAATGTCAAAAAGCTATTAAATATCACATCCCTTATTTTATCTATTGATAAAGAAGAACTAATAGTCATGGTTGTTGAATGAATTTTATGTTTTATTGAGATTCTTATGGATGACAGTTTTATTTTTTCTTATCGAATTGATCATTATATACTTGTAGCATGATTTAAGGTGATATTAAGGTATGGTTTCATTTTGCTTGATATGATTTTACCTTGATAAGGAAAAGTCCAACTTTTAGTTGCAGTATTAGTATTATTATCTATGATTGCATATCTCAAACTAACTAATCCCTGTTGGCTTGAGGTGGATGTAGGACATTTACTCTAATCCTCGCAATTTCTAGAGTGAGGTAGATCATGGTAATATGTATTACACACTTGCAATAGTTTATATTTTGTCAATTTTGATGTGTCTATAGGCATTGTAGTGGTGATAGGTACATTCTTATGTGATTCGAGAGTGTGGATGATAGATAATTAATAATTAATTAATCAAGAAATAATTGCATTATTATTTATTCATGAAGATGTTTGAAACTAATTGAATTAATTATCTATTTAGGATAACTTTAGAAGTGAAATGTAAAAATAAAGAACTTTCTTTATTTATGGAGATTTGCTTTAATTAAATTATTTCTAAATTCATGCAAATGAAATGGATTGATAACCTTTTGGTGGTTGGGTAACTTAATTAGTGATAAGTATCATTAAGTTTTTCTTGGCCATTTTGGGCATGCTTTATTTTGTTTTATTCTTGAGTACTACTTATTGGGGAAAGAGAGGATGACGAAGCGAGGGGTTTTGGTGGCAATAAACTTAGAACTCAACATGGAGAGGTTCTATTGAGCAATATGCTCGATAATTGTTTGTGTGAATTCTTTGAAGATTGTGGGAAAGATAGTAGGAGCAAATATTTAATGTTGGGGTAACATTACCAAGTATGGTTTTATCTTTGATGATTAAGTAGTGATTGTTGGTTGTAATCTTTGAGTTTTGTAATTATATTTTATTTCTTCACCTTTATGTCCTTCCATTCATCCATTGCCATTTCTTTCTTTTGTATACAAAGCCCTGAATTGATTGTTGATAGAATACAAATACTTTTTGGTACAAATGACCTATCCATTCATCCAATCGTTGTTTTGACTATCCAATGAAGTGCAATTCATTGATTTAACACAACAACACACTTTCTAGATGACAATATGCCAGAGAGAAGAGACTCCTCAAATGACCCAATAAGGAACCCTCTCATTGACAACCCATTATTGCTTTCATATAACTAGATCTCATATAATATGTGTGTAATATGTTGGTAATATGCGGATGTTTTGAACCTATCGAGAACTGTTACACACTTGCAATAGTTTATGTTTTGTCAAATTTGATGTGTCTATAGGCATTGTAGTGGTGATAGGTACATTCCTATGTGATTCGAGAGTGTGGACGATAGATAATTAATAATTAATTAATCAAGAAATAATTACATTATTATTTATTCATGAAGATGTTTGAAACTAATTGAATTAATTATCTATTTAGGATAACTTTAGAAATGAAATGTTAAAATAAAGAACCTTCTTTATTTATGGAGATTTGCTTTAATTAAATTATTTCTAAATTCATGAAAATGAAATGGATGGATAACCTTTTGGTGGTTGGGTAACTTAATTAGTGATAAGTATTATCATTAAGCTTTTCTTGGCCATTTTGGGCATGCTTTATTTGTTTTATTCTTGAGTACTACTTATTGGGGAAAGAGAGGATGACGAAGCGAGGGGTTTTGGTGGCAATAAACTTAGATCTCAACATGGAGAGGTTCTATTGAGCAATATGCTTTGATAATTGTTTTTGTGAATTCTTTGAAGATTGTGGGAAAGATAGTAGGAGCAAATCTTTAATGTTGGGGTAACATTACCAAGTATGGTTTTATCTTTGATGATTAAGTGGCGATTGTTGGTTGTAATCTTTGAGTTTTGTAATTATATTTTATTTCTTCACCTTTATGTCCTCCCATTCATCCATTGCCATTTCTTTCTTTTGCATACAAATCCTTGAATTGATTGTTGACAGAGTACAAATACTTTTTCGTACAAATGACCTATCCATTCATCCAATCGTTGTTTTGACTATCCAATGAAGTGCAATTCATTGATTTAACACCACAATTTCTAGATAACAATATGCTAGAGAGAAGAGACTCCTCAAATGACCCAATAAGAAGCCCTCTCGTTGACAACCCATTATTGCTTTCATATAACTAGATCTCATTCTACATCACATAAGTTGATTTCAAACCACCTTGCATCTCTCGTCTTGCATACTTGTGGTGTAGAGGGAGGTAAATTTGCATAGAAAATTCTGAATCACTAACACAACTCTCTTGCAAATTTGACTTCATTTTCCAATGTTGATGAATCATCTTTACATTGCTATTATTTTATTCCAATGCCAAATCTATGGGAATGACTACCATAAATTTGATATTAAAAAAAAAAAAAACTGACACGGGGTTTCGGCAGAAGGCATCCTATCATGCAATAGTAGTCTTTTAAATATTTACGACTACCTATAGAGTTAATCTTTATGTAGGGGTGGTAGCTAATAATCTAAGATTTCTAAGCTCCAAACATAACATTCAGTTCCCTTGTACATTAGTAAAGCTGATATTATTATACATTGAGCAATGATATATCGGTAGGTGTAAATTAAAACGCATTATTAAAGAAACTTACATTCATGGATATTGAATAGATAATTTAGTCTAAAATACTCTTGGATCATTATTACATGAAAAGTATATCATGACGACTATTATCACATTATGACCCGCTGAAGGGATATGGTTTAAAGCCCATAGTAAGTGTGTTCTTTTCCTTATACATAGAGTTGGCTGCACTTTCCCTATTAGTAATATGATACCTTGTTATATTTGAATGTGGTTAGACAAGATCTTGCTTAGATTCCAACATCAACATTAGTAGTTCAAATTATTAAATTATCCTTTTAAATCTTATTACTATTTAGTGGTTAATCTTTATCCGATGGAACATCAAGGTGATGGATCTAAGGCGGTTTGATGTTAGAACAATAATATGATTTTCTCTTTTGGGCAACCTAAAGGTTACTAAAAAAGAAACCTAGAATGTTGGTTGTGAGATGATTAATTGATTGATACTGTTCATATTGGTTGTGAGATGATTAATTGATTGATACTGTTCATATGGATTTTAGTCTGCTTAGAGAGTATAACAACTTAGTGGTATGATACATATTATTTACATTGTGTGTTTTAGTATTAATAGAATTGAATATTCTTTTTTGTTGAATGTCAGGATATCATGGTGAGATGATTAGGACATTTTTATGCTGTAGGCATTGATTGTCGTTGATTTGTATAGAAAGATTTTATGGATCTATTTTAAAACTATATGTGTTGAAATCTAGTGTATTTAGTACATTTTATTTGTTACCCTGAGAGATGAGTATGGACTCGAGTGCCATTAGACAATAGTGTGTTTCACTTTTTGGCCAAAATAGGACATTGAAATCAACATTTTAAACCAAATTTTCACTTTTTGTCACATATATAAGCAACTAATCCATTAAGAATTTGAAGATTATGTGAACTAATTATTTTTGAGATTTTGTGTGTAGATTCTAAATGTATATATATATTTTTAATTTTAAGAAATAATTTGTGAATTTTTTTGTAACTTTAATAACTTATTTTTTTTATAGCTAATAATATTTTTTAAAAATGATGTTTATACCATACAACATAACATTTTTTTTATAGGGTATAAAATTACAAATTTTTAAACATAGATTTGCAACACTAATATTTAGTGCATAGATGTTTTTTCATAATTTTTTTGTTGTATTTTTTTAAATTAATTTTTGAAGTGAGATTAATTATAATTTAGATATAGGTTTATACTATACAACATAATTTTTCTGTATGTATCCAAATTAACTTCTTTTTTGTTGAAACAAAGACATCAATATCTACTACGCATATATTTTTCAAAAAATTTATCTATTTTTTATTTTTTTCACGTGTGTGGAATAAAGACCTTAATGTTCAGTGAAAAACTTTATGTTCATTAAAAAATAAAAAATAAATATAATAATCAAATGAAATATATTCAAAATCATACTTTTTGGAAACCTTATACTAATGGCTACGTACTTACAAAATAGAATTTCTAAATGATTTCATTTGATCCCCATAAAGGTGAAGCAAAATTAGTTTAATGTCAGTATTTTTATAGGTGCAGAGGAGACTCCATCAAGGGTTTGATTTAAGATTGGGTGGTTATTATCAAGGGGGTTTGATCTAAGGAGGTTTTATCTAACTTGCTTCAAGTAAACCCCTTTGGATGGAACCTCTCAAGGCTTAAATAATTATTTTTCCTAAAAAATATGTGATTTCATACAAATATCAATGTCCCATAAGTGGGACACACTATTGTGAGAGCATCAAAGAATGTAGGTTGTTTTGCTTATGAAAGATGCTATGACCATAGCTTGAAATCAACTATAAATTTAATACTTTGTTGATTTATATTCTCCCATAACATGTTTATTAGAGGACATGTGCATGACATATAAGTATGCATAAGCATAAGATATGAGTATGTCAGATTGTTAGTGATTCTCATGGTGCACCAGATTTCTTCATGCATGTTGGCTACATATTGCTAGATCCTTCGTGATGGCTTGGGCTTCTCTAGTGAAGTAGCACGAGGATGCTTAATGCTTTGCGGTAGGGTGGACATCACCTTGATGATGCTCCCTCATATCCTTTTTCAGATTATGAGCATGGCTTTAGGAAGAGTGACCCTATATTTGTAAATGTAAAACATTTGAATTTTATAGTCATGGCTAAAAGTGTTGTAAAAGGACTTTGTCTGTGTTGTAAATGATTGTCGAATCATTTTTTGTATTTGTTAATGAGTAGATTTGTCACTGTACTTTTTGTAGACACCCAAAATTTGTCCCCAAATTTGTCCATGTCTTGCAACACCTAGTAAAAATATTATTGAGACATCATGTAGCATTTTGTCATAATCCCACTCTTAATCCCATTTATCCTACTTAGCCAATTAATTAATTTCCCATTCTAATCTCATCCTTATCCCACTTTCTAATTTATTTAATTAATTTCCCATTATAATCCCATTTATCCTATCCTAATCCCATTATCCAATTAAGTAAGTAGATCTTATTTATTTAATTAATTTCCCAACTAATTCCCAATCCTCACCTTTCATCATATTTCAACATTTGTCCACCTCCCAATTAAATTATGTGTGGTAGTACAACTTTCATTTAATATCTTTTTTGTGTACACAATTACACATGTATTGGTTTTTGTGTACACGGTCACACATGAACTTTATCTTGCTTCTTACACTTGTCACATGACTACAACTCTCTTGAAGAGTGGGAATAATTAATCAATCCTAGCCGTCCACATCATTCATTTAGCCTTTAATCTCAACCATCCATCCAAACCAAGCCTTGCCTATAAATCAACCCTTTCACAAACCATTTTTATGCATTGAGCCTCAAGTACCCTTATTCTATCGAATTTGCAATATGCATCCATCTTTCATGCATCCTTATGCTGTCAAAATCATTCTTCAATCTTCTCATCTATTATCATCTTCATGCTAATGTTATGCTGCGGAATTGAGCAACCAACATATCAAATCAATCGATCAATTGATCTTGCATGCATCAATTCTATCATTGCATCTATTTGAGGTATTGAAGATTTGGATTGAGGTAATGCATTTGTATTGTTTTATCATTTTTATTTTATCCAAATTTTTTGATCACATTTTTGGTGAACTTAACGTGAACATGCCCTATTGGATCTAATTATTAGTTTTTGCAGGATTTTGTTGTCAAAATTTTGCATTTTCCTAACCCTAGTTTTGTCAAATTTTGCAAGTTTTGGGAGTGAATTGTTGCAGGTTGTGTCCTAGGCCAAATCTAACCTCACCGTTGTGTCTAGCAGGCCGTTTCCATGAAAATTGACTATAAATTTGCCTACCTTTTGTGACTGAATTTTTTTGAAAAAATCTAATTTTTTTAGTTCGCAGACTACCGTACAGATCCGTACAGGGCTAAATACGACCTACGAAGAGGTCTCTTTGTGTAAAATCGTGGGTTTCTGTTGTCATCGGCTTCTAACATTTCGTTTTGCTATAGGCCTAATTTTTTAGATCTAGGTTTTCTTTCATATGGTCGAAGGATTTATGTTTTTTGGTTGCAAGTATCTTTTATTTATTGGTAGGATAAAATCCCAAAACCCTAAATTGACCAATCTGCCACCTCCCAAACGCTCGGTCACCGCTATCGGGATCTCGACCTCTACTGTCTAAGAGTCTTATCCACTGTCGCCTGCATTGAAATGCTAACCACCTTCCAAAGTTTGCAGAATCTTCATTAAAGCTTGTCTCCCGGTCGCTTCTTTGGAACCACCAGTGACTCCGTCGACACTTGGAAACTGTCTTTCCTCCACTCACTTCTATCACCTGCCATTTGTAAACACTGCTTGTTGAATCCACTATCGCCACCATTGTGGCTATTTCTACCTTTGAAATCTGCCACTCACATTTCCTATCGATCTACCGGTCGTAGTCTTTTTGTTGATTGTAGAAACCTCGACACTGTCTTTTGTTTCGTGATCGAAACATCTTCGTCGACTATGAAACCTCCACCTAAGACACTTAGACGCTTGTTTAGATCTTTGTCGACCCTGGTTTACCCGACACCTCCACATATCCTTACGCCAATCCTAAATTGAGGTTGCCACCTTCATAGATCCCTGTCGTTGGTACTTTGCTCCCGCTTGCAACCTTTGCAATTCCCATCGACATCAAAGCTTGGCCCTCCGCTTTCGTTAGTTTCATTGCCGACCACTGCCCTTCAACTCTGTTGCTACCCATGGTCACCGTCATCAGTCCTTCCACCACCATTCTCTAGGCCTGTAACATAGTGGAGTCGTTGCAACTTTCAAATCCTCTATCATCTGCATAAATCCCATCGAAATCTCTGGGTTGTAGGCCGACACTGACCATGCATTGACCAGTCCCCCGCCAACAATTATCCGCCGATCACAGACCCGTTGACCACCTTTAAAACTTCATCGTAGCCATCTATAAACTGCAGTCACTTCTCAAGCCCTAGTCGACTCATTTGACATTCGCCTTGCTTACCAACTTTTGATCGTTGCTGCCAGGAAGTTGTCATTGCCTCTTGACTCAGTTGTAGTCTTTTAGAAGCTATTGACCGAGGATTCAAAACTTCATTGTCGCCTTCTCTTTGTTCATTGTCGACCTTGAGATCTTAAACTGTCGTCTGTAAAACCTCTGTCGATGCCAAACACTCCCTTCGCTACTCTTTAAGAACCTAAGCCCTATATCATGTCACTGTTCTTGCTAAACTCTTCGACTGGTCATAGCATGCGGTTAAGGTAAGTCATCGTTTGGTGAATCCCTCAGTCACAGGTATTAAGGGGGCGTGCCTATCTATCGGCCCCTTTTATGTTTAATTTCTTTTTATTTTTTGACTTTAATCTAGCCACGATCATGTGAATGACCACGGGTTAATCCAACCGCCACCTCAAAGCCTTAACCACCAGAGCCAAAACAACTTCATGTGACTAAATTTTTTTCAAACAGCTAGCATTTTTTGTTAACAGCCAGGTACCCTTGTGCTTTCTACATGCCCTAACAAAGCTAATTTTTTCTTGTTATCATAACTTTTACATACGGAGGCCAAATCGTGCAAATGAGGACTCGTTGGAAAGCTAACAGGATGAACTTCGCAACTGAGCAAAAATTATCAGGTGATGGTATCATTTTCCAGCCTTTTTTGTAGTCAAAGTCAAACTTGTATTTAAACTTTGATTGAGCATAACTTTTGCATTTCTTATCGAATTTCAACGATTTTTTTAAAAAAGTGCATGAAATTTCCTAAATTTTCTATTTATGCAATCCATTCAGCTGTATCAGGTCATTTTCATCAAAATTTTTTAGATTTTATCTTTTTCACATAGCGGTTTTCTATGCAAGTTTACTTGTTTCTTTTTCAATTTTGTGGCTTGTAGGTGCATCAAAGGAGCTGGAGCAACATTTGGATCAGTCACAACAAGTAGAAAGAGAAAACAATCTAGGTGCACACATTCCATCTTTCATCTCTTAATCTTGTTTGATCACACATTTGAATTTTTGGGCTTAAAACAAATATTGTTTGCTAATTACATCATTGAAATTGGGCTAAAATGAACAAGTTTCTTCAATCACACATTTGGATTTGGATCTAAAATGAACAAGTGCTTGAATTGTCTTCCACACATCTCATTTTCTAAGGGTCAATTAACCACTGCGAGTGTGAATCAAGTGACAACTCATTTGGTTTGCTTTTGTCATACCCTATCTTAGGAGGCCTGCTTGGAGACACACCACTCCAAGGGACGACCTCAACCGAGGCTGAATCGAAAGACACCCTCATTGGGATTTGTAAATCTTGTCACTCTTGGCTAAGCCCCAAAGAACTTTATACCTTTGGGAAGTGAAGGTGAAGGGTGGGTTACCCCTTTCTCCTGGCTATGTGGCAGGATTTCACTTTCAATTCCCTAGTCAACCTTGTGCAATCTAGCCTTAAGACCTAATTGGCCATACCCACTTGACTAGTCATAGGGCTTGTTGATGTGTTTTCAAGCGAGTGCTTAATAATCATCACATTTTATATTTCAAATTTAAAATTGCTTGTGTCTTGCGTGGGTGATTTATGTGTGTATATGCATAATTATTTGTTTGAACATTGCCAAATCAAGCTATAAACACCGAACACATAAACAAATCAATCTAAACATTTATCCTAGTCAACACACATCTTAATCCACATCATCCAATCTTGTCATTCCACATCATATCCAAATCAATTTCATCCTAAACATATCCTAGTCACATCCAAACAACATTAATCCTAATCATTTCCATCCTAATCATACCCCAATCACTTTCATCCTAGTCACCTTCATCCTGGTCACACATCCAAGTCATCCCACATCATCATCATAATCCTAATCAAGAACTTGCCAAAAGGGTCTTAATCTTAAACACATTTGAGACACCATGCCAACATTAGAAGACCTAGCACTAAAACTCATTCACCTACTTCACCAAGCTCGAGCAAGCCAATCATCTCTAAGCCAACAAACCATTCAAGACATCAATGTCATGATCCAAAAATTTCAAACAAGCTAATCACCTCAAATGCGACAACTCATAGCACAAGCCCAACACGCCATCACCACTTGTCAATCACAAACCCAACAAGCACATCATCCTCTATCCATTCAACATCGACCAATGCCACCTCAACCTTACATGTCATCCCCATCCATTCCATATCAACCTCATCCATCCACATGTCACATCAATCCTTCATCAACTTATCACACTCCTCCCAATGTCAATCCTTATCCATATCACAACAATCATTATCCTATACAATCCCTCCACCACAACACCATCACAACTTCCAACACATTCAACCACAATCCTATGTGTCATCCCCCTCAACTTCACATCAACCTAATTCATTCACCTATCATGACAATTCCATATCAACCTATGCCATATCAGCCTATCAACCTTCACCCCAACATTATCCAATTCAACAATTCCAACCACAACAACATCAACCAATTGAACAATTCCAATCACAACATCAGCAACAAAGCATATCACAACAAGTCCAAACACCATCCACCTATCATGCCTATGCCATATCAACCTATCAACTTCCATCCCAACATTATCCAAATCTTCATTATACAATTCCAACACACCACCAAATTCATCCACAAGGCAAACAGGTGTCCTCACAAAAAGCATCATTGATAGACCTAAGTCCACCTTTGCAACAAGAAACACATCCAACTCGAAGTGGCCCCTTGTACATAACTCAAGAAAGTCCAAGTTATCCTATGCAAGACTTAATTACCTTTTACAAGGGAGATACCAATCTATCTAATGCATCTTATGAGTCACCTCCACCATCCACCCAAATGCCAACACATGAGCCAACTAGTCCTATCCTAACACCTTCATGTGATCCCAACCCTTCATTAAAAGATTCCATGGAGATATTTTTAGAACAATTGGTCCAAGTAAATTTGATTGAGCTCCCATCGATAGAACCCTTTGAAGAAATCCACTTTAAACCCCCTTGGTATAAAGATGATGAATATTGTACATACCATAGGTGTGAGGGCCATGCCATATCCACTTGTACATAGTTTAAAAGATTGGTCAAGAAACTAGAAGGTTGTGGTGAGATTGTTTTAGATAAAACCAATCTATCTAATTCCATTATTCTTCCATCTAGCCTAAATCCTAATCCATCTAATTTCATTATCCATTCAACAAGTCTTGATCCTAAGCCTACAACTCCATCTACCATTATCATCCATCCATTATATTTTCCATTTACCCATACACTTGCAAAGGATGTGATCCAATGGCTACTAGCAAGGGATAGAACACCCCCATGTCAAACACCCACTCATGAGTCTATCAAAGAGCCTTCCATTAACATGCCTAGCCCTTCAAGCCCATCATGTGACCCACAAGACATCAAGCCTATTCACAAACCTCCTATCATGAACCCAAGTCAAGAGACATTATACCTTCATGTTGTTGACCAAAAGCCTATCCAAGAGTCTCCCACTTCCACTTCCATTCAAGAAAGTCAAGAGATGTGTCAAGGGCATAATGCTAAGCATGTGGAAACATTAACCCCTAGTCCTAATCAAGATCAAATCCCTTCCATCCACCCTATTCATAATGTGTATCTTTTCCATGATCAAGATGATATCCATAGTGATGAACCTATCCATGAGAATCTTGATCCTATCCATCCCCCCACAACTATTCATGAGCAAGAAACCCAAGACCTACATGCTCCTTCTAATGGAAGTTTTATTGACTTACTTGAGCATTCACCCCGTTTCATGGCCTTCCTTCAAAACAAAGAGCTTACCACCGCACCCATCCATAATAAGCAAACATCCACTTGTCATGATGAGACACTTGTCCCCCAAGTAAGCATAAAAGATCAAACAAATACTTTGGATCTTAGTGAGTATAATGAACATAATCAAGATCCTAATGATCCTTCATCATCCTCCACCATCGACCCCACTTCAAAGCTAACATGTCCACTTGATCTTACCACCCTCATCCATGAATTTTCTTCCTTGAGATAACAACAACCATTGTCCTCCACCTCACTTTCTTCATCCAATAAAGAACTCATGTCTAGTTCCAAAACTACACCTAGTCCCATTGTCAATCGAATGCTCCAAAACATGAACTACCAAGGTAAAGGCCTATGCCTTCATGAACAAGGTATTTTGGAGCCTATCCATGTCAAAGTCCCTCCTCCATGCTCATTTGGTTTTGGATACACACCCCAAGGTAAACAATCTAAAGATGTTGGTACTACCTCCATGCCTCCTAAATCCACCTCTTTCCATCTCAAACCCCATGCATCCTATCATATCCCCAAAACATATGTGGCCATTCCACCTCCACCTTCCTACAAATGTCAAAAGCATGTAACCATACACCTTCCACCATCCAATTTACCTCCATTACTTCCAACTCCTAATTTCCCTCCATCAACTTGACTTGCACTCCTTCCAACTCCTACTATCCCCCCATCCACTTTACCTCCACTTATCCATAAGTCCCCTAAAAATTCTAATCATGATCAACATATGCACACATCATCTAAACAAGAAGCTTCCACCAAACCCATGGGATTCATAAGTAAAAATTTGGATGCCTCTACCTATAAAGCCAAAAATCCTAAGGATCCTAATGTCTTAGAGCACAAATACAAAGAATCAAAGCCAAATACATTAAAAAAACTACGTAATCCCATATCTCCAAAAGAAAAGGTCAAAACTAAAATGGTTTGGGTTCCTAAGTAAAAAACGAGCAAGTCAAATGGAGCATCCACATCTCAAAATTCCCAACTGTACCCTTCCATCCCAAATTGCCATTCCATTCAAAAATCTCAAATTCCTTCATCCCACAAGCAAAATAAAAATCATAAAAATACTAAGTCTATGTGGGTACCTAAATTCCTCCATCATCCATCCCCTACACAAACGCCTCCATTGCTTCCTACACCTTCCAATCAAAAGCTTCAACGTTTATCATGATGTGTGCAACCGTTGGTCATAGTTCCCTTCCATTCCACAACATTACCACATGCCTCCATCTCCCCATCCTTCAACTATTATCCTATATATATCCCCCATCACTTCCCTATGGTCCATGCTTTTGCATAAACATTTCATCCACTTTTGTATAAATCCTACATAATCCACATCATAATCCACTACCCTTCCCTCCATAATCTATATCATAATCCACTATCCCCCATCCTTGCATAAACCTTTCATAATCCACTATAGTTCCCTCCATAATCCACTATCTACCTACGCCATCTCCCTTTCATGAAATCCCCTAACAACATCTATGAGCATAATGACATTTGACATGGTCCAATGCGACGACATTCTTCTCTAGTGGGACTATCACTTTTCATAGAACTCGACACTTGAGTCCCTCCTATCCATATCCACTTTCTCCCATCCAAAAAATAAAAAAAGTAAAAAAAACAAACAAAAAATTCATCCTTTGCTGAAAACCTGGTAAATAGGTGCCTTGGATAAGTACCATGATGAAAACCTGGCAAACAAGCGTCATGTGTAAGAAAAAAAGAAAAAAAGTAAAGAGAAATCCCTTCATCCAATGGTGAAAACCTGGTAAACAAGTGCTTTGGATAAGTACCATGATGAAAACCTGGCAAGCAGGCGTCATGTGTAGGTTGATCTTCTATGTCACTTACACTTGGGGGCACATTGTCTCATCCATCTTATCATCTCCAACCTATCATTTTCCATCTTATCATGTCCTATCTTGCCATATCTTATCCTACCATCCTTAGTCATTACACCCACATACTTATTATATTGAGTCTATTCATCCTCCCTTCCTCCTTTTGATCTTGATAAAGATATGGGGGCAAAATGTTGAAATATTCTTTGGATATCTCTTGATATACTTTACCCTTTCCAAACAATCCTATCATTATCCACCTATCATAAGCCTTGTCATGTAAAATCCATCATGTCATCCTTTCATCATAAGTTTTTGTCACGTAAAATCTTAAGTCTACTACCTAGAATGAGGCATGTTATTCCTATGTGACATAGTCTTTCGAGATCACATCCTAGCTCTATTATGAGGCATACATCCATCCACTATAACCTATCCTTTTTATCCATCCCTCTATCACGAGTCTTCCATCCCATCCATTATCACCCATCCTTTTATACATCCATATATCATGAGCCTTCCATCCCATTTACTAATTGTTCATCCTTTTATCCATTCATCCAATCCCATTTACCTCCTTGCACCTAGACGTGGTTTTTTCCCCTTGTCATTGGTATCAAATACAAAGGCTACCCAAATTGTAAACCCAATGCCATCCCAAAACATCTAAAAAATACAAAAAAAAAATCAAATACCCTTTCAAAAATACAAAAAAAAAATCAAATATTCTCAAAAATACATAAAAAATCAAATATTTCCAAAAATACAAAAAAAAAATTCTCAAAAATCCAAAAAAAAAAAAAATTCCCAACAAATCCAAAAAATCAAAACATGTCAAAAAAATCCAAAAAAAAATTAAAACATTTCAAAATACAAACAAATTAAATATTCCTGAAAATCCAAAAAAAAATTAAAACATTTCAAAATACAAACAAATTAAATATTCCTGAAAATCCAAAAAAATCAGATATCCATAAAAAATCCAAGCAATAAAATCAATAAAATCATATCAAATTCATCAAACTCAATCATTCAAATCAATCCAAACAATCAATCCAATTCCTCCAATCAAATCATCCCTTCATCAATCCAATCACATCAATCAAATCAATCCATCAATTCCATACATCCAATCAAATCCTATCAATACATCAAATCAACCAAATCAATCTATCAAATCAATCAATCAAACCAATCCAATCCAATCAAAATCAATCACATCATCAAAATCAAATCAATTCAATCAATCAACTTCATCAAACTCAAATCCAATCAATCCATTCACATCAATCCATCATCATCAAAATCAAAGCACATCAATCTAACCATCAAATCAATTCATCAAACCAAATCAATCCAATCATCAATTCATTATCAAATCAATCCAAAATTTTGAGTGATGATCCAAATGCAAGTCATCCTTATTCCATACCAATCAAGTTAATCAATCTTGTCAAATTATCCAATCGCAATCAATGGTCTTGATCCTAATCTTGTCGTAAACCAAATCATCAATCATCATCATCAATAATGAGATATATCATTCCCACATCCTTGTGTTGATATAGGGATATATCGTTCCCCGCAATGATAACACTATCATCATCAATCATTATCAATTAATCATTAGTTTACAACTTGATAGGGGCAATACCTTGTTTGTTTTTGTATCATTTCTGCATGCTTTTTTGCTTGCTTGTGTGTGTTATTATTTTATCTTGCATTTGTATCAAATTCATATCTTTCCAGGTAATATTCATATCTTGTGTATGTTGGAATAGCTTTTTGCATTATCCTTTGCATCTAAGGTCATATCATACCTTTTGTGCATTAAGACTTCAATGCTCTAAGTTTTCTTCCTCATACATTAGACAAGGTTGTATTATGCTAGGGCACAAGACACATCGTCACCCTGGTCCCTTATACCTTGGTGCATAACGTCTAATGCTATATAAAACATCATGGTTGCTCACTTTCATTACAGCATAACGCACCATGCTCTTCTTCTATCCATTTCCTTCTCTTTCTTCCTTGACCAATCCATTTCATTTCGAGAGTATACCTGTGTTTGTCCAACCCACCTATCCTCTCGAGGGGGCATCCTCACCATCTCCATTTCATTCTCATCCTATCTTTCCATCATCATTTTCCTCTACCTATACCTTAGCTTCATTGAAATGATGTTACTAGAGACAAAGCTTATCATCTCAAACATCATCTCAAAGAGGGGCAAAATGTAGACACCTAAAATTTGTCCCCAAATTTGTCCATGTCTTGCAACACCTAGTAAAAACATTATTGAGACATCATGTATCATTTTGTCCTAATCCCACTCTTAATCCCATTTATCCTACTTAACCAATTAATTAAATAAATTTTATTTATTTAATTAATTTCCCATCCTAATTTCGTCCTTATCCCACTTTCTAATTAATTAAATAAATTTTATTTATTTAATTAATTTCCCATCCTAATCTCATCCTTACCCCACTTTCTAATTAATTAAATAAATTTTATTTATTTAATTAATTTCCTATTATAATCCCATTTATTCTCTAAATAAATCTTATTTATTTAATTAATTTTTCAACTAATTCCCAATCCTCACCTTTCACCACATTCCAACACTTGTCCACCTTCCAATGAAATTATGTGTGGTAGTACAACTTTCATTTAATATCCTTTTTGTGTACACAATCACACATGTACTAGTTTTTGTGTACACGGTCACACATGAACCTTATCTTCCTTTTTACACTTGTCACATGACTACAACTCCCTTGAAGAGTGGGAATAACTAATCAATCCTAGCCATCCGCATCATTCATTTAACCTTTTAATCTCAACCATCCATCCAAACCAAGCCTTGCCTATAAATCAACTCCCTCACAAGCCATTTTCATGCATTGAGCCTCAAGTACCCTTATTCTGTTGAATTTGCAATATGCATCCTTATGCTGTCAAAATCATTCTTCAATCTTCTCATCTATTATCATCATTCATCTATCATCTTCATGCTAATGTTATGCTATAGAATTGAGCAACCAACATATCAAATCAATCGATCAATTCATCTTGCATGCATCAATTTTGTCATTGCATCTATCTGAGGTATTGAAGATTTGGATTGAAGTAATGCATTTGTATTGTTTTATCATTTTTATTTTATCCAAATTTTTCGATCACATTTTTAAATATAACCATTGCCCAACAAATAGCCACTAATGCACTAACAGTTGGAGAGGTTATTAACAAACAATAACCTTCCTCTTCATTTTGAGGGGCAGATCCCTCTTATGATATAGATAGAAAAATAAACTGGTTATGCTTTTAACTTGAAAGCAGGATAGGACATTTTCTATTTAAAACTTAATCAAATATGAGTACAAAGCCTCACAAAACAAAACAACTCACTACAATAAATATTTATAAGTTGAAACCATAAAATCACCACTTGCAGTCTTCAACATACGGTAAAAAGAATGCAAGCAATGAGCCAGATGAAAGGGACAAAATCTGAATTTCCATCACACAACAAGATATCTCAAAGATTAAACATTGCACATTCAACATATGATGAACACATGTATACAGAAAAAGTAACTCAAAGTTTACAAAATGCTGCAATTTATTCTCTTTCAAACTCCTTCATATGTATCTAAAAAACCCAGAAAAGTCCTTGAGCATTGCTTTATAAAAATGATCCTTTCCCAAACAAAATTTTGTTAGAAATGAAAGCAACACTACTTCAATGGAAATCTGATTCGAATAAATTTCAGCAATCTTTCAAATGTGCATTAACAATGGAGATTGTAACAAAACATAAACCCACAATACAAAAATATACTAGAAGCAGAATGAAGCATATAACACAAGTGTTTAACGTGGAGAAAACTCTTTCGGGGAAAAAACTCCACCAAGAAAAGAGGCCAAGTTGTATTATCTTCACAAAAGGAGATTACAAATACATTCACTTCCTCTGTCCTTCAACCTTCACTCTGGTAGAACCTGGGTACCTGTAAACTGTTATATTCCTCTCATCTACTATGCTATGGTTTATATAGAATTTATACAACCTCAAGACATTAAATGACTTCTTACAAGCCCATAATACTTGTCAAGAGTCAACAACACAACCTTGGGCGTCCATGGCCAAGAATAGGCTCTTACGGGGTCATAAATGCTATCATACATGCATCCTACACTTGGGAAAAAGTGCCCATGCAAGCTTGAACGCCTTGGGACTAAAAATAGCCACTTACAACATCTTATGACACGTCATATGCTATTATTAGTGTCATAGATTCTTATGACAACTTACAGTTGTCATAGAATCTCTTACACCTTTTTACAGCATCTATGACGTGCGTCATAACACTAAAAATAGATTATTCCTCCACATGTGCACCCCACTTTGACCAATTACTATTTACCATAGTAAATGACATCCCGTAACCACCGCCGGTAACTCCGGGACTTACCGTGTAGTAACTCCGTAATTACCGTGGACAGTAAATAATTTTTACTACTGCCGGTGAAACTTGTACATCCCTTATGGTTAATTACAAATTACAAATAATAAAATGGAATAAATACAATATTGGGATTTACAAGGTTAATGGCACCTTATCCCAACAAATTTTGCAAAAAGATCCCTAATCATATATAGAGCTTCTAAAAAATGAAGCTGTCTTGATGAGTAACAACTTCTTGGTAGTTAGCCAACTAAAATTAAATAAACATATAAATATAAAATATTTAAAAAGGTTTACTTAATTTTGGAAATTTAAAGTCTTTGCAAATAAATAACATAAAGAAATTAAGCCATGATCTCCTGATCTTCTTTCTAGACCAACACGTCCCCTTTGGTTTGGTCCTCTACTGTAGCCTTGTCCTTTGGTGGGTTCATCTTCACTTTGAAATTCCTAAACCTGGTAATCACTGGGGTGATGATCTTTCCACTGGGGCTTATGGTCACATGTATCCAAACTCTCCACATATTGATAGTCTTATCAGCTTCATTAAGTCTCTTGTTTATATCTGTAAGTTCACGCTTGAAATGGGCAATGCTAGAGGGTATATGGCATACTTTTTCGATAGAAACACCATTTACCACATCATTCCCAGTTAACTCCTTAGTGATTAATTTCTTGAAACCTTGCTTGACATCCTTCACATCCAGGAGGTTTTCTTCGTTTTCATCCTAAATGGCAATTTCCAAAGCTAAACAATTGGCTTTGATATCCAATAAATCTACGTTGTACTGGCTTTATATCTTCTTCAATTCAATCAAAAATTGTTTAACCACAAAGAGTTTCCATTCGACTGCATTTAACCAAGAGACACATTCATTTTCTTCTGGTTTGCTGAAGACACTTTCTGAGACTAAAACAATGGTGTCAACTTTGACCAACTCTTGCATCTCCCTTGCAATAATCATGAGTAAAGTTTCCTCCTTTTTGAAAGACTGCATATCAGTGTTGAGTTTCTTCCTCTTAGCTACAATATCATTATACAACTTCATAACTTCCTCAATATACAATAACCCATCGATTGTTACCTTCTCAATCCAAGATTTTGTGGACCTAGCCAAAGCTTGATACTTCTTAATTTGTTCAACTACACCTGGACCCACACCTTTAACAGAGGTCTTAAGTGTAGTGTCCAGGGACTTGGAGGTAGTATCTACAATCAATTGTATATATGAGGTAAGTATATTCCCCTGCTCTAGTAGATTTTCTTTTTCCATTTTCTCTGTCTTCAATCTCTTGGCTGAAATGTTTACTAATAATTTTGCATGGTAAATATCACTCTCAATGGTAGGAGGACCCATATCAATTTTTCTCACACTAAAATATGATTTGGTAACACTCTGTTCATCCTTATCCCCAATAGGATCAATACTTTCTAGAATTTGGTGTCCTGACAAAGAATCAACTGCCACCCTTGACATTCTCTTGGCCTTTTTAGGTTGAGGGTTGGCTTGGAGAAGCTTGGCCACAATATCGAATCATGGATCTACCATAGGGGTGTATTTTATGTTTTTATCTACTACCTTTTTAAGCCAAGAAAGGGGATGGTAAAATATAACTATTATCAACAACAATTGGAGTGGTATTAACTGCAATAGAGTCTGTCTTTGCTTGATCAACTTGTGGTTGAGGCAAGGAGGGAGACACATTAAACATAGCATTAAGAACACTATCTTGACCAATCTGTTGAAGAGATGGAGATAGAGTACCTGAAGGAGATGGAGTGGGGAAAGCCTCATGATCATCCTGAAGCTATTGTAGAGAATCTAGGGCATCAATTTCAAGTTTCTTCTTCATTTCAAACTTGCTCTTGGGGCACCTCACTATCTTCTTCACATGTTTTCTTCAACCTCTAATTATCTTCGGGTTCATCCCTTCCGTCCCCCTGTTGAGACACAACTCTAGACCTGGTAACATACACATTAGGTAAGACTCTCTGTGAAGTTGAAGTTGTAGAAGACCCTGGCTCCTTTGAGACATGCTCTTTTTGAGGAGAGTTACCACCTATCTGATGAATAGCTTTGGATCTTAACCACCTTCTAGTCTTATCCAATACAAAAGATGATTGCACATAAAGATTAATGCTTTCTTTCTCTGACCATTGAACTTTGGGGATAGGCTTAGAGCTTTCAATATAATAGCCTTCATCAATGATGTCTGAGTTATCATCCACCATATCAGTTATAGTCCACCCCAACTTAAAAGCGCAGATTTGATCCACTGTCAATCTCATCCAGTATCTATGTTGCACCTCATGCTTATCAACATAATCTTCCTAGTAATCCTCAATATGGGATTGATGTTCATAAGAAGCTCCTCCATAAAAGTTCTTCTTGGCATATTTTTTTCTATCAAAATATGTATTGATGGTTGTTTTGACACATCAACTCAAGTAGAACAAAAGGTTCACTCTACTTCTCCTGAAAGGTAAACAAATGTCAAGGTTTACCCCAAGGTCTCTGTTTTGTTGGGTCACAACAGTGTTAGAATAGCAGAGTGGACAATGTGAATGTTTGTTCAAGGGGCCTGTGCTGGTAATAACAACCTGGAAAACTGATGAGTCCTCTAATATGTAGATTTTCAATGGAGTGTAAGAAGCAATCTAATCCTAAGTTATGTAAAAAAAAGAAAAAGATGATTTAGGGTTTAAGAAAGGAAAAAAAAAGAGCCTGGACAACCTCTGCACCTGGCTTTTCACTTCATACAATGAACATTAGTAGAATTGATGAAACAAGTACTGGGTGACCAGTATTCCACACAATCATAACCAATGCAAGTGCAAGATTGTAAGGAAAATAGCAAGAGAACAAGGAACTTGGAGACATCATTTCATCTACGTAGAATTCAAAACCCTTATTCACTTACCACACTTAAGATTTATCAATTTAAGCACAACATCCACTAATGCAAAATCATATGCAAGGAATAGAAACGCAAGTACATTACTACCATATGGTAGAAATACATGAATAATTCCAAAAGATCTCTCTTCTTATTGATAGGCAAAATGCTGGTAGATTACAAAAGAGTAGTATTCACACACCCTGTATGCAAATGAGGAATGCCACTTATAAGCCAAAATACAAGCATAACTTGCGCTCGCACAAGTTCTCTATGTTTCCCCCCTTTACAAGTGTTCAAAATTCCCCTTTATATATGAGAGTTCTCTTGTTTATATTTACACGTTTTGGCCCTAGTCAGCCTGAAAGTGCTCTTAAACACAAATTTCAATGCATAATTTAGCACTTGTCGGCTAGAATAGTGCCATTAGATACAAATGGAGTCGGCCTCATCAAAGAATGGAAGAAATAAATAATCAAAGAATAGATCGTTGTGAAGAACAAGGATATTATGTCTCTTCTCCAAAATGACCCATGAAATTGGTGGTGGCCTCTTGAATGTCATTCATGCTGGGTCCATTGTGATATTTGATTTTGATTTGTTGGGAGTATGATGACCTTTTGAGCTTATCCAGGATCCCTGCCAAACCAACCAATTGTTTTTGAAATTCAGGGAAGAGAGCCTTCAACCTCATCAGATTGTCAATGCTTGACTTTGTGAGTTGCTACTGAAATATCCTTGAGAACTCCTTTATTATCCTTGCTGCAAGTAGAATCACTGAAGAATTGTCCTTGAGCTAGCAAGGAATGGAATTTATTAAGGCCTCAACCATATTGGTGCCCTGCTTAGCTATGCCAATCTTCTTTTGCAGCTTACCTTTACATTTTTGTAACAATTTAACTCAGAGCTTCTCAGCTTTGATCCACTCCAGTATTGTTCTCAAATCTTCTTTCTAATATCCCTAACTGTAAAATTGTATTTGGAGGTGTAGCCTCCATATTTTCCAAAACTGGGAGATATTCTTCCCAAACTAGGGCCTCATCATCAATAATGTGCATTAGCCCATCAGAAGCCTCTCGTTCATGCTCTATACTATGATACATTTTCAAAGCTTCCCTAATAGTGGTCTTCCCAAGGGTCTCCAGTGAGTCTTTCCAGGTAGTAGCTGCAGGCAAGATACCCAAGGGATCAGGAATTGCACTTTCCATGTTCATTGCTTCCATCAGGGTAGGGGTAGGAGCCGAGTAATCAATTAGACCCACTAAATGAGTGACATAGGCTGATAGCTGTGCAACCTGCTTCTTCAATTCCTCCTTAGTCACTTCATCCTTTCACATTCTATCTAAAACTACTTGTACAACATTAGTTAGGGTGTTGTTATCTCTTTCTTAGGTTCTTGAGCCCAATATGACTTGTTGTATGCTGTAATCTTTTGAGGTCATTGCAACCTCTTCTTTGTCAACCAATGGGGTTGTTATGTGGGCAATCCTGAATCCTTGCTCATTGGTTACTATGTGTGAGAGGGTCCTGGCTCTCTTGCTTTTTGGAGGTGCCCCTAATACTTGGGCTACAGTGGCCAAATCTTCCTCCTCAACATATGTTCTTTTCCTCTTCTCCATTGTTTTGTTTAGCCAGACAAGAAGGCCTGACTCAGCAGTAGCATCATGTGGTGGAGAAGGAGTTGGAGGTGGAGATGGTGATCTTGTTGAAGAGGGGGTCAGGACTTGTGTCTTTTCTAAATCATCAGACTCCCCACCTTCTTCTTCATGCTGCTCAATGGATATGTTTCCAACCAACTCCTCCAAAGTGGGCCCTTGGCTGCCCAGAAGCTCTTCAAGCACTTCCCCTGTTTTGTCTTTAGGCTCTTCTACAAGCACTTTTGTTTGCTGCCCTTCCTTGGCAACTGTCTCCTTAGATGATGGGGCTTTTACTCCCACTGGGATGTCTTTTACTCCTTCTAGGATGTCTTCTTGGCTTTGTGTTGTAGCCAGAGGGGTAGTTCCTTCCCTTTCTTGCCCAGGAGTAGTAGTGCCTTCCCTCTCTTGCTGTTCCTCAACTGTTTGGCTGGGAGCTACTAGAATATGAGTGCTAGGGGGTGGAGAGGGAAGGAGGAGATTTTGAAAGGATTGGAGATTGGGGAATGGAAGGCTATGATGAAATGGGGAGAGTTGGTAGTGGAGCTTGGTGAGGAGGAGATGAAGGTGGTGTAGTGGAAGGACCTGGTAGGGTTAGTTGGCAGAAGATATCAATTAAATGCAAATAAAGATTAAACAGAGGAATGAAAAATACACAGAAATAATAACAGCAAGAGAAAATTTTAACATGGTTCACCCAAACTTGGGCTACATCCACCAATAGAGAGTCGAATATTATTATCCAGTAAATCAAATCGATTACAACCAGCAATCCCTGCAACTCAATACCACTGCAAATGCTACAATACATCAACAGAAACCCTAACCCTTAGCCGCTTTATCAAGCCCCTAAACCCCCACAAGGGGCGCTGCCCCTTGACCCCGTTAAATATTTTGGGGGACACCGCGCTGATAAAAGTGGGGTAAATTTAAACTTAGAATCTGATTAGGCTCCATATAACAACAGGACCCTCAATCCTAATCTTAGTAGCAGTAGCAATAGAGATTAACATAGGAGGAGGTAGGGTTGATGTTGTGGTGACACCCTTAGAAGTATGGCTTGAGGCCCTTGTAGTAGCTTTCATGGTTAGGGGCACCATATCTTCTTCTGACTCAACATTAATTGCCACTACCTTTTGTTTCCCTTGAATTGCAACATGGTTAGTTTGTTCAATAGTTGGAGCAACAAGTACTTGCTTTTCTTTCTTTTTCCCTTTATGTCTAGCTCCCTTAGAGCTTTCTGCCTCCTTGGCTGGCCTAGAATTGAGCATGGGATATGGTTTTTTCATCCAAGCCTTAGTTCTCTTTAGAACTCCTTAGCCCTATTGTCCATTGACGTGTCTTCTGTTTGATCCCATCTGATTGGGGCTAATGGGAGGTTATACACCTTTTGGTTCTCATATGAGGGGTCTAATATTGCCCCATTTTCTTTCATCCCCTTGGGAACTTTGGGTAATCCAAGGTAGTCTAGCCTTTTCAGCAGATGGAGGCTAAGTCTGTATTAGTCCCTCTTCCTGACCTCATGGTCATTAGCACAATTCTCCTAGTGGTCCTCAATAGCATATTCATGCACATACCAACTCCCTATTAAGAGGTTGTGTTAGAAATGAAAGCATAACTACTCAACGGAAATTTAATTCAAATGTAAATTTCTACAATCTATAACTATGTATTATCAATGGAGATTGTAACATGCAATAGAAACTATGCAACACAGAGACAACAAAATAGAAAAATGAACACACAACACAGTGTTTACGTGGAGAAAACCCTTGAGGGTAAAAAGCTCCACCAAGAAAGAGGCACAAGCTTGTATTAATCTGTAAAAGATTGTACAATACATCAACTACACAACTCTCTCCACCAGTCTTCAACTTGATAGCATTCCAGTAGCACCTGAGTACCTAAAATTTGTATTACAAAACCAAATAAAATGACAAATATTTATAGAAGAGTTTTCCCTCCATTCTAGGCGTCCACTTTCTCTCTCCTCCAATAACCCCACATGCAAGTGTTAAATGTCGTCATACACGCAACCACCAAGTGCCAATAACTTACCCATGCAAGGTTGGGCACCCAGGTCCAAGAATAGCATGTAAAAGCATCTTATGATGCGTCATAGATACCACCAACAATAAATCTTCCCAATATAGACGCCTAGGGCTAATAATAGCAACCACAACTAATAATGGGTGTCATATGCGTCATACATGCATGGAATCTTATGACAACTTGTAGTTGCCATAAATCCAATTACACCACATTATGACAAGTTGTCATATATGCCAAAAATAGTAGATTCCTCAAGGGGAACGCCTACCCTCATTTACCTCTGAGTTTTACATTTGCCAATAGTAAATATTACTCTGTAACTTCCGTCGATAACCCCGAAAGTACCACTGTCAATGATTCTACCTCATTCCCTTATGGGTAATTACAAATAACAAATAATAAATGGGATAAATACAATATTAGAATTTACAAGGTTTATGGCACCTTATTCCAACATTCTTCCACTTGACATTATACATTGTAAATCAACCCATAGGAAATCAAATGAAATATAATCAGGCACTAAAAACAAGGCCCATGGCCTCTCTGTACCACAGGAACTTCTTTGTGCTCACAGACTTGGTCAATGAATCTACAACATTCTCCTGAGTGTTTATCTTCTTTAGCTTAATTTATCGATTTGTAACCAACTCTCAAACAAAGTGATACTGAACATCAACATGTTTAGTCTGAGCATGATACATAGGATTCTTGGCCAAACAGATAGCACTCTAGCTATCATAACCAATCTGAATGATCCTACAATCAAATCCAATACCTTTACACAGTCTCCTCAACCAAACTACCTCCTTAGAGACATCGGTAGCAGCCATATACTTTGCTTCTGTGGTGGACATAGCAACTATGGGCTGCCTCTTACTCATCCAACTCACAGCTCCTTCAAACAGAGTAAACACATGCCAGTAGTGGACTTTCGACTATCTAAGTCATCCGCCCAATTTGCACCAACAAAACCATGTATGTCCAAAGATTTATCCACACTATCAGTACTAGAGTAAACTAAACAATAATTAGGAGTACCTGCAAGATATCTAAGCACCCTCTTCGCCTAATTCCAATGCTTTCTACCAGGGTTAGACATAAATCTTCTCAAAACTCCCACTGCTTGGGCAATATCTAGCCTAGTGCAAACTATTGCATACATCAAACTCCCTACAACACTAGCATATAACACATTAGACATATCTTCAAGATCATCCTCAATCTTTGGACATATATCTAATGAAAGCTTAGTACCAATGGGTAAATGAACTCTAACTGGGTTACAGTCCTACATACTAAATCTCTGTAAAATGGTATTCACATACTTTGTGACAACCAAAGCTTTCTGTTACCTCTGTCCCTTTTAATCTCCATTCCCAAAATATACCTTGCAGCACCAAGATCCCTCATCTCAAATGCACCTAAAAGATGGGCTTTAAGCTCACTGATAATACCCTTAGTATTGCTGAAAAATAACATGTCATCAACATACAATTCAATAACCAATATAGAATCATTAATACAATGAATGTAAACACAATGATCCTCCTCGCTTCTAACAAAACCCAATTTCAACACAAATGAATCAGACTTTTGATATCACATTCTAAGGGACTGTTTCAAACCATAGAGAGACCTTTTTAACCTGCAAACCCAATGTTCTTTCCCTTTTACCTCAAAACATGTAGGTTGTTGCATATAAATTTTTTCTTCAAGATCTCGATGCAAGAACGCAGTCTTAACATTCATTTTCTCAATCTCCCAATCACAAGATGCAACAATGGATAAAAGAAATCTAATAGAAGTCAATTTAGCAATATGAGAGAATATCTCACCAAAATCAACTCCCTCTCTTTGGGAGTAGCCCTTGGCTAACAGTCTAGCCTTGTACTTCTCTAATGTCCCATCTGCTCTAAACTTCTTCTTGAAGACCCACTTACAACCTATGGCCTTTTTTTCCTTTAGGAAAACGAACAAGATCCTAGGTGTTACAAGAGTCTAAAGCCATCATCTCCTCCTGCATGGCTAATTGCCAAGACTCACTATCATCTGAAATAATAGCTTCGCTGTAAAATCTAGGCTCATCGTTAGTACTCAATAAAAAAAATACACAATGGAAATCTAGTGGGCTATACCTTTCAACTGGATTCTGTTGTCTTGTGGATCTCCTCAAGGGTGGAGTAAGAGTTTCAACTTGTTCTTCTGCATGATCATTTGTACCAACTTCTTCTGTAACAACAGATTCATCTTTATCAGAACTACTTGAATCTTCTTCTTCTTCTTCACCCCCAATCCATCATTCTATTCTTCCTAAGGTGCATCTTGCTACTCTAACTCAAAGTGCACTCTCTTTACCTTTTCATCTTTTTCTTTTGGCTGCTCAGGTTCAAAAATAGCTCTAAGTTCCCTGAAAATAACATCTCTAGAATAGATAATCTTACGGGTTAGTGGATTCCAAAGCTTATACCTTTGACATTATCACCATATCCAATGAATGTACACTTTTCTGCTTTTGGATCCAACTTAGATCACTTTTCCTTAGGCACATGAACAAAAACCTCACAGCCAAAAACCCTTAAATGTGAAACAGAAGGTTTCTTACCTATCCACACTTCATAAGGTGTCAAATCAAGAGCCTTGTAAGGAGATCTGTTAATCAAGTAGCAAGCAGTACACATAGACTCTATCCAAAAATGTTTATCCAACTATGCATCACTTAGCATACTTCTGGCCCTTTCCATGATTGTTCAGTTCATCCTTTCTGCAACACCATTCTGCTGTGGTGTATACAGAGTTGTCTTTTGTCTGATAATACCTGCATGCTTGCAAAACTCATAAAATTTCTTAGAGCAATATTCCCCTCCATTGTCAGATCTTAATATTTTTATCTTCAAACCTGATTGGTTCTCTACTAAGACTTTGAATTCCTTAAACTTGGTGAAAACTTCATATTTATGTTTCATAAAATAAATCCAAGTAAATCTGGACACATCATCAATGAAGGTAACAAAATAGAAAGATTTTCTGATAGATTCATTATCCATAGGTCCAAACACATCCGTATGAATAATTTCTAACTTCTCTTTTGCTCTATTGCTTCCTAAAGGAAATAATTTTCTCTTTTGTTTACCAAACACACAATGCTCACAGAAATCAAAGTGCTCATCAGAATAAGAGAAACTGTTCAACAAATCTTTATTCTTAATAGTTTTCAAAACATTATTACTTGTGTGACCCAATCTATGGTGCCACAACATACATGTATTTCCAGTACTGGCCTCAGATACATAGGAGGCATTATAAACTATAGTGGCTTCAAGCTTGAACAGGTTTCTCAATCTCTTCCCCTTCGCTACCACCAAGTTCCCTCTCACTAGTCTGCAACCATGCTTGTCAAAAGTCACATGCATTCCCAAATCATTCATCTTTGAAATAGAAATCAAATTTCTAGCTAATCCAGGAACATTATAAACATCAGGGAGGGTTTTAATCCTCCCATCACTGAAACACAACAATACCTTGCCTTTTTCAACTATTGGATATGTAGAGTTGTCTCCAAGGTAGATATTACCTCCATCATATTCTTCATATGTGGATAAATATTCCTTATGCAGGGTCATATGAAACGAGCATCTTGAGTCAACGAATCAGTGTTCATTAGAAACAATATTACATGCAGAAAGTAAAACATCTTCACCTGCATTCGAGGACTTATTTGAAGCACTCTCTGTTGGATCTAGGGCATACAACTGAGAGGGGGGGGTGAATCAGTTGTATAAAACTTGCTCTTACTTTAAACACTTGATTGTTCTTTGTTAGTTAACAGCATATCAATTAACCATCTATGAAAGCATAATGCATAAACTCAAAGCAGATGAACATCAACACATTGAACACCAAGATTTTGACGTGGAAAACCTGGTTAAGGGAAAAACCACGGGGTGATTAACCCAAGAATTATTCTCTGTTAGAAGAATAAAGAAGAATGAATGGCACATGCCAATTAGGGCTCACTGCCCGAGCACACTGCTCACAAAGAGGCCCACTGCCTACAAGGAGACACACTGTCTACAAAGTGATAAGAATCACAGTCTTGAACTGGAGAATGACATCTCTACCATGTCTGGATCAGTTCCATTTAAGCCCAAAAAACCTCTGCTCTGCCTTTCGCACTTCTCTTCGCTATGCCACACTCATCCACACAATCCACACTCGAAATGAACTCACAAACCTTTATTTATACAAGACATCGACTTAGGAACAAACATCTAAGTCAGAAAACAACCATAAGAGTATCGGCAAGATGAATAACACATCCGGTCGGCCACCACAAGAACATTCGCAGGATGAACAACTCATCCGGTCGGCTAAACAGAGCAAGAACTTCATCCGGAAGAATAACTTCAATTCTGGGCTCTACTATCAATGCGGACCGACAACACAACCTCAACATGATCCAAGAACCTTCACAAGCCTGCCTGAATGACCAGGTACATCCTCACTTTCTTTACTTACTGGAATCTCTTCTCTTCCTTATCCGGAACTTCAAGAACACTGTCTGTCGCCACTGTCATAATGCAAGAGGTACTTCCGGACCTCCAAATCATACACAAATCAGGATGACACATCACAAGGACATCCCAAACACTCCTTCCAATCCGCAGATTAGGATAATACAATTCCGGACCTCACCGGACCTTTTTGTGATCCTCTGTCACCTCTGGATATTTGCCGGAACTGGTTCTACACCGACAGCCACAACTCCTTCAGATCTTCATGCGGACCTCTGAAATCTTAACTGAAGCATCTCAAGACTCATATCTACAAACCCTTTAATCCGCATCCTCCGGTTCTCAACCTATACAATACATTTGCCTTCTTCTCATCACTGTTCTTCACTGTTCCTGACTGAGGCTAACTTTCTCAATATCCTCAGCACACAGCTCATCAAATCCTTCTTGTTAATGCAATATGAGTATGTTGACATCAATGACAACACTGGCTCACCTCATACTTGCAACAATCTCCCCCTTTGTCATTGATGGCAACATATGATGTGAAAAACCATCAAGACAAGAACTTCTCCTTTCTGTCACAGCTCCCCCTATCAACAACTTTTCACATGTCTTCTCTTCCTTTACTGCTCCCCCTTTGATCATCAACCACTTGTTTTTCACATGTCTTCTCTCCCCCTTTGACATCAATGGCAAAGGGCTCATACTTGCAATTCTCATACATCAGAATCATACCAGCTGCTCCCCCTTAGTTGCAGCTTCCCATCATCAATCCGGATCACAAGATATGACTGTGATATCCACCGGACTGATGCACATCAGTGCATCCTAGTTCATCACCGGAGGGGCCATGACCCCTAACTTCTCCCGGAGATATTCAAAAGAGTCTTTGGGAAGAGGTTTAGTAAAGATATCTGCAATCTGATCCTTGGAGGGAACATACTCCAATCTGACTTCTTCCTTGTTCACTTGTTCTCTCAAGAAGTGAAACTTGATAGATATGTGCTTAGTCTTAGAATGCAATACCGGATTCTTAGAAATATTAATTGCACTTGAATTAACACAGAAAATTGTGATAGGCTCCTCATATTCAACTTTAATGTCTCTTAGCATCTGCTTCATCCATAAGATTTGAGTGCAACTACCTGCTGCTGCAATGTATTCTGCTTCAGTTGTAGACAGAGATATTGCATCTTGTTTCTTGCTTAACCAAGAAACCAATCTCTTCCCCAAAAAGAATGCTCCACCACTAGTGCTCTTCCGGTCATCCACATCTCCTGCCCAATCTGCATCTGTGTAACCATGAAGAGAGAAATCTGGATCTCTAGGGTACCATAGACCATACTCAACTGTTCCTTTCAAGTACCTAAAAATTCTTTTGATTGCCATAACATGAGATTCTCTAGGATCAGCTTGGAATCTTGCCACAAGACCAACAGCCTGCATTATATCTGGTCTAGTTTGAGTGAGATACAACAATCCACCAATCATTGATCTATACTTTGTCTGATCTGCCTTTGGAGAATCATCATCTTTGCTTAACTTACATCCGGTTGCCATAGGAGTGTTCATTGGCTTTGAGTCTTCCATACCAAATTTCCTTAACAATTCTTTCACATATTTGGTCTGAGAAATGAAGATCCCTTCTTTTGTTTGAGTAATTTGCAGACCCAAGAAGAAATTCATTTCACCAAGCATAGACATTTCAAACTCACTTTTCATCTGATTTGCAAAAGTTTTGCACATACTATCTCTTCCTCCAAAAATGATATCATCCACAAACACTTCAACAATCAAAATGTTTTCATGATCAATTTTGAAATATAAGTTACTGTCAGCAGTACCTTTGTTGAATCCAATCTGCACAAGATGCTTATCCAACCTTTCATACCATGCTCTTGGGGCTTGCTTCAATCCATACAAAGCTTTCTTCAACTTGCAGACCATATCATTATTATCAGACAATTGAAATCCATCCGGTTGTTCAATGTAGACTTCTTCTTCCAGATCACCATTTAGGAAGGCAGACTTGACATCCATCTGATATACCTTGAAGTCTTTGAAGGCAGCAAATGCAAGAAGTAATCTGACTGCTTCAATTCTTGCCACCGGAGCAAAAGTCTCTTCAAAGTCAATTCCTTCTATTTGAGAGTACCCTTTGCAGACCAATCTAGCTTTGTTTCTGATTACTTCACCAGCTTCATTTAGTTTGTTCCGGAAGACCCACTTGGTTCCAATTACATTCCTGTCTCTAGGTCTGGGAACAAGATCCCAAGTATGATTTTTCTCAATTTGCATCAATTCATCTTCCATTGCTTTGGTCCAGTTTTCATCATTGCAGGCTTCATTTATTGTTTTAGGTTCAATCTTTGAAATCAGACAACATTCATCCTGATTTTGAGCAACATTCCTTCTAGTTTGTACACCTTTGCTTCTGTCACCTATGATCTGATCTTCAGAGTGGTTCAGTCTTACATACCTTGGAATTTTGGGAGTATCCTGCACTACTGCTTCTTGATCAGGCTCATTCAAACCTATCTCTTCTTCCTGATTTACCGGATCAGGCTGACTCTGTCTCACCGGAGAGGATTGAGTTCCTTGAACACTGTCTTGGTCATCTTCATCAAACTCATAAAATCTTGAAGGCTTCTCAATTCCTTCATCAACTTTCACATTGGTGCTTTCTATCATCTTCCTCAATCTCTTATTGTAACACCGGTATGCTTTGCTTTGAGTGGAGTAACCCAAGAAAATTTCTTCATCACTTCTAGCATCAAACTTTCCTAGATCTTCATCTCTTTTAATATAACACTTGCTACCAAATACTCTAAAATATTTCATAGTAGGAGTGATGCCAAACCAGAGTTCATAGGGGGTCTTACCGGTGTTGTTTCTGATTTGAACTCGATTGAGAGTGTAGACTGCAGTGCTGATAGCTTCTTTCCAAAACATTTGAGGAACATTTGCTTCCAACATCATTGTCCTGGCAGCTTCCTGGATGGTCCGGTTCTTTCTCTCAACTACTCCATTCTGCTGTGGAGTCCTAGGAGCAGACAACTGTCTCCTTATACCCTGCTTCTCACAAAAGTCAATGAACTCACCAGATGTAAATTCACCACGTCTATCAGACCTTAGACACTTTAGTTTCAATCCGGTTTGATTCTCTACCATAGCTTTGAAGATTTTGAACTTCTCAAATGCTTCTGATTTTTCTTTTAGAAAGGTAACCCACATCATCCGGGAATGATCATCAATTAACAACATGAAATATCTATCACCTTGCAGACTCTTGATTCTTGTCGGACCATAGAGATCAGTATGTACTAATTCCAACAATCCGGTAGAAGACTGATCTTGGCTTTTGAAAGAGACTCTGCTTTGTTTACCTAGCTGACATTCTTTGCACAAACTATTTGTAGGTTTCATCAATTTTGGAAGATCTCTTACAACTTGAGTATTTCTTATCTTGATGATGTTATCAAAATTTACATGACACATTCTTCTATGCCATAACCAACTCTGATCAATTTGAACAAACAAACAACTTTTATTTGAACCAACCAGATGAAAGATATTACCTTTTGTCTGAGTACCTGATGCAATTTCAGTTCCGGAGCTTGTAAAGATTCTGCATTTTCCATTCTTGAACCGGAGATCATAGCCTTTGTCCACTAATTGACCAACACTGAGAAGATTGTGCTTCAATCCTTCAACATATAGTACGTTACCTGTTTTGCTCTTTCCATCAAAGGAAATAGTTCCCCTGCCTCTGATTCTGCCAGCAGAATTGTCACCAAACTTTACCATTCCTCCTTCATACCTTTCCAAATTCAAGAACTTATTCTTGTCACCAGTCATATGGTGAGAACATCCACTGTCAATAACCCAATCATCCTTTTCTTCCACTTGAGCAGCCAAAGCTTTTTCAACAACTTTGTGATTGACAGATTCAGAGAGTATTGAATCTTCTTCCTTGATGGCAATAAACACCCACTCATTTCCGGATTTGCTTCCTAGTTCTGATTCATCATCTGTTACTCCCTCATTGTCATCTTCTTCATGAACATAATAGCAATTCTTTTGAAACCTTTGTCTGTTAGTATTAGACCTTGCAGATCTTTCCGAACATCTTGAAGCAAAATGACCAATCTTATTGCAGTTGAAACACTTAAAGGGTAGTTTTCCTTCATACTTACCGGATCCTCTTGGCAGTCTCTTTGCAATGAGGGCTTCAAGTTGAGCTGTTTCTGCTTCTTCTTCTTCCATGTCTCTTCTTGCTTGATCATACCATGACATTTTCCTTGATGAGTTTTCTCCCGGATCAAATCTCTGTTTGCCTTTCACATAGGCACTGGCTTTGAAAGCAGATTCAGTCTTGGGAGGATCATCTCCAAACTCGGTCATTTCAAATGCAGCTAGTTTGCCAGCCAGTTGTTCTCTTGTGACAGTTGTGTGGGCTCTGAACTCATCAATGGCAGCAACCTTGATTTTGTAGGCAGCAGGAAGGGATCTTAGGATTTTGCAGACAATCTCATTTTCATCTAGAGTTCCACCAGCATTTCTAATTCCACATACCAGCTCATTCACTCTTGGCATAAAGGTAGTGATGTTTTCATCATCTCTCATCTTCAATCTTTCAAATTTCCCTTTCAGACTTTGCAACCTTGCACTTTTGACAAACTCATCTCCTTCATACAGAAGTTCCAGTTTAGTTAGGATCTCATATGCAGTTGGTAGGTCAATAACATTTGAGAGATCTGAATCATTCAATGCGCTTAGTAGGGCTTCCTTGGTTCGCAGATTATTTTCAGCATCTGTAATCTCATTCAGAGTTGTCAGACCACCTTGTGGAGGTACATATGGTTTTGAGACCATAGCCAAGTATGCTTTTCCCATACATTCCAAGTGACACTTCATGCGACCTTTCCAGAGAGTGAAGTTGGTTCCATCGAACTTCGGACTATCCTTCTTGTATGATGACATCCTGGATCTCCTCAAGCGGTTAAGCTCCTTTCAGAGGAACGTGGCTCTGATACCAATTGTTGGATCTAGGGCATACAACTGAGAGGGGGGCGGTGAATCAGTTGTATAAAACTTGCTCTTACTTTAAACACTTGATTGTTCTTTGTTAGTTAACAGCATATCAATTAACCATCTATGAAAGCATAATGCATAAACTCAGAGCAGATGAACATCAACACATTGAACACCAAGATTTTGACGTGGAAAACCCGGTTAAGGGAAAAACCACGGGGTGATTAACCCAAGAATTATTCTCTGTTAGAAGAATAAAGAAGAATGAATGGCACATGCCAATTAGGGCTCACTGCCCGAGCACACTGCTCACAAAGAGGCCCACTGCCTACAAGGAGACACACTGTCTACAAAGTGATAAGAATCACAGTCTTGAACTGGAGAATGACATCTCTACCATGTCTAGATCAGTTCCATTTAAGCCCAAAAAACCTCTGCTCTGCCTTTCGCACTTCTCTTCGCTATGCCACACTCATCCACACAATCCACACTCGAAATGAACTCACAAACCTTTATTTATACAAGACATCGACTTAGGAACAAACATCTAAGTCGGCAAACAACCATAAGAGTATCGGCAAGATGAATAACACATCCGGTCGGCCACCACAAGAACATTCGCAGGATGAACAACTCATCCGGTCGGCTAAACAGAGCAAGAACTTCATCCGGAAGAATAACTTCAATTCTGGGCTCTACTATCAATGCGGACCGACAACACAACCTCAACATGATCCAAGAACCTTCACAAGCCTGCCTGAATGACCAGGTACATCCGCACTTTCTTTACTTACTGGAATCTCTTCTCTTCCTTATCCGGAACTTCAAGAACACTGTCTGTCGCCACTGTCATAATGCAAGAGGTACTTCCGGACCTCCAAATCATACACAAATCAGGATGACACATCACAAGGACATCCCAAACACTCCTTCCAATCTGCAGATTAGGATAATACAATTCTGGACCTCACCGGACCTTTTTGTGATCCTCTGTCACCTCTGGATATTTGTCGGAACCGGTTCTACACCGACAGCCACAACTCCTTCAGATCTTCATGCGGACCTCTGAAATCTTAACTGAAGCATCTCAAGACTCATATCTACAAACCCTTTAATCCGCATCCTCCGGTTCTCAACCTATACAATACATTTGCCTTCTTCTCATCACTGTTCTTCACTGTTCCTGACTGAGGCTAACTTTCTCAATATCCTCAGCACACAGCTCATCAAATCCTTCTTGTTAATGCAATATGAGTATGTTGACATCAATGACAACACTGGCTCACCTCATACTTGCAACACTCTCCCACTATTTCTTTGGGTTTCTACACTCCTTCACATGTCCCCTTTTACTGCAGTTCCAACACTTAACTCTATTATTCTTCCCAGGAGTCTTAGAACGGCCCTTAGACTTGTCCTTAGCCCCTTTCTAATCTCCTGTCGGTCCTCTTTCCCTAGACCTTCCCCTGACACTGAGAGCATCCCCTGAAATATCTGAACTCTTCTTCCTCAATTCTTGTGACAGCAGAACTAAAACAAGGGCATCCAACTTGGGATCTGCGAGGTTAGTAATGATATCCAGGATAACATTCTCCCAAGACTTGGGTAAAGAACAAAGAAGTAAGATACATTTATCTTCCTCACTAACATCAACATCTATTGAAGCAAGCTAATTCAACAACAAATTAAAATAAATTAAATGGTCTGCAACTGAATCACCCTCTCTCATTTTCATGGAAAACAATTTTCTTTTTAAATAGAGTTTATTTACCATACTCTTGGCTTGATAGATCTCACCCAAGCGATTCCACAATTTATATGCAGTCTCTTCCTTTACGACATTCAACATGACAGATTCAGAAAGACATAAACGGATGGTTCCTCATGCCTTCTTATCCAGTCTATCCCACTCATCCGGAGAGACATCAGCAGGTTTCTTCTCTTTTTGAATAGCCAACCACTAGTTTCTTTCTTCCAAAAAATCCTCCATTTTTAGCTTCCACAACTCATACCCCATTCTGTTGAACTTCTCAATGTCCAAATGAGAGGTTGATGCAACGATGGATCCAATCATAATATCAACACAAGATCTACAAAACAAACACAACCAAATCTCCCACTGTAGCTACAACTTCCACACTACCACCCAAGAGTCAAAGCTGGCCAGACTCTAATACCAAATGTTAAAAATGAAAGCACAACTACTCAACAAAAATCTGATTCAAATGTAAATTTCTACAATCTATAACTGTGTATTATCAATGGAGATTGTAACATGCAATAGAAACCATGTAACACAAAAAAATCAAAATAGAAAACTGAACACACAACACAGTGTTTATGTGGAGAAAACCCTTGCAGGTAAAAAACTCCACCAGGAAAGAGGCACAAGCCTGTATTAATCTGTAAAAGATTGTACAACACATCAACTACACAACTCTCTCCACTAGTCTTCAACTTGACAACATTTCAACAGCACCAAAGTACCTAAAATTTGTATTACAGCAACAAATACAATGACAAATATTTATAGAAGAGTTTCCCCTCCATTCTAGGCATCCACTTTCTCTCTCCTCCAATAACTCCACATGCAAGCATTAAATTTCATCATACATGCAACCACCAAGTGGCAATAACTTACCCATGCAAGGTTGGGCGTCCAGGTCCAGGAATAGCATGTAAAAGCATCTTATGATGTGTCATAGATACCACCAACAATTAATCTTCCCAATATGGGCTCTTGGGACTAATAATAGCAACCACAACTAATAATGGGTGTCATATGCGTCATACATTCATGAAATCTTATGACAACTTGCAGCTGCCATAAATCCACTTACACCACATTCTGACAAGTCATACATGCTAAAAATAGTAGATTCCTCAAAGGGAATGCCTACCCTCATTTACCTCTAAGTTTTACATTTGCTAACAGTAATATTACTCTGTAACTTCTGCTGATAACTCTGAAATTACCACTGTCAATGAGACTACCTCATTCCCTTATGGGTGATTACAAATAACAAATAATAAATGTGATACATACAATATTGGAATTTACAAGGTTAATGGCACCTTATTCCAACAGGCTGACCCACCCAAGTGCGTAAAAAATGCTCCTGATATTATCGAAGGAAATTAAAGATAAGAAGGCCAACTCTACTTTTGCATTCTTTGCATTTATCATGTTTTGGTAGCTGTACTCCCCTATATTGATTGGAAATTTGAATCTAGACTTGTGCTTGTGATCAATCAAGTTGTATACTTTGGAGACCTGCCTACATACCTCCAATAGGATGACCTTCTCACTAGGGTATCTTGGCATCTTGTAGGGGCCTTATCAAACCCCATGACTCTGATGTATATGAAGGTTTGAAACTGAATATACCAGCTTCCCTAGTTTACATTCTCTTTTGTTGCCTCAAGAGATAGCCTCTTTGCATAGTCATTCTCTAATCCTCTAATCACTACATACACAAAGGTATCATTAACAACACAGTAGCTTTTCAAGCTGGTCATCAATTCCAACTAGGGAAAGTGGTTGTAAACTAGGACTTCTCCCTGTTGGAGGGAGATCACCTGCAGTAGTCCTGAGAAACTGGCCTGACAGTCCAACAGATAGACCAATTAAGAGGTCATGTAGAACTCCTTTATTTTAGTGACCTCAGAAAGTTGCTCATCCAACTTGTCACTTATAAATGATCCCCACTCAATCCTCTTACCATCTATGATTTTTATGTAGAAGTGGCACATCCATGGATACCACTTGTCAGCAGTAACCAGCCCAAATACTCTGCTCAAGAGGGCAATAAATCTCCTCCCATCTTATTTGAATTCATTGTATGGCTGCACTAGAGCCATCTTCAATGGATGTTTCCTTTGTGTACTCAAAAGATGTTGATTCATGTAACCTGTGGTTGTAGAAGGTCAATGTCGAGTTCTCTAAAATTTTGTTATAGTCTGCATATGTGGGTAGACCAAATACTTTGTCTACCATGTCAGAAGAAATATCCAACACTATGTTTCCTGCTGGTCTAATCACCTTTTTGTTGCTAGCGTTATACTCTAGGACACATGCCAATACTAGTTCAGGTGCCTGTACAGAAACTGGAAATGCGACCGCCTAAAGTAATCCAGAGTTTTCCATGCACTGTCTGAAAATACTTGTTGTCTTCATTCCTTAGTTGTTGCCAGTAGCCCCAAGGGTCTGGGTGTCTAATGTCAATGTCTCCAATCTTCAGATAAGGGTTAGACAACTTGGAGGCAGGCAGATATCCCCTGAATTTCAGCTTCTTCTATGCTACCAGAGGTGGTGGTGGTGGCGCCTCAACCATTTTCCTTGCATTCATACACACCACCAATCACTAGTGTTGCAAGCTTATTCCATAGAGCCATTATCGAATCATCATAAACATTATTGAAAATGCCATAAAATAATGGAAAATACATTGTTCTGGTAAAAGTATGAGATCGAGGATCAGACCCTACTCCTTTCATATGCTAAAAGAATAGGAAGAGTAGAAGAGGAAGGCTCGATGGTGAAACTCCCACAAAGTAGTCTCAAAGGACTATCGTAAAAGCATGAGACTGAACTTTGAACTTTGACAAAGTCTATATAGTTGGGAGTTGGGAGGCAAGACTTACTCCTTCTATGGTCAAGCAACATGTAAGGGAGAAACAAGGAGGCCCGACGCCCGAACCCTGACGCTCCATTAAACAATTGAGACACGGAATTCAGAAGCTATCTCTAACCAAACAAGAAGCCGCAACAACGAAGCTCCGATGCCCGAGCTCCAATGCCTTACTAAGGAATGAAGAGTGGGAGGTGAGAGGGACATTTATCAAAGTAAATTGGAAAGGGAAATGATGAACCCCCCAATACCCAAACCATGACAAGTCATTAAGGAAACAAAAGGCGAATGCGAGATTGGAAGGAAGAACCTTAGGCTGCTAAAGAGGATTGTGAAAGATCATAAGCCCGATCTCTGCCACTCTGACACATAATAAAAGCAATAGGTACCCAAAACAACCAAAAGAGGGAAAGGTGAAAGATCAGAAGCCTGATCTCTGTCATTTGACCATCCAAAAGCACAAAGTACAAACAACCTCGAGAAACGTGCATAGTAACAAAATGGATTTAACGACCCCAAAATGTAAAAAACTAAAACCCTTCCATAAAATGCTTAGTAATAACTAAAATGACCCAAAACAACCAGATTTAAGCACAAATCAACCAGTAAAATCACAGCCATAACCCCAAATCCAAAATTCAAGCATGCAAAATAAACGGGATAAGGAATAAATGCAATACCAACCTAAAAAATGCGTACAAAGTCAATGAAGGGGCTGAAAAACATGAAATTTGCACTCCAACAGCAACACACTTTAATCCAAATCACAAAAATATAGTAGAAGGTTGAAAAGATCACAATGTGAAAATCAGATTCACAGAACTTAGAGAGAAAACATGTAAAAAGCTTGAGTGAAAATAAATGAGCTCAAAATAGCAATAAAAGAGGGCCTCTGCACATGCGGGAGGTTGCCATTAATGTACCGCCAAAGGGTAGGTGGAGGGAAATCAATTCCCATGCCACAAAACCAGCCAATGAACAAGCCGAAGGCCAATCTCTGATGCTGTGTAGGTGATCTACCAACTCCACACAATTATCCTCTGGATCAGGTCGTCGGGGAATGCTTCACAATCATTCAAAGATGACCAACCCTGACGTAATGACGTTCGTATGAGCTCAGTAATAGTCCATCGAATGGAGCATCGGATATGGTTTTACTATCATGCAATCATGACAAACTCTGACATTCTGAAGGGAAATTTTGGCAAACGGGGGACAAAGCCAAATCAACAAGTAAAACCATCATACCTCCTCCTTCGAGAGCACCGGAAGGCCAAATTCTGAAAGTTCGACAACAAAAAACTAAAAAAAAGGCTAAGTGTAAATCACAGGAAGTCCAAACCAAAAATTCCAGCCTCTTTTCCAAAGTCATGATAAGGCAGCACACTTCACTTAGCAAGACAAAAAAAGGGGGGTCCCTATTTTGGTCACAAAATGGGGTACGTTGTGAGGACCACAACAGATGCCAACCAAAACAAAGAATGTTCCCAAGCATTCTAAGTTACACAATCAGTCAAGGACCCAAGCTCCCAGCGTTATCAACCATAGCAGAAGTATGAATACTAGACCCAACTAAGAGCAAGGATGAATCAAACACAATATCAAATGCATCTGGAATCCAAGTGTGTGCATGTGATTCATTCCCCTTCCTTAAGTATACAAGAGTTTGTCAATCACAAACCAAGAGTTGGGCAAAGTAAGTGTTAGTTCTCGAATCGGTAGAGGGTTTGCCAGCTCCAATGCGCAGGCAGATTCGGCCAACAGATACGGGAGGTTCCGTGAGCTGCCTCCCCTTCACTTCTGGTTCTGCCGCACCAAGGGGGATATCCCTATAGCTAAAGATTTTGCTTTGAATCGCCCAATGACACAAAGAATTAGCTTTACAACAATAGGCAGAATACTCTCATGTTTGGACCAAAATATGCATGATAAATCACAAGTTTGGCAACATTTTTGGATATAACTAACTAGTTGAGGATGAGAGTATGCAGGGGTCCTATTCCTACTCCTACAACTAATAGGATGGAATAATGGAATGATTTGAATTAATGTTTTGGATGCGAGACAGGGGGTTTTGGATCATAACTACTAATCCAGAAGCAGACTGGTGCCTATCTCAGGGCAAGGTGTCAACTAGACGTATACAAGAGAGTGGCTTGCAACTGACATTGAAGTTTCAAGGGGTTAGGACTGGTATTTGCCTTACAAACACCACCCAAGGATAAGTATTTAACTATCTCTACTTACATACATCCCAGTTGACATACAATCTTCTCCATACTCAACCTAAAACAATTTAATCCACTCCTTGAATGGAAGTTAGAGATTAAGCATGTGATACATAAATCTATACCCTAGAATCTGAGAAACCCTTAGCAACTAGATTCAAAAGAAGAGAATGCATACAACACATGGAGATAGATAGATAAACACATGTAATCATGCATTTTTCATATAAAATGACAAGAAATTGAACATATGTGCAAGGTGCACTCAAATGCAACTCATAAACTCCAATAGAGATAAAACAGACAAGAAAATGCTTTGTCATTCGTTATTTTCCCCCCAAAAAATGCCCAAGTCTTCAACAACCACAATGAGTAACAGAGCTTGCATTTTATAGAAAAAACTGTGTACTCAGCAATAATTTCATAGCATTTCAAAATTTCTGCCAAATACAGCACACCACAGAATGACGCTCAAATCATTCAATGTTCCAGGCAGAGAGAAGGAAAGAAGTAGGTGACATCAGGAACTGAGCCGTCGATTGGAGATTTTCCTTACAAACCAGGTAGGTTGTTGTCAATCATCAACCCATACCTCTGGGATTTCACCATTAATGGCTCAGCTACCCGCATCTCCTCTCAAAATGTAGCAATGAATGCATCAGAAGTTTTCCTGCTAAAAAATGTGGCTGCAAACAAGGAAATCCCTTTGTTGCAGCAAGTTTTAAAACCAGCTATCAATTTGCATTCCATCGCTGAGATTAACAGCTTCAAATCATGCTGAAAAGTCACCCACCTGTGAGAACGTGCCACGTAGGCATCTCACGCTTCTATCGCTGATCTTTTCCTTGCATCAATGCCTTGTATATCGCAAACATACAATGTGGATATACAAAACAAAACATACAATCCGGAACTAAAACCTTTATCAACCAGAATGTATAACCTCTCGAGTCCGGCTTGTATATTTGCGAATGCATATTTGATTGTATGTGCGAACATACAATCGCTAAAACATGCAATTAGTGGGCCCTACCTTTTGTATATCGGCCCCTTGCACTTTTCACTTTGCACGTAGCGAATCTATATTGCATATACATTCCTCCTTGTATGTGAGGTAGACCCCACCAAATGTATCTCCTGCATTTGTATATCGCCAAATGTACAAAAGCTCTTATTTCTTCTCAATGTACATGTTTCTTCTTGCACATGCATCGGCCAATGTATCTTTCACTGTAGCGAATGTACATGCGCCTCTTTATATATTTTCTTTGCATGTTTTCCTTTGTATCTAGCCGTTGTATGTCTGAACATACAACACAAAATATACATGCAACCCGATATACAAGCAGGGAATATTCCCAGAATTTGCGAAAGATTCCCCAATTGTATATGTAAACTTGGTATGCATACAAAGATGCATACAACCATTTTTTACCATTTTCAAAGGCCGATTGAAATTTCTGCAAGCCCGCCAAGGTATATTTGCATTTGTACATACATACCCCTTTGTATATACAAAGATACATGCATGCAACTAAATTTTTTACACTTCTCAACTGCAAAGGCCAAAAGACTTAGAAATTTTTTAGAATTTTTTGGGAAGGTGCTTGCATATTTAAATGCTTGAAACCTAAATGTTTATGCAGGCACCACCACTGGCTCTGTCTAGGGACGCATGCCTCTTGTAGGCATGGCAAGAACCATAGATCTCTGGGATGCAGACCAGTCCCTATCCATTGGGCAACAGAGTCAAACATTGCACCAATCTGCATCACAAATCACACATTTTTAAATTTACTTGGCAGCCTAGGGCCACCAAAAAGGAAAAAACTAGAATTTTCCTTTGCCAAACACTTGATTTTCTTTTGATTTCTTCAAATGAAGCCTGAAAACATTTTGCTGTATGCAGTACCCAGCGTTGCAATTGATTGTGCTGTTGGCCATTTCCTTTTCTTTGACAAATCTACAACAAGCTTGATCAGCATACATTATCATCAGCTGTAGAGTGTCATCATCATATGAGTCACCGATATTGCTTGGAAAAATAATAGACTCACATGAAACAAATGAATCCACATCAAAATTTTGCCCTTCTTCAAAAAGTAAGAGCTCCTCTGTATCAAACAAACAATATTCATGCACAAGCAACATCTCATAATCAAATTCATTTTTATAAGCATGCAGATATTCATCATCATTGCTCTCAACAATCTTATCATTAATGTCCACCTAGAATGTCTCAAAAGAAGGCAAAAATAGCTCAGAATGCAACCCTTCACTGAAAACTTTAGTCACCCCTGCAACCAACACTATTCCCAACTGTATGAGCACACACATCTGCAACTTGTCCATTCACATCTGAATATTTACCATGTCTTTCCTCTTCACCAATGCACTGATAATCAAAAGCAAATTTTTTAACTTCTGCATTGTAGAGATGGTCATAATCTTCAAGGAAGCATTCATATTTAGCATCCATATATATTTCATCATCTGAAAGGCTCACATATGCATATGAATGCTGACAGTCACTAACATATTCACTGCCATTCCTTGAATCTGCATCTTCTATACTCAGAGTGAAGCTCTGCATATCTATTTCATATAAACATTCAGGAACACTTGGGATATGTCTATCACTACAAGACACAACTTCATGTATATCTTTCATTTCATCATTTGAAATGCATTTTGCATCTGCAGGCTTCATTTCTAGAGGCTGACAACAATCTTTGTCTTCATCATTATAGGATGTGCCCACATTTTCTACAACATTTTCTTCATGTTTATGCATCACATCATGACTACACATACTATTCTGAAATATATTTTCCACTACAAAATAATCTTTCAATGAACACACTGGGAGAGCTGAAATATATTCACTTTGATAACTGTTTTGACAACTTGCATCTATGAAACCTATTGGCATTCTGTATTTCTGATTATTTTCAATATCCATAGCAAATCTGAAAGCCTGGTGAAGTGTAGCTGGTTCTTTATCTCTCAATCTATAACTCATTTTCTTATCAAATGCAGCCAAATAAATTGTCAAGCACAATGCATTATTGGGTCTCATATATTCAGGAATCTGCTTGAACAACTTAATAAACCTAAGATTAAACGCTGGAACCAGTTCCTCATCTTCCTTTTGAATATTCATGAAGTGTATGATCAATGAGGCCAAATCAAATCTTTCACCAAACTACTCTAGGAATGCAATTTCTAAATCTACCCATGAAGAAACTGAACATACAGGCAGGTTTGAAAACCAGACCCTAGCATCATCCTCTAATGACTGAACAAAAAGTCTCATTACTACATCTTCATCTTCTACCTCATAATCTTCTGTCAAATTACAAAAATTTTGCAGATGTTTGTTTGCAGATTTAGAATTTGATCCACTATATTTTGGCAAACATTTTCTAATCTTATTGGGATAACATTTGGGTAGCCATTTATTCCTTTGAAATTCAGAGCTTTATATCTTTCAATAAAAAATGGTCTTCTCTTAGAGCACAAATAGGTTTGCTTCTCTAAATTCATCATTTTTCTGAATAAAAAGATGAAATACCTGGAAATATGTTGCAGCAATGGATAGGTTCAATCAAAGAGTCGCCACCCCTCACATAGAGGACAAAATATCAATAAGGCACTTGTATTTTCTGGATTCATCACGCTAGCAGAGCACCACTTTGTTACATGAAAGATCCAGGATATGCAGCAATGATTTCACACTATGACTCCTGTTCCCTAGCAGAGTCGCCATTTTGTTATTGCCCGAATCGGCAGAGGGTTTGCTAGCTCCAATGCGTAGGCAGATTCGGCTAACAGATACGGGAGGTTGTGTGAGTTGCCTCCCCTTCACTTCTGGTTCTGCCGCACCAAGGAGGGTATTCCCTATTAGCTAAAGATTTTGCTTTGACTCACCCAATGATAGAAGGATTTAGCTTTTCAATAACAGGCAGAATACTCTCATGTTTGGACCAAGATTTTCATGATAGGTCACAAGTTTGGCAACATTCTTAGACATATTTAACTGGTTAGAAACGAGAGTATGCAGGGTTCCTATTCCTATTCCTACAACTAACAGATTGGAAATTTGAAAGGATTTGAATTAATGTTTTGGGTGCAAGACAGGGGGTTTTGGATCATAACTACTAATCCAGAAGCAGACCAGTGCCTATCTCGGGGCAAGGAGTCAACTAGACGTATACAAGAGAATGGCCTACAACTGGCATTCAAGTTTCAAGGGGTTAGGACTAGTATTTGCCTTACAAACACCACCTAAGGATAAGTATTTAACTGTCTCTACTTACATACATCTCAGCTGACATACAATCTTCTCCATACTCAACCTAAAACAATTTAATCCACCATGTGATATAGAAATCCATACCCTAGAATATGAGAAACCCTTAGCAACCAGATTCAAAAGAAGAGAATGCATACAACACATGGAGACAGACAGATAAACACATGCAATAATGCATTTTTCATATAAAATGACAAGAAACTGAACATATGTGCAAGGTGTACTCAAATGCAACTCATAAACTCCAACAGAGATAAAACTGCCAGGAAAATGCTCTGTCTTTCGTTATTTTTCCCCAAAAATGCCCAAGTCTTCAACAACCACAATGAGTAACAGAGCTTACATTTTATAGCAAGACTGTGTACTCAGCAATAATTTCATGGCATTTCAAAATTTCTGCCAAATACAGTGCACCACAGAATGGCGCCCAAAATATTGAATGCAGCAGGAGACAAAGAAGAAAGAGTAGGTGAACTCAGGACGTGTGCAGCCGTTTGAAGATTTTCCTTACAAATTTGGTAGTTGGCTAGTCAAACATCAGCCATGCCTCTGTATGTCGCCATTAATGGCCCAGCTACCCGCAGCTTCTCTTGAAATTTGCAGCAGTGTGTCCATGGAGTTTTCCCGCTCGAAACATGACTGTGGATGCAAAGAAAAACCTTCGCATGAAACTTTAAAACCTGGCCGTTGATTTTATCCCGCCATCGTTGAGATCAATGGTGTCAAAACACGCTGACAAGTCACCCACCAATCATATCATGCCATGTCGGCATCCTATGCATCCATCACTGACTTTTCCGCCATCCATTTTGCCCTTTTCGCCCTTAAATCCCTTGTATATGCAAAAGTAAATGCATATACATACAACTATATGCATACAAGGCGCGGACCCCAAAACACTATAGAACAAATTTGAACCTGCATTTGGGTCTGGGCCTTGTATGTATATCCCCTTGCACATCGACACATACAACACACCATACATACAAGCCACGGACTTCAAATTATGATGAAGCATATCACAATCACCTTGAAGTCCAACTTGTACCTAAACCTTTGCATCTTCACTTTGTATATTGCATATATAAACGCAATATACATTCTACGAACCTCAAATGACTATGAAGCGCTTTGAAATCTAAATCGGGTCCGGTTTGCATCTCTTGTATATTTCTTTGCATATCGCATTATACAAATGCGATATACATACAATGGACCCCAGCCATTTATCCATCGGATTGCATGTTCCATTCAGATTTCGGCCTGTATATTAAGAATGTATATTTGAATGTATGTCCAAACATACAATCGCAAATATACATGCGGTGGGCCCCAGCTTTGTAACTTGCCTTGCATGAGTCTTCTTGTATATCGCCACTGATGCATCTAACCAACATACAATCAACCTTGTATGTCCGCGGGCCCCACCCTTTGTATATCGGCCCCTTGCACTTTTCACTTTGCATATAGCGAATGTATATTGCATATACATTCCACCTTGTATGTGAGGTGGACCCCATCACATGTATCTCCAGCACTGTAGCAAAAGTATATGTATCGGCCATCGGGTGAACTTTGAAGCTAGCCGCCGATGCATCCTGTCCTGTTGATGACCCCCTGCCACTGTAGCGAATGCATGTTCCACCCTTGTATATTTCCAATGTATCTTTTTCGTTGCATGTAGCCGTTATATGTCTGAATATACAACATAAAATATACAAAGAACCTGATATACAAGCAAGGAATATTCCCAGAATCTGTGACAGATTCCTCAATGTACATGCACCTTTTTTAGACCCGATATGCATTTCGAAATGCATACAACTAAATTATTCCATTTTTTGAAAGCCGATATGCATCTCTGACCCGCCAATGCACATTTGACCTGCATGCATATACAAACAGCCTTGTATATATAAAGTGACATGCATACAACAGAATTTTTTGCACTTTTCAACTGCAAAGGCCAAAAGACTTAGAAATTTTTGGATTTTTTGGGAAAGTGCCTACATATTTAAATGCTTGAAACCTGAATCTTTATGCAGGCACTAACAGTAAGATGTCTAATTTCAATAACTTGTAAAGGTACTCTGGTTCTTCATTGTCTGATATCACTGTCATTGCTTGCATCGTCACAGCTGATGTATAAAATATGAAGTTTACAATGCACATATTTTAGAGGATGATGAAGTCTTCTAGTAATTAATAGAGGTATCATCACACCTTCTTTTATGAATCATTAGGTTCTCCATCTTTTACTTCTCTCTCTTATCTTTTTTTTTGACAAACCCTTCTCCTGTTATGCCATTCCAATCATTTTGTCTCTATCATCTTCTTGCTCATGGTGCTTTCATTCTACAAGCATTGGAGGTCAGCTGCCTGGTTAGGAGCCACAACTATCATCGTAAGGGCATACAACCTTTTAGACCAGAGGTGATAGTTACATAATTAAGTTCATTCACCCAACCCGCAGTCACAATGATGCAGGAGCATCCAATGGTGTAAGGGCAATCTTGCATCACCCAAAAAAAAGACGTGTTTCAAAATTGTTGATGTTCTTTCCATTTCTTTTCAAAATTTGTGGTTCTGGTTCCATAATCGCTTGAATAATGATGTAGAAGTTTCAGTTTTTCCAAACTGCTAAAAATAGCAACTTGCTATTTTTAGAAAGTTTGCATTTGGGCACGGATTGAAGTGAAAATTTACAGGAAGTTACATAACAGAAATATAAGACCTTTGGTGAAGTAATCACACAAAGATCATTTGCAAGCTGAAAGATATTAAAGTTTCCGTTTCCCGAAAAACACCTGAAAATTATTCAAACTCAGGTTTGAGGCACTAAATGGCCCCAAAAATGGCCGAAACCGGCAGAGTGGGTTCTTAGCATGTAGAGCACTCTGCAAGATTTTCGATGCATAAAACGGTTCGTCAATCAGACACTCGGATCAAAAGTTATGGCTCCTAGAAGTTGACCTATTTTTGGAGGGAGATGCAAATTTCAAAATTAGGTTGCTGGCCGCCAAAAAGGCTATAATAACCATTTTTGGGAACCCTGGGTAGCAGTAGAGTTAAGGGGGGAAATGTAGAGTCAAGAATAGGTGGGAAAATAGAAACCCTAGCTGATTTGGGGTTATAGAAGACAGATGATTCCAGAGTCTTGTGATAGGGAGTTGTAATGTGTTACAACCTGTGGAGAGTTGATTCCTTTGATTGTATTTGAGCTTCTGTAATGTAATAAGTTGTCTAAATCAATAAAGAAAGTTCTATTTTCTGTGTGCAATTTATGTTGTGTGTTTTAGGATTTACCCCCTTCATCAAGTGGTATTAGAGCAAGGGTTCTTGAGTGTGTAGACAGATCGCCAACCATGAGGTAGTTTGCACCAGGACCTGCTAAAAATAGCAACTTGCTATTTTTAGAAAGTTTACATTTGGGCACGGATTGAAGTGAAAATTTACAGGAAGTTACATAACAGAAATATAAGACCTTTGGTGAAGTAATCACACAAAGATCATTTGCGAGCTGAAAGATATTAAAGTTTCCGTTTCCCGAAAAACACCTGAAAATTATTCAAACTCAGGTTTGAGGCACTAAACGGCCCCAAAAATGGCCGAAACCGGCAGAGTGGGTTCTTAGCATGTAGAGCACTCCGCAAGATTTTCGATGCATAAAACGGTTCGTCAATCAGACACTCGGATCAAAAGTTATGGCTCCTAGAAGTTGACCTATTTTTGGAGGGAGATGCAAATTTTAAAATTAGGTTGCTGGCCGCCAAAAAGGCTATAATAACCATTTTTGGGAACCCTGGGTAGCAGTAGAGTTAAGGGGGGAAATGTAGAGTCAAGAATAGGTGGGAAAATAGAAACCCTAGCTGATTTGGGGTTATAGAAGACATATGATTCCAGAGTCTTGTGATAGGGAGTTGTAATGTGTTACAACCTGTGGAGAGTTGATTCCTCTGATTGTATTTGAGCTTCTGTAATGTAATAAGTTGTCTAAATCAATAAAGAAAGTTCTATTTTCTGTGTGCAATTTATGTTGTGTGTTTTAGGATTTACCCCCTTCATCAAGTGGTATTAGAGCAAGGGTTCCTGAGTGTGTAGACAGATCGCCGACCATGAGGTAGTTTGCACCAGGACCTGAGGTTGTGGGTTTGCTGCGGAGATCAATATGCCTCCACGAAGAAATCGTATTGGGAGGAATGCTTTGACGAAAGAGGGTTTTAGAGCCCTGCAAAGGCAAATCGATGCATTACAAGAGGAGCTACCAAGAGGGTTTGATCCGAGGACAAGAGAAGAAAGTGATGATGAAGCTAAAGAAGAGCTATCCGAGGAAGAATAAGAAGCTGGAGGAGATCCTGCAGAAGTTAGGTTGTTGAGGGCCATTTCAAAGATTAGAAAGAGGCCCAGGATCGAAGTTTCTACATTTTCTAGAGATTTGAATCTGGAACAACTTATTGATTGGATCAATGACATGGAGGAGTATTTTGAACATGAAGATGTGGAGGACCCAGATCGGGTCAAGTTTGCAAAAATAAAGTTGAAGGGCCACGCCAGTATTTGGTGGAAGGAGGTCCAATTAGAGAGGAACAGAAGAGGAAAAGGAAAGATCACCAAATGGAATCGGATGGTGGAGAAACTGAAGAAGCAGTTCATTCCTATGGACTATGAGATGGAGCTCTTGAAGAAGCTACAAGGACTGAAGCAAGGTAACAAGTCTGTTAAGGAGTATACAAAAGAGTGTTATAAAATTACTATCAAGACAGGCCATGTAGAGCCCAACAAGGAGAAGGTAGCCTGTTACATTAATGGGTTGAGGCTGAGTATTCAGAAGGAACTGAGCCTGGTTAGAATGACCACCATAGAAGATGCATGCCATTTTTCCCTGAAGGTGGAAGAGAAGTTGAATAAAAGATTTGAGAACAAGCAAAGGGGAAGAGGTCAAGGCGGAAGGACTGGTGGAAGACCCTATGGAGGCTGTAATGAAGATCAAAAGAAAAGTGAAGAAGCTAGCACCATTCGAAATCAGCCTATTGCCCTCTTGACCAGAACAATGGTGAGCAAAGAGGAAGAGGAAGAGGCAGACCTGGTTAAGGACCTAGAAGAGGAGGTTTCAGAGGAACCTATTTCCAATGTGGAGAAGAAGGGCATTGAGCATACGAGTGTCCGCAACATCAAGGAAGGACAAATAGAAGACCTGAAGGTAATGCACGAGTTGCACATATAGATGAAGATGCGCAGTTTGAGCGCTCTGAAGATGCTGAAAGGGGAGAAACCCTAGTTGTCAGAAGAACTTTGCTGAATGAGGAGAAAGAACCAAATCAAAGGAAGAGTTTATTCCGCACAAGGTGCAAATGTGAAGGTAAGTGTTGTGATATTATTATTGATAGTGGGAGCATTGACAATCTTGTTTCAGAGGAGATGGTTGACAAGTTGAAGTTGACAAGAAGAAAGCATCCACATCCATATCGGATTGCATGGTTACAGAAGGACCATAGAGCTTTGGTCAATGAGCAATGTTTAGTGAAGTTTAAGATTGGAGACTACCATGATGAGGTGCTGTGTAATATCATACCAATGGACGCATGTCATATGTTGTTGGCGAGGCTGTGGCAGTATGATAGGAGTGTTGTCCATGATGGCTGTGCAAACACATATTCCCTAATGAAGGATGGAGTTCGTCATAAGTTGAAGCCCTTGAAGGAGGCGGAAGAAAAGGTATGTAGTACTACCAAAATTTGCTTGGTAGATGGTAAATTTTTTTTGGAGGGTATGAAGCACGAGCATCATTGCTTTGCATCGATTCCTAAGATTAGTAAAGAGAAATGTGAAGATGTACCAGCATAAGTTTTAGATAAGTTGGAAGAATTTCAGGATATTATCTCTGATAATGTACCAGAAGGTTTACCACCGGTGAGGAAGATAAGTCACCAAATGGATTTGATACCAGGAGCTAGTTTGCCGAATAAGGCAGCCCACAGAATGACTCCTATAGATAGTGAAGAGTTGAACAGACAAGTTCAAGAGCTGTTAAGGAAGGGACTGATAAGGGAGAGCCTAAGTCCATGTGCAGTACCTGCAGTACTAGCACCAAAGAAAGATGGAGAATGGAGAATGTGTACAGATTCTCAGGCCATCAATAAGATCACGATCAAGTACAGGTTTCCATTGCCAAGAATGGATGACATAATGGACTGTTTGAGTGGAGCCAAGTACTTCACGAAAATTGACCTAAAGAGTGGGTATCACTAGATTTGAATTAGAGAAGGAGATGAATGGAAGACAACCTTCAAGACAAAGGAGGGTTTGTATGAGTAGTTAGTCATGCCATTTGGGCTAACCAATGCACCGAGCACATTCATGTGGCTCATGAACGAGGTATTGAAAGAATTTTTGGGAAGTTTTGTTATTATTTATTTAGATGATATTTTGATTTTCAGTAAGACTTTGGATGAGCATCTGATGCATATCAGAAGAGTTTTAGAGAAGCTAAGAGAAGAGAAGTTGTTCATTAATCCGAAGAAATGTAGTTTTGCAAAGGAGTTGGTATACCTGGGATTTGTTGTCTCAGAGGAAGGTCTTAAGATGGACCCAGAAAAGTAAGGGCTATCATTGAATGGCCTACGCCAAGGAGTGCAATAGAGGTACGATCTTTTCATGGTTTGGCAAGTTTTTATAGAAAGTTTATCAAGAATTTTAGTAGTATTTGTGCACCCCTAAGTGAGACAATGAGAGGGGATAGAAAAGAGTTTAGATGGACTAAAGGAGCAGACAAGAGCTTTGATACATTGAAGCAGAAAGTCATAGAACAACCTGTTTTGGCACTTCCAGATTTCAATAAGGTATTTCAGGTGGATTGTGATGCTAGTGGTAGTGGTATAGGAGCTATTTTGAGCCAAGAAGGTAAGCCCATTGCCTATTTTAGTGAGAAGCTTAATGATGCCAAGAAAAAGTATTATGTTTATGATCAGGAGTTTTATGCAATAGTTCAGGCTTTGAAGAAACGGAGACATTATTTTTTGCCAAAGGAGTTTGTTTTATATACTAATCATCAGTCTTTGCAGTATCTTAATAGTCAAGGAAAGTTAAATCAAAGGCACTTAAAATGGGTTGAGTTTTTGCAGAGTTATAGTTTTGTTTTGAAGCACAGGAGTGGGAAGTCCAACAGAGTTGCAGATGCCTTGAGTAGAAGGCATAATTTGTTGACAGACATGAAGATAGAGGTTGTTGGGTTTGATAAGCTCAAAAATTTATATCCTGAAGATCTAGATTTTGCAGAGGCTTGGAAAGCTTGTTTGGAACTGTTACTTTGGACAGTACAAAATGGTTGGATTTCATAATCCAAGATGGCATGTTGTTTAGAGGAAGCCAGTTGTGCATTCCAAGGAGTTCCATGAGAGAGAACCTAATTAAGGAGAAGCATAGTGGGGGATTGGCTGGACACTTTGGTCGAGATAAGACCATTGCTATTGTTGGTGAAAATTATTATTGGCCATAGTTGTGTTGTTCTCAAAATCAGCTACGCTCGTTTTTGTAGACAACCCCCACGAAACTTGTCCGTTTCGTGAATCTACACTCTAAAATCGCAAATCGAGACAAGATTCCCTTGGTCTCGTGCGAAGTCATTTGACATTCTAAACTGGTCTGCGACATTCCCTTGAATTAGTTTCTCGATATTCGCAAAGATCGTTCAAGTCGTAAACTGGTTAAAAGGTCAATTTTAGTCATTTTCAGGTGTTGGCAAAGTTTTTGTTTTAACATGTAAGAGCGGCATTTTTAGCCGCTATTACATGTTTTGATTTTTTTTTGTTTTATATGTAACGGCGGCTAAATCACTCGCTTCTACATGTCTTGCTCGATGGACCCTGCCACGTTGGTGAAAACACCCGCCGTTACATACGGTTATTGACTCTGCCTGCCAGAGCGGCCGAAACTCCCGCTCGAGCAAGATCTCGAGATCTTTTGACTGGAGTGCCATTAATGGCCACTCGTGCCATTCATTTAATGTTTGTTTTTGAGTTTTAAGTACTCATTGGACCGTTTGTTTTATCATTTCTCCTCCTGCCTAGCTGGTCTCTAAGCCTTCCCTCACGCCATTCGATCACGCTGATTGGGAGCTCAATCGAATTTGTCACCATCATTAGGGTTTTGCCGCCAGCACTACAGGTAAGCCTCCCATTGGCTCCCGTTTCTCTTCCTAAGTGTTTTGTTTGATATAACGATCGGTGTGTCTTTTAAATTTTGTTTTGTTAGCTTTTTGTTACTTGTTTTTTTTGTTTTTGTTGTTGTTGTTTTGTGATTGTTTCTCTATTCGTTGTGCCAATCTGTTTTATAGATCAGTTTTGCTGTTAAAATCAAACCTTTGGTTTCCTAAGTGTTATTCTCCGTTTGGAGGTCGCTAGGTTTTTCGCCGCTCCAAACCCTTGAGTATTGACCTCCTACGAAGATGTGTATCGACGGCAAATTTTGCCGCCCTAACACAAGTGATCCCATAACTCAGTGGCATCGCTAGGTTTCATTTTATTCAAAACCAACCCTACATGCAATGTCAGCCATTTTCGCCGACCAAACATCGTGAGGACTTCAAAACCAACCCCACATGCATCGTCGGCGAAATTTGCCGCGGGTATATCTTTCAAAATTTTTGTATGGTGTATGGACGGCAAATTTCGCCACCCCTACATGAAGATCTTCCAGTTTCTCCACATGCGAAAGCGGTAGAAAATGCCGCTTTAACATCAACCTGCAATGACACCGTTTTGCGCCGTTCATACATGTTAACAATAAATCTCCCAAAAATATGTAGCGTCGGCCAAAACACCCGCCTTTGCACATGAGTATTCTTCCCACATGCAGGAGCGGTCATTTTGACCGCTCATGCATATTTTCCTAAATTTTTCCTGACATTGGGAAAATTCACCTTTCAAGACTTTTAGCCTGCTTTCGCCATCGCCTTGATTTGCGTGCACTCAAGCCCTTCAAACGCATGCTTCCCTGTCCATGATCATCAAATTGTAGTTGACCCAGTTTACCCAATTTTTCCCTTGACTGCGAGATCATGGCCTTTTGCAGGTTTCAATCAGCGTTCGTGGTGAAGTTCAAATTCAAAGTTTTCTCCGGAGCTCATGACAGAACCGTCTCCATCAAAGGCCAAAGTCATGAAGTACAAATACCAGGGTGTCTTTCCGGTAACGGCAGTGCAATCAAACATTGATGAAATTAGAGACACAGAAATTGGGCATGTGGATATGGCGGAATTCGTGGATAGAACAAAACAGGGAAATCCATCCAAGACCATGCAAAAAATCATTGACAACAATATTCATTTGGTTGCGTCATTTCCAGTTTCTGCACACAATCCTAAATTTGTTCTGCAAGTGGCCAATCACTACAACAGAGACACCAGAGTAGTGGTAGATTCTCAGGGAAATGTAATCATGAGACTGGATGCAGAATTCTTTGACAAAATCTTCATGTGTCTGCCTATTGAAAACATTGGACGGATTGATTTTGCTCAGGGTCAACAAGACTATGATAATGATGTGGAATCTGCTAGATGGTTTAAGATTCCTAGAGGTAATTTGACCAGATGGCCAAAGGATCTTCACAGGAGTGACTTTGTAGAAGAGGTCTGTGATTTGATTACTCTCTTGAGTCACATCAGAGGATTCCCTTCTGCTTCCAAATTCTAGGACTGGATGTACACTTACATCAAGGTGATTCTACGAGGTAATCAGAAGATATTCTGGGGAGAACAGGTCAGCAATGCATTGCACAAGCAACTGGTAAGAGTCAATACTACCTTCAAATTTTATATGACCTCTTATCTTGTCTATGCTGCTGCAAGCATGAGAAACTTTCTGGGTTTAACCCAAGTGGGAGACAAGAGGTTGATCCCAGTGTATGAATACTAACCCCAAATCACTCTGAAGGGGTCAATTCATCATTTCAGAAGAGTCAATGATGCGTTCTTTTCAGTTTTCATGTGCTTGTGGGATGGTGAACTGGTTCAAAGAAGAGTTTTTGATGAAGCTTGGCAGGTTGTAAATTCTTTTGGCTGCTTATTCTTGCAATTTTCCACCTTCACATATCTTCGGGTAGGGTATATCCTGGTTACCCTTACATGCTGCCACGGTATCCCAGTGATCGCATTATTCTTATGGAGCTTTGCAGACAGCTGATTGTGGTGCATAACAAGCAAATGGAACTGAAGAAATCAGGGATAAAGTTCCCCGTGGAAATTGGGAGGTACTGGATTCAATCCGCCAACAAAGCCAAGATAATTGACTCTGAGTTGCAATTGGTCACCATGAAAACCTACAAGAAAAGAAATCATTTTGACTTCAAAAGGGCTCAAGATAAAATCAAGAGGAAGTCAACTTTTCATGTGCCAATGGTCGAAGGTATATGGGCGGATCTCAGGACTCAAAATGAGATAAAAAAACTGGATTTCTGCAGACTTCATCTAAGTCAAATTGAAGAACTAGGACTCGCTGATATTCCAGATGGAATGGAGGATGATGGGAATGTCCTAGACCACAAATATGATGCAGAAAATGTTGAGGCTTCACCTCTCCCAGAGGTAAAATGGTCAGTCAAAGAGGAGACATCTATCAGGAAAAGATTCCAACTAATACTGGCAAACACCAACTTGTGGTTGGAAAATAAGGGGATTAAGTTGAAAGAGTTTCTTACAGGATCTGAAGCTGAAACACAGGAGCAAACAGGTAAGAAGGTCGAGAACCGAACTAAAAATAAGAGTGACACCCCTTCTTCCTCCAAGATACACAAACCAAAGATCAAATTTGTATCTAAAGGAGGAAAGAAGAAGGAAACCACAGAGGCTTCTGACGCCACTAAGTCAGATGCTGAAGATACTAATGATGATCAGATGGAAATTGAAGATGTTGAGACTGAAGAACAAAATGTTCAAAAGTCTAAGATAAAGGTATCTGATGAAGCTGAACAAGGTGAAGATGAAGATATAGAGGTAGAACAACTTGATGGTTCCCCTCAGACTCCAGTGAAAGATCTTCCCTCCAAGACACAAGTTCTTACACCTCCTCCTCATGTTCCAGTTTCTGACAGTTTGCTAGTGATTTCAAGTGTTCCTCTTTCTCCAATTTTTGTTGTTTCTTCTGATAATACTCCTCCATCCATGAAGGCTAGCTTTAGAACTGTTTTTGATTCTTCTGGTTCCATTCCAAGCTTATCTTCCCCATCTTTTGATATCAGGGAACAAACTATTTTAGAAAACCTGCTGGACGCTTCACAAAAGGTTGTTGATACAGGTGTTGTGTTTACCAACACAAGTCCAATTGTCACCATCACCGGTATAAACATGGAGTCAGCCAAGCAAGTAGTGGATCCCTCTCCGGCTATTGGTGCTTCTACACTTCCTCCATGGCTATCTGCCTATACTCCAAAGAGGAAGAAGCAAGCCATCTCACCTGATGAGATTGACATTGAAAAGCTGTTGCCCGTGAAAGCAAAGAACCAGAAGAAGAAGCCTAAGATTATTTCTAGGCTGGTCACCGAAAAGGGAATCAGGGACGCGGAAATTGCCAAACCTCCTGAAGATGCCACGGTTGACACTTTTGACATGAGTAATTATGTCATCTCAAGGGTTGAGTTGGGTAAAGTGACTCATGAGGGTGTCAAGGCAGATTTCCAGACCACTACCAGTACCCTACTTGAAAAGTATGACGAAGCCAAGAAGGAGGAGCAGTACAAAGCAAAAGTAGAACAACTAGCTGCTATCCTTCAAAAAATAGTTAAGTCATCAGAAATAGTAGAACCCATGGTAGTGACAGTGGAAGATCCCCTGATACAGAAGGTTGAAAAAGTGCAAGCCAGAGGTAAGATAGTGGGGGATGTAGTGGAGCGGTTGTTGACTGAAGGACAAGTTCTGCTAGAAACCACTGTGGAAAGGAAAGAGAAAATGGACAAAGCTAAAGCTGAGCTAGACAATCTAGTAGATCTACTTTCACAAGAGCTGCAAGATCAAGAAGAGAGCCTAGAAGAGTGGATAGATATGAAGAAGATCAAGATAAAGAATCTGATCACCATTGGGGTCATCACTAATAGGGAATCATATCTTAAGACCAAGGAGACTCTGGCTCATCGTATTTTCATAATAAAGTGTCTACTTGAAGATCTATGCCAAGCTCGAGGAGCCAGTGAAGACAATGATGTCACACTCCTACACCGGCTAGAAGAACTTCCTTGCACCTTGACAAGGGAAGATCATAGTTTCCTCACAGCACAGGAAATGATAAGTTCTTTTGAAGAAATGGTCCAAAAGAAATTTGAAGAGGAGGCGCCCTCAGTGCTCTCAATGGATAGCCTATATGATCAACATTCGACTCTAGAGAACCTGAAAAATAATCTGGACAAGCATGAAAAGGCGATAAAGGTGGTGAAAGATTCAATTCTCTGAGCCCGCACCATCTCAGGGAATATAGCAAAACCAGATGCATGTGAGATGTCGGTCGTTCAAACTATGTACCAGAATTTCCTGAGGAAAAAAGATGGAGGAAACTAGTGCCTTAGCTTATTTTTCTTAAATGATATGTAAATTGAATTTTGTTTTGGACATCTATACATGTAATTTTCTAAAATGTAATTACATGTGATACGAGAGAAGTCCCAAGTCAAATAGGACTCTTTTGTTGAATAAGTCAAAGTAGTTGTAGATTTCCTAAATTTTCTCAAGGCCTCTCCCTATAAATAAAGAGGGCCTCTTTTGTAAATATTATCTTTTATCTCTTGTAGCAAAACTCTACTGAATTGAGAAGCAAGTTGAGACTTTGTGCTTATTTGTGTATATCAATTTTCAGATATTTATCAATACAAGAGAGCAAGTTGAATTCCAATCTTTGTCTTGGAGCGATTTGTTTTATGATAGAATTGTTCTTATGTCTTTGCTATCATATTATCTTTGATAAGTAATTGAAGTGTGAGGGTTTATTTCAAGTGATCAAGGAGTATTCTAAATCTGATTTTAATAGACTTTGAGCTATAAAATCATTTGTGAGAATTGTGTTGTGTTCATGAATGAGAAATAGCTTGAAGACTTTGTGCTGCAAGTTGTTATCTTTAATCTATTTATCTCATTTTGGCGTATAGTGAAGACTTTGGGCTGCACTCTACTATGAATCGTTTATTTCTCGTTGGTGAACAAAGTAATGGAAGACTTTGTGTTTCTGTGGATTTTGTGGTAATTCATAGTTCTTGGCCTTATATCAGTTTTGTTGAAATCATAATATATTGTAAACATCGTTTCTGAAAAAAGAGAAATGGATGATATGATCACACCCCCAAGTTAGTTTTAGTTTAAAATAAAGTTGTAATAATCGATAGGGAACCTCCCCTTGCTGAGAGGAGAGATTTATCTCACTGTACTATGGTTGATATACCCATTTTGCCTTCAGTTAGTTGAAGACAAAATATTCACCCAACAAGTTGCAGCAGGATGTGAGGAAATTTGTGCAAAGTTGCAGAGTGTGTCAGATGGCAAAAGGAACAAGTTAGAATACAGGGCTATATCAGCCATTACCTGTACTAGAGAAGCCATGGGATGATATCAGTATGGATTTTGTTCATGGTTTACCAAGGACATAGAGAGGACATGATTCCATTTTTGTAATGGTGGACAGATTCTCAAAGATGGCACATTTTCTTCCTTGCAAGAAGACTAATGATGATGTTCATATTGTAGAGTTATTTTTTAGAGAGGTGGTGAGATTACATGGTCTACCAAAGAGCATAGTTTCAGATCGAGATACCAAGTTTGTTGGTTATTTCTAGAGGACATTGTGGAAGAAGTTGAAGATAGATTTGAAGTTCAGTTCTACACACCATCCACAGACTGATGGACAGACATAAGTGGTGAATAGGAGTTTGGGTAACCTGCTAGGATGCGTAGTAGGAGATAAGCCCAAGGGATGGGATTTGATTTTACCATAGGTAGAATTTGCTTACAACAATTCTGTCAATAGGAGTACTGGTAAATCACCATTCCAGATTGTATATGGGAATAGTCCAAGAAATGCTTTAGAGTTAAGGAATCTAGACAAAGGAGAAAAGACAAGTGCTGAGGCTGAAGACTTTGCAGAACACATGAAGAGGTGAAAAAGCACATTAATAAGATGAATATTCAGTACAAGGTAAGGTAGATCAGAAGAGGAGATATAAGGAGTTCCAGGTAGGAGATGAAGTCATGGTTCACTTAAGAAAAGAAAGGTTCCCAATTGGAACATACAATAAGTTGAAAATGAAGAAATTTGGACCATGCAGAATTTTAAAGAAACATGATTCAAGAAATGCATATGAAGTAGAGCTACCGAGTGGGATCAACATTTCCCCTGTTTTCAACATTATTGATTTATCAGAATATCATGAAGGTGGAACAGAGGATGGACCAATAGAAGAACAGTGGAGTATTCCGACATCTACTTCAACAGAGGAGATAGAAGAGATCTTGGATAGCCATGTGGGAAGTACTCGAAACAGACAATATGAAGAATATCTAGTGAAATGGAAGGGAAGGCCTGTTGAAGATTCTTCTTGGTTGTCTAAGGCAGAGGTTGATTGTTTGGGCTTTCCTCACACAAACACCTGAGACCTGACAGGGTCACTTCTCAAATTACTCTGGGTGTCTGATGTAGGAGCATCTAGTGGTGTAAGGGCAATCTTGCATCACCCAAAAAAAAAGATGTGTTTCAAAATTGTTGATGTTCTTTCTATTTCTTTTCAAAATTTGTGGTTCTGGTTCCATAATCGCTTGAATAATGATGTAGAACTTTTAGTTTTTTCAAACTGCTAAAAATAGCAACTTGCTATTTTTAGAAAGTTTGCATTTGGGCACGGATTGAAGTGAAAATTTATAGGAAGTTACATAACAGAAATATAAGACCTTTGGCGAAGGAATCACACAAAGATCATTTGCGAGCTGAAAGATATTAAAGTTTCCATTTCCTGAAAAATGCTTGAAAATTATTCAAACTCAGGTTTGAGGCACTAAACGGCCTCGTACGGCCCCGAAAATGGCCAGAATTGGCAGAGCAAGTTTTTAGCGCGTAGAGCACTCCGCGAGCTTTCCGACGCATAAAACAGTTCGTCAATCGGACTCCTGGATCAAAAGTTATGGCTCCCGGAAGTTGACCTATTTTTGGAGGGAGATGCAAATTTTGAAATTAGGTTGTTGGCTGCCAAAAAGGCTATAATAACTATTTTTGGGAACCCTGGGCAGCAGTAGAGTTAAGGGGGGAAGTGCAGAGTCAAGAATAGGCGGGAAAATAGAAACCCTAGCCAATTTGGGGTTATAGAAGACAGATGATTCTAGAGTCTTGTGATAGGGAGTTGTAATGTGTTACAGCGTGTGAAGGGTTGATTCCTTTGATTGTATTTGAGCTTCTGTAATGTAATAAGTTGTCCAAATCAATAAAGAAAGTTCTATTTTCTGTGTGCAATTTCTGTTGTGTGTTTTATGATTTACCCCTTTCATCACACAATCAACTCATTTTGGTATACATAGAGAAGCATTAGTGTGAGAGAAGATATAGGGTTCCAAAAAAGCATCATCCCAAGTACAAGATCCAAACAAGTTCCTGGGTAGACTGACAAACCCATAACTAATATGCAAGATAAAACCAGACACTTGGGAGAAAGACCAATCATGAACTCAAGGAATGATCCAAAGTATTAATTTCCAAGGCAAACACTTCCCTCTACCCATTTTCCAACCAAAATAAAAGTCCTTTGAGATCAGGCAAAAGGGGACACCATCTTTGAATACAGAATCAAAACCAACTACTTAAAAACAAAATAGGGTTTGAAATGAAAAGACAAAGAAGACAAAACAATAAAGTAATCCCAAAGATTGAGAAACAAAAGGAAAAACAAAAAACAATGAAACAAAGAAAGATGACCTAAAATAAACTTCAAAACAAGACACACTGACCAGGACACACAAAACAAGATTCCTACTCTAGCTATGTACATGGAGTCCAATTGGCTCCCTGTGAGGACACAAGATTTACGGCATCGAAGTGCTTCGAAGAGAACATGCAATTTTTTTACCACTTTTATTTAAAAGGTGAACAGAGTAATCTTTATAAGACTCAAAATCACACCTCAACTTAACTAAGTCTATATATTGACCTTGGATGGAATTTTTTTATACACATTCCAAAAGTTTGAAAGAGCATAGAGATCACAAAATAAATCTAATATATATATATATATATATATATAAACCTGGGTGCTCTGGGAAGTGTCTATTGGGCCTAACCTTGCAGGTGTGCATTTCAAAAAATATATATAACAATAATTATGATAATAATGTAGAGACTGATAGGTATTCATGCAACTACCAAACTTTTTGCAAAATTTCCATCCTAACCTTAGTTTAAATAGCTAAACAAGAAGCATTCATGTTTTGAACCTTGATCATTGTAAGTTGAGCCTCCTATGCCTCGTGAGAAACTCAAAATTATAAATTAAATGTAGCTTCCTTATGAACTCCTACATGTATATTTTCTTAGTTAACTCCCTTAATGTTGATAGTATGAAATTGTGATGTCTAGTTGCATTAAATTGCGGAATCTTCATAATATGTTCATATGAGACTTAAGTTTTTCAATGAATAAGAATATCCTTCAATTGATTTAAAGTAAGAATTATGTGAATATTTGACTCTCTTTATAAAAAAAAGTGGATGGTGCTCTAGTGGATTGAGAAACTTCATGGGATGTGATTACTTTGCATATTATGGCTTGAGAGTTGAGAAAAGAAAATTGTTGAAAATAAGAAAATTTAGTAGAGAAAAGTGGAAAGAATAAGTTGTTAAAATTTGGTCAACTTTACGTCTGGAATTCCTACATTTGCTAGTGTTTAAGTGTAAATAACTTCTTGTGTATTTTTGTTATGTGAGTTGAATTGGATAGGATTCAAATCATACTTAGAGAAAAATATGCTCTTGCATGTGTGTTTGCTTGTATTCTTATAGGTGAAATCTAAATGTGAAAATGGGTTGTAATATATACTAGATGAATTAGATTTAAAAATTTAGAAATGTGAAAACTTTTGTGATATGTTGTATTAAATAAATTGCTTATATTACCCCTAAGAATGTATGCACCTTGTGTATTGTATAAGTATAGTATGTATTGAGCAATTAGGAATGCTCAATAATACATATTTCGATTTAAATCATCCTTGCATTTTATCTTGAATATTGGGTTTGCATGAAGATATAGCTAAATCTTGAAAGTGTAGAAAACTTATTCATTCTAGAAAAAAAAAGATAAAACTAGGATAGAATGAAGAAAATAATCACTCGCCATATATGGTTTTCAATGCAATAGCATTCAAGATAAATTAAATGAGTAAGACCTAGTGGAGCATAGGAAATGTAGTGCATGGTACGACAATGAATTATAATTAGAAGACAAAATTAGAGGTCAAAATATGTTTTGTGTGAATGAAAATGAGACACCTATTGCAATAATTACATATATTTGACTACTTAACGAATGAACCTAGTAGTTGATGCAATAAGTGAGATTAATTTTCATGTGGTATAATGTGATATGTATGTGGAATATAACATGTGTTGTGATGTGAGAATACTAGTAAATGTTGTGATTGTATCTCAAAGTATGTGATATATGATATCCAACTTGGGAAGAAGAGTTTAGTGGACATAATGTATGAACCACTTAGGCAAGCCCTTGTGATAATTGTATGTGTGTGTAAATAACCCTTATAACTTAGCAGAAAAATGTTTAAAAAATAATATGTATTGAAGTGTGTTTTATGGAGACGTATGGGTTACCCTTTGTGTTCTTATATAGTGAATGTTTAGTGTCACCCCTATTTGAGGGCATTCCCTCATGACCACTCTAGAGTACAATTCCTCTTCTTCCCCAATTAAACCACATTAGTTGGTCCGTGTTGTAAACCCTTTTCTTTCTATTATTCCATGGGTTGAGGATGGACCTTAATGTGCCTTGAGCCTATACTCAGTTCTAGCTACATACGCTTAGCAGTTATATTGATGTCATTATGGAATTCTAGTATTTGGGAAACTACTAATAGTGGTGAGGTAGTTACACTACATTGGCTACAGTTAGTGTTATAACATTTTAGTTTTGAGATCTGATAATGGTTGCAAACAAAAAGGAATGGTAACTTCAGACAATGACACATTATGTGCTATCAGGATGTTCAAAGAGATGAATTAGGATAAGTGTGAGATGAAATTTGGATGGTAGCTTGATGAAATGACAGTTGTGTGTAATGAGATAATAGTGAATAATACCATGTTACAAGGATGATATGACTTTGGATGTGGCTGTCAGTATAAGTATAAGGTGTATTGTTCTCTAATTGGAATAATTACAGATGACCTTATACATACGTGATATCCCAGACTCATGATACATGATAACCATACAGGCTTGTGGGTCTTCTCTTGTGAGGTGGATGTCAGTTCCTATAAATGACTCATTTGTGGCATATGTCAGTAGACCTTGGTATGATGGCAGGATTTTGGGTTGTGTGGGGCAGGTGCCTATTCATGTGAATTCTTCATGCAGATATATGGTCAGGCTATTCTGGATTGTTGGGACACACTTACTATGACATGGTAAATTCTTCATTGATTTTCTTATGGTTTGAGAACCACCATATTATTCTGTGGTTTGAGAAACAGCATACTATTTTGTGGTTTGAGAACCACCATATTATTCAGTGGTTTGAGAAACACCATATTATTCTGTGGTTTGAGACCACCATCATACTGCATGCTATTATCTTATGTGGTTTGAGACCATGATATGATTCCCCTCCTCCCCTTAAGTGACCTTGTTGCAAGGTCGAATGGTGTTCGTAATGTGCAAATTTCTAAGAGATTGTTGGAATATTTGTTTATGTGTTGAATATTTTGCTTCTAAGCCAACAATGTTTTGTTACTTTGGCCATTTTTATGTTTGAGTTAGTCATTTTGCCTCAAGGACGTGTTCTTGGATAAACTTAGGATAATGCAATGATTGTTATTTGATCTCCACTTCTTCTATGATTCATTATATTTTTTTTCTTCTACCTTATTGAGGTTTAATTTATGAGTTTGCTTTACTTCTTTAATTTTCTCGTTTGAGGCACTTTAATGTTGCAACTGCTGGTATGTGTGGAGTGATGTGACTATTGTTTACAGTCATATCCTAGAGGGATCACTGATAGGTTGTATAGGGGAGTAGATGCCCTGGTGAATCTTGTTCATACTGAGTTATGTATGGAGGGCTCCTAGAGAGGACCCTGAGACCATCCTTCATGATCTGCTACTTGGCACAATGGTCTTCTACATGGCATGGTTGTTCATTGTTATTTGGCACTATGGTATGGGTGATATTGGTATTTCCTTTAGAGGTGAGATTATACGGTGTTACACTATTTGGTAATGGCAGTGATTCTACATAGCATGTTTATTCATTCATTGGTTATTGGCTCTATGGAACTATGGGTTACTCAGTGGTATATTAGTGTTGTCCTCCTCATAATACCCCTTCCTTGTTGAGCCTTGTGGTGTGAGCAATGTGATGTCTTCGCGATGAGTATAGATATATATATTGTTACATGTGAGTCTGGTCTTCATCGTGTGATTCACCTAGGTGAGGCATGTGATGAGAAGGAGACTCTGAATTTGGATGATGTGTTATATGTAGAATTGAGTTTTTGTGTTATGTGGGTCATCGAGTGTTGTTGAGAATCAGATGTAAATTTTTTTGACCTAAACAAAATATGTGACTTAATTCTATTCCTTAGATATAAATTTATTTATTCATGATGGTAATAATGAGTTAAGAACATGCTTAGCTATTCAAAATACGGCTTGTGGTTAATTTGCATTGATATGACCTGATATAATATGGTTGCTTATTGTTATAGGATGAGGTAAAATAATTTGTTAATTTAATGGATTAGCCTCTTCTCTTAGGGACTTCCAGGAGGAAGTCTATGGAAGGGGGGAGAATGTAAGGTCATGTGTAGACCCAGTGTAATTTTCTCTAGTAATGATGGTTATGATAGGACTTTCTTGGAGGATATTTACAAAATTCTTGTTCTCTATGTGATGACATCTATTGGAGGTTATGTGACTACAGTGTATGACAATTATATGTTTATGCTTGAGATATCTCCGAAGTACTTATATCAAGCTATATTTCTATGGTATGAGACCCACCCTCAATAATCACTAACCATGTTATTTTGTGTTGATCTAGGATCATATGAGTTGACTTTTGTATAGTGTCCTTGTATGACTTATTACATGATGTGGATCTTACTGTTAGAGTTGGCTATGATTGGAGCCACCTAGGATCTAGCACTTCATGAAAACACAAGAGAGATCAAATGAGAGAATAATGCTATTCTATCAATGAATGCAAAAGATTACAAGATTACAAGTGATTACAATACATGAAGAAAGCCTTGCTTATAAAAGCAAGGTGAGAGCTAGAAAAATGGAGATATTCCTACAACATGTGACAATTAGAGGATGATAACTAATTGCACATGTGGAGGATAAGACAACTCAGTCCAACTATCAATAACTCAACACACAACTAGACTCAACTAGACATCTAGAAGACTCACTAAGTCAACTTAACACGTGAATTATGTGTGATGGGTGAATATTACTTAACTAGTAAATAGTTAAATAAGATAAATTATCCACACAAGGGTAAATCGATTAGGTGATAACCTTGTTCACACCAACACTTATGATTCCTATTAATGACTAAATTGGAGATATGGTTAAGTTTGGTTATGGTTGATATGGTTTACGATATATATATATATATATATATATATATATATATATATATATATATATATATATATATATATATATATATATATATATATATATATATATAATGTGATTTCACCTTCCTTTATGAATATTGTTGAATGGTATAGACATATGTTCTAAACAGAGATTTAGTTTTATGTTGATATCTTGTGTAGAGATTTAGTTCATGATGGGATGCTATGAATTTGGTTTTATGTGAGAATTTTAATTTTATCTTATGAAATGTTCTCAATCATTAAATATAATATTGTTACTTTTGCAATATAGAATTTTTGTGGATATACAATACATATATTGATGTTGTTTATTAATGCTTCGGCTATGATATTTGGGATAACTACTGACATTGGAATGAGTGTGCAGGTATTTTCTAACCAGTGGATACGGGGAAAACATATGGGGACCATATTGTGTGAAACCAGTAGAGCTGACCAAGTCTATGTCGAGAGACTTAGGTCCTTCGTATTGTGAACTGTATTGTCATGTGTTGTGTTTTGCCCTATGCCGTATTGTGTAGCATCGTATGTCCCGTACTGTATTGTGTAGCATCATATGTGTATTGTGTAACATTGTTTGTCGTGGTTGTTCTTTGTGTTGAATCTTGTATTATTATCTATTGTGTAACCTAAACTAAAATTTCCCCTTCAGTCTCTTATAAGGGTGTAAAATAATTTAAAATGGTACCCTTGTTATAAAAATAAAAGCATTTAAACCTAAGATTATGTCTAGGCACATTTTGGAGGGGAAAATTTAACAAAATAAATAATTTTGAAAACCTCTATTCTTACCCTCAATAAAGTGACAAAAATTAGAGGGGTGATGAGTCATCATCACTATTAGAAAACCTTAGAAGAGAAAAACAAGTGTCCCTAACTGGAGAGACAAGTGTTTTCCTCTGAACAAGAGAGGTGTCAATAAAAGAAATGTTTATTCAATTATTTTGGAAAGAAGAGTCTCTCTTTTTTTTTCACCCATCTGATGTAAAAATTTTCTATTTTTTTTACTAGTTGTTATGGCTGCTGTTGTCTTTTTTTCAGGCTCTCTTGCCTTTGGTTGGAGATTTTTTTTTGGTTTCTGGTACCAATGGCTGTGCTGTTCCTATCATTTGCTATGATTCAATTTTCTAAGCTAATTGAGATAGAGCAAAACTGGATAAGGAAAGGTAAAATGTGGACATAGAATTGTCTTCCTCAAGTACTGAGCAAGTGACAAGGTAGGTACCAATTATTATATTACTCCATGAAACATTGAATGTGGTTAGAATGTGAATTAAGATCATGAATTATGTGTTAGAAATGAATTGTTTCCTGTTGTTGTGTTATTATTTCCTTTGTGAGAGTCAAGAGAATTGGGTAAGAGTACCCACAGAACTCCATAACTGTTGTTTGGATGAATAAGAGTAAATGCCTTTAGACATACGTTATGTTCAGTGTTGTGTATAACTATGAATAAGTGTTGTGTTTAACTGTGTATGGTTGAGTAAAATAGTAAGTGTTGTGTTAAATGTGTAATGTTGAATGAAATTGTCTATGTTGTGTTCTTCCCTGGTCTCCTTGTGTTTTCCCCTAGCTCGGGGGTGGACAGTTTATGTCATAAGTTGGGAGGTGAGCATCCCACTGGCTACACCTCAAAACAAATGGCTCATGTGCAAGTTTGGCAGGTTGCTGGGAAGAAAAGAAATACCTATGCAACTAGCTACTCATTTGAGGCCCTGAAATGATATATAGATGCCTGTGTAAAAAAATTATGTCTTGTTACTTGTCATGTTCACCTTCTTGAAATAGGAACAAATTGTAGAACTAAATTGTGTAATGAATTGCATGTTCTCTTCGAAGCACTTCAGTGTCGTGAGTCTTGTATCGTCACACTCCCAGTCAAACTCTCTCAATTTGGGAAGTAGTGCTTGAGGTATCGCCCATTAACTGGTAATGGGACAAGTTCCCCAGATAGAGATCTAACACAAAAGGTGTTTTCTCCAAGGATCTCAGCAATCTGGTAAGGTCCTAACCATAATTTGTCAAATTTGGAATGGTTTCCCTTCCTCTCTTTAGCTTTATCCCACATGAGAACTAGGTCACTGATTCTGAAGGATTTGATGGTAGCCCTTTTATCAAACCATGTTCTTAACTACCCCTTGGTGTCTAAAAAAGTGCTCTAGAGAAGCATCCCTATTTTCTTCTAGGTTCAGAAGGTTTAGTAATCTAGCTTCTATTTTATCTTCAGTCCCCAAATAATCCCTATTGAATTGTAAAGTTGGAATTTTTAGGTTCACAGGGAAGATAGGGTTTTGCCTATAGACCAATTGGTAGGGAGAGGTGCCCAATGAGGATTTTACTCAGGTTCTATCAGCCCATAATGCAAACTTAAGTTGGTTACGCCAGTCCCTAGGGTTCTTTTCCAACAATTTTTTGATAACACCAATCATATTCTTATTTGTTGATTCAGAAACACCATTCCCTTGAGGATAATAATTGGAATAAAATTAAGGATTACCTCATTTCCAAAAGTCTATTACACCAACTTAGCAGAAGAGAAACCAGGGCCATTGTCACATACCAGAACAAAAGGCATAATAAACCTACTGATAATGTGTTCCTCTAGAAACTTGATGACTGTACCGATGGTACAATCTTTGTAAGCCAGCACCTCACTCCACCATCTGCAATAATCTATAGCTGTTAAGATGAACCTATGCCATGCAGAAGAATGAGTTAATTATACCAATGAAATCTAGGCCCCAACGGGCAAATGGTCTTACCTCGTATATTGGTTGCAGCGGTAGAGTAGAATTTCTTTCCCTAGAGGCTGAAGTTTGGCAGGTATGAGACTTCCTCACATGCTGATGAGCATCCTTGAAAACATGAGGCCAATAATATCCTACCCTAAGGATCTGATGTGCTGCTGCATCTCCAGACCCATGGCCAGTGCCATATTTGTCATGAAACTCAGTCAGTACTTGTTTTGCTTTATGTCTATTCAAACATCTCAGGTATATTCCTTCAAATTTCCTTTTATATAGGACTTTAGATTTGATCATGTAGTTCTAAATTTTAATCCTTAAAGCCCTTCTCTGAGTGGAGCTCATGTGTGTTGGGTACTTACCACTCAGTAGGTACAACACTATGTCTTGATACCAGGGGTTTGTAGTGATGCCCTCCATGGAATAGTGATGGCATTCAATAGATGGATCCATCTTAGTTAAAGCTTTGGATAGCCCCTGTCCCCTGACTAACTTCATAGGGTGGATCTCAAGATCAAATTCCTACAAAATCATAGCCCATTTGCCTCTCCTTTCCCCCAGCTCATTTTACATCAACAAGGATTTAACTACTGGGTCAGGGGCAACTGCCATGACCTTGCTCCGAAGTATGTAGTGTTTGAATTTCTTCACAGCCCTAACCAATGCATAAGCTTGTTTCTCCATTTAACAATATCTAGTCTTAGCATCTTTGAAAGCCGCAGTCATAAATGCAATAGGTCTTTCATCCCCATCCCCCTTCTTCTAGGTTAGAACAACTACATAAGAGTTCTCAAATGCAAAGGAATAATTATAAAAGGGGAGGGTGTAATTTGGGCTGGTGAGTATAAGATCCTGAGCAATGGCATATTTTATCTTTGTGAAAGCTTGCTTAGTTTCACTAGGCCATTGTATCTTGGCATCTTTCTTCAACATATCATTTAAAGGCTTAACTATCTCAGCAAATCCATTGATGAACTTTTTGACAAAATTAATCTTACCAAAGAAAGATTTGAGTTCTTTTTTGCTACCTGGCAAGGGAATCTTCTGGATTGCTTCTACTCTTTCTGGATCAATAGAAATTCCTTCCTCAAAAATGATGTACTATCCCAAGAGCTTCCCTTCTATTACTCTGAATATGCACTTTTAAGGTTTAGGGAAACCTCATACTGCCTACACCTCCAGAGTATCTTTCTCAGGTCACTGACGTGATCACCTCTGTTCTTGGAGAAAATAGTCAAGTCATCCATATATATTATAATGCATTAAACCTTTGAAAGCAATGTCCATGGCCCTTTGAAAAGTAGCACCTGTGTTAATCAAACCAAAGGGCATTCTTCTATAAGTATAATTACCCCATTTGCAAGTGAAAGTGATTTTCAGCCTATCTTCTTCTTCTATCATGACCTGATTGTATCTAGAGAACCCATCCAGAAATGACATCATTTGGGAGCCATTAACTATTTGCAACACTTCATCAAGGAAAGACAGTGGATAATTGTCCTTCTTAGAAGCTCGGTTCAGATTTCTAAAATCTACACAAAGTCTTATTTCTCCATTCTTCTTTTTGACAGGAACCAAGTTGGCTACCTAGGTAGAGTGTCTCATGGGGAATATGATTCTGGTAGAAAGTAGTTTCTATACCTCTTTGAATATAAGTGGTTCCAGCAGAGCATTGACAGGCCTGACCTTTTGTCTAAATAGTTTGGAATTAGGATTTAGAGGAATTGTGTGCTTGAAGATGGATGTGTCAAAGGTTTTTAGATCTTCATAAGTCCATGCTATAACATCCTTGAAGTCTTTTAGTGCTTGGATGATTCCTTCTCTTTCCTTGGGCTAGCAAGCTTTCCCAATAAAAATCTTTTTGGCCTGCTACTCATCTCCCATGTTAACAGTATCATATTTGTCACCATCTAAATTCTTCTGAGTCCTTTCCCTATGCCTTTGGTCTATATCAAACAATCTCTCCAGTGTGATTAATCCTTTGGGGATGTTGTTTGTTTTTAGGTTGATAATCTCCTTTTCATCAACTTTGAAGGGGTCTCAGTCACATTCATCAATTACTTGTGCTTCAAAAACACCGGTGTTAGTGATAAAATCTAGAATATGTTTATCATCATCAAATATCTGAAAATGCCTGACATTGTTTGGGACTGCCAGACTGGGCACCAATTCCACTGAGAATTTCTTCAGTTTCGAGCCTACTATTGGTTCTAGTGTACTGGCTGCAATTGCCAGTGAATCAACCATCTGGTTCTTATTCCTAGGCACAGACTTTATCTCAAAGGCATCAAAATCTTCTATGAGGTCCTAGAATGTGTACCTATATGCATTCATTCTTTTGTCATGGCATGCATACTTTCCTCTTGTTTGGTTATCAACTTGGAATCTCCCTACACCCTCAACAATTTGGCACCCTTCTGGTGAGCTAGTAGCAATCTCCTTATCAGAGCCTCATATTCAGATATATTGTTGGTGCAAGGAAACTGTAACCTATATGATGCAAAGAATGATCTCCCCTTGGGGTTTACTAGTTCCACTCCAGCTCCACATCTTTATTTGCACTTGTAACCATCATATCTGAGGGTCCACAACTCATTATCCTTGTGTGGAAAAGCCTTATGGACTAGCTTTGTGTGGAAAAGCCTTCTGGACTAGCTTTGTGTGAGGGGAGGCCTTCTTCATTTGCTCATTTTCTTCAATAGCCTCAGTATGAAAGACCATGATGGCTTCTTTGGGAGCTTCTACGATGGTTTCTTCAACTTTTGCAATGGTTTCTTCTAGTTTGATCTTTTCATCCTCAATCATTGCATTTATCTCTACTTGAGCTTCAATGAGTTTTACTACTGCAAGACATTCAACATAGGAGAGCTCAGAATGGGGCTCTTGATGAGCCTTGCACCAGCCTGGAAGTAAAAGTTTTGTTGTTTGAGTTTATGGGCCCAAGAATTCTTTATCATGTGATAGCATTTGCATGAATTCCTATAAGAAGAGTTTATTTGGGTCCTCAACAGTCAAACCCATCATAATCTCTTTATAAACCCCAAGATCAACATCTACAAAGCACACTTCATTAGGAGCATTATATTCAATGATCAAATGTTTCAGTCTAGGTTCACTAAGAATCTGAATCTAGCTAGAATTTCCTTTCTAGGGAATCCACATGTGTGAGAAATTAGTAGAAAAGTAACCATTCAAGCTCCTAGTCTAGTCTCTACTTAACAACATGCCATAGGCTTCAAGAATATCAACTACTTGGATGTCAATATGGCTTTGGATGTGAGGTTCAGACACTAGTTGTATGTGAACATCTTTGATTTCACCCACAACCTTTACCTCAGTCTTATCTAACTAAACCACCTTTTGGTTAGTTTTAGTAGGTGCAAAATTGAGCTTTTGACAAATTGAATAAGGCATGACATTACATGAGACTCCAGAGTCAACTAAGCAATTGCATAAGTTTTTTTCCAACTATTCTAAGGCTCAACAAGAATGGAGGTGTACCTATTTTTTTCTTACAGTATAAGGCTACCAAGATATCATCAGCTACAGCGTTTACCTCTGTATGCTTGGCCTGATCCTTTCCTTGTAAGAGTTTGAGAAAAGCTTCTTGTTGGTTTGGACATTCCTGTACTACATCCAGGATTGACATGTTGGCTTTGGTTTTATTTAAGTCATCCATGAGGTCATATTTCAAACCTGTCGTATTCTGTCCCCTATATTGGTTAGCCTTAAAGGTTCCTGTAGACACCTAAAATTGTCTTCATCATTAAATTGACCCCCGACATCCCTAAACATACCAATTCCCCTTCTAATCAATTAATTAAATTTTTATTTAATTAATTATCCCTTCATTACCCAATTTTTCATCATTTTATCCCCAACAATTGAATTAATTCCATTAATTCAATAGTCCAAATTTTAGCCAATTGATTTAATAAATATGCAATATTTATTTGGTCAAATTCTCTCTCCTCACTAAACCCAATTAATTAGCTAAATCATGTTTAACTAATTAATTCAGCCTATTAATTGACCTATCCCTACCCTAGGTAATTAAATATCTATTATTTAATTGCATACCCTAGCCTACCTCATCCTAGCCTTAGGATTAATTAAATACAACCTTATTTAATTAATCTTAAACCTCCCATTAAGATGGTCAAAACCAGCTTAACACCCTTCCCCACATCCTCCAAATAAAAAATTGGAATATATTCACATAAGTCAAATTTTTATTTAAATATATCCGACATCATAATTAATTCCTCTTACAACCCCTTACCTATGCCATGCCTCATTTATCAACACTTATCCCCAAATGAATTTTTAATTCATTTACCCTTCCCCATGTGAATTTTTAATTCACATATATTCCATCTCACCCATACTCATTTAATTCACCCTTTTCCCAAAATAAATAAAAGATTCATATTTATTCTTAGCCCTCCATTCCTCCAAGATGAAATCTGGGCCCTCCGCATCACTTTCATCCTCCACCATTGATCTCCCAAATCAATCTTAACCCTTGGATCAAAACCTCTCCCAAAATGCCTATAAATACAACATCCTCCAACCTATTTTGGGATCCAATTTTCATGTAATGTTATCATGCCAAAATATCCATTGAGCTAGTCTTTGTGAATTACATTTTGAATAGAAGCATTTCACATTTGTATTCATCAATTAGGGTATATCTTATCTAGGAGCTCTTGGGTGCAAAGCTTCTTTCCCTTTGATGAGATTGGGTCTTCTTATCTAGGTATAACTTCTTGTTTGTATGCATTTAGTTTATGTTTTTACCTTTGATTTGGATCACCTAATCACATTGGCGATTTATGCGTTTGAAGAAGGCCAAGAAGTTTTCCTGCTCTTGTGTGCTGAGAGATTCTGTTCTGAAGGTGACTTCCCACTACCTAACATTGACATGATAGTGGATCTTACGGTAGGACATGAGATGTTATCCCTCATGGATGGTTTTTTAGGGTATAATCAAATCATAATCGCTCAAGAGGATCAACATAAGACATCTTTTATATGTCCATGGGGGACGTACTACTGGGTGGTAATGCCGTTTGGCTTGAAGAATGCCGGAGCTACATATCAACGAGCCATGACTTTCATCCTCCATGATCTTTTCCACCACATCATGGAAGATTATGTGGATGACTGGCTAGGCAAATCAAAAACATAGGAGGAACACCTAGATGTATTAGCAAAGATTTTCGACCGATTGGAACAATACAATGTTTGCTTAAATCCAAAGAAATGTGTCTTTGGGGTCACCTCTGGAAAACTTTTGGGATACATTGTCTCCAGAAGAGGAATTAAGGTAGATCCCGCAAAAGTCAAAGCCATCATTGAAATGCCATCTCTGAAAATCCTAAAATAGTTGAGAAGTCTGCAAGGGAAACTCCAGTCCATTCGGTGGTTTATTTCTCAACTTGCTGATAAATGCTGACCATTCCAACATCTACTTAGAAAGGATACAACTTTTGTATGGAACACTCAGTGTCAGGCTGCCTTCGACCAGTTAAAAGATTATCTAGCTAATCCCCATGTTCTAACTCCATCGAGGCAAGGAGAACCTCTCTTGTTATATATCACAGCTATCGGAGCCTTACTAGCACAACACGATGAACAAGGGAAGGAAAGAGCTATCTATTACATTAGTCGCACCCTAATTTCATATGAGCTAAACTATACACAAATTGAACGAGCATGTTTGGCCCTGGTCTTTAATTCACAAAAACTAAGACACTACATGCTCAATCACAAGACCAAGCTCATTGCCAAGATCGAACCACTGAAATATCTGCTAAACAGAGCTGCCCTTACTGGGAGAATGGAAAAATGGGTTATGATCCTCATTGAATTTGACATCGAATATACTGAGAGAAAAGCCATCAAAGGATAGGTTATCGCTGATCAGCTGGCTGAAGCACCCATTCCTGCAGAATATCCAACACTAGCATAATTCCCTTATGAAGCCATCTTGACAATAGCACCGGCAATAGAAACATGGAAAATGTACTTTGATGGATCTTACACACACAGAGGCTTGGGGGTAGGCGTCCTGTTTGTTACCCCTCAAGGTGACACAATCCCTAAGTCCTTCAAAATCACATTCCCATGTACCAACAACGTGGCAGAGTATGAGGCCCTTATCACAGGTCTTCGAATGGCAATCAAATTGCGAATTGAGAAGCTGACGGTGTATGGAGACTCTCAACTGGTCATTGGGCAAGTAAACAATGAGTACAAGACCAAGGATGATAAACTCCTGCCTTATAAAAAGATGGTCGTTGACTTCAAAGACTACTTCGATGACATCCACTTCAAGCAAATCCCAAGGCTAAACAACAAAGCTGTAGACGCCATGGCCACCATCAGATCCTTGGTCGACATGAAGAAAGACAACAAGAAATGTGAGCTCTTGATAGAAGAACTCCCTATCCCAGGATATGATGTTCCTCAATCAGAGCTAGTGTGCGAAGTCATTGGTCCCCTATCCCCGTGGTATCAAGAAACCTACCTATACCTCCATGATAATATCATCCCCCCTAACCTATCCACCTCACAACAAAAATCTTTCATCTGCTGAGCCTCCCGCTTCATCCTTGTAGGAGATACCCTATACAAAAGGAGTCTTGATGGCATGCTTTTACGATGTTTAGACTCTAGGGAAGCTGAAGTGGCCTTGCAAGAGGTACATGCGGGCATCTGTGGGGCACATTCAAGTGGACCCGCTCTTTCTAAAAAGATCCTAAGGACCGGATACTATTGGCCAACCATGGAACGAGACGCCTACCGATTTATCAAAAAATGCCTACCATGTCAACAGCATGGAGATCTCATTCACGGACCAGCACAGGAATTGCAACCAATCATGACACCGTGGCCTTTCTCACAGTGGGGACTCAACCTCATAGGAAAAATACATCCCCCATCCTCCAATGGCCATAAGTTCATCATCACAGCTACCGAGTACTTCACCAAGTGGGTGGAAGCAATACCACTCACCTTCACCACCGGAACCCAGATCTCCAAGTTCATCCTCCATTATATCATATGTTGCTATGGTATCCCTCATTCCATCGTCACCGACAATGGAAAACCATTCAAGAACCAGGAAGTTCACAATTTGTGCCAAAAATTCCAAATCCAACACCATTTCTCCATGCCATATTACCCTCAAGGAAATGGTCAAGCCGAAGCTTCAAATAAAACCATCCTGCGCATCCTAAAGAAGATGGTTAATGAAGCTGGCCATGACTAGCACCTCCAACTCAACCCCGCCCTATGGGCCTATCGCACAAGCATCCGTACCCCCACAGGAGCCACTCCATTTTCCCTGGTATTCGGATCCGAAGCCATTTTACCTATTGAGGTCGAGCTCCCATCCCTAAGAGTATCCCTGCAAAACATAATTAATGATGAGGAATGCCGAGTCGCACGGTTGCATCAGCTAGAATTACTAGATGAGAAACACCTGAATGCGTTGAACCACTGCAGGCCTATGAAAATCGCCTCAGAAGAAGCTACAACAAGAGGATCAGAAATCAAAAATTTGAAGTAGGTGACCTTGTCCTTATGGAAAACCAGAAGAACTTGCAGGAGCGTCCTAAGAAGGAAAATTTAAGCCCAATTGGCTAGGGCCTTATGTCATCACAACCTCCTATGGATCAGGAGCATACCAGCTTGCAACACCTGAGGGGTAGCCTCTGGATGAGCCTATGAACATTCTACATTTGAAGAAATTCTATGCATAACCCATCAGTACCCCAATCAAAAAATAAAAAAATAGAAAAATAAAAAAAATAAAAAAAATAAAAATTGAAAAAATCAAGAAAAATTCCGAGTGCAATAAAGACTTCCAATGGTGAAAATCACTTTGGTGATGCCTTGGATTGGTACCATGGTGAAAACCTATTTTAGGTGCCATGCGTAGTGGCCGGTTCTACCATCTAATAAGTCCTCTTTCCATCACAACACTCCTATCGCACACATCCCATGGCTTGGAATTCTGAAACATCAACTCCTATCGACCACCCACACAATATCCCACCCAAGGCTAGTTCGTGGAATGAGGATCCTTGTAAGCTTCTCTTTGTACAACTCAAAATTGCAAAAATCCAAAAACAACACAAAATCAAAAAATCCAAAAATAATACAAAATCACAAAAAATCCAAAAACAATAGAAAATCACAAAATCCCAAAACAATAGAAAATCAAAAATCCAAAAACAATACAAAATCAAAAAAATCTAAAAACAACACAATTCACCGCAAATCACCCCACACATCGATTTTGCTGTAACTTGCAACCATCTACATCCATCAATCCTCACCATCACACCCATCCCAAGCCATTCCCACATCATTAAGTCATGCCAGAACTACATATTCATCTCGCCCGCATCTTGAAAGTACCTTGATTCCGCGGACACAGGGTATGTAGGCAGTCTAGAATACGAAGGAAGTTTTCAGTACTCAGGTACCTAAGATGCACCCATCCACCCCATTTGGATGGTCCCCATTCACTGAGATAAAAGCACACTTGAAGCATGTCCCCTAACTCAAAAATCGTTAATCAACACACCAACTATAATCTCACACATAGCCTGACTATCCTTTTGCCCACCTTTCGAGAACCATCCAACAAAATCCAATTGATTCATGTCCTAAGATGTATCGTTCCTACAATGGACAAGAATCTATCATTCTATCAACATATATCTTGGCAAGAATACACAAAGGCTATTTGTATCTTTTTGTTGGTCCTTTTGTTTATTGATTTTTATCTTTTGTCTCACTCTAGGTCATCTCCAAAGCTACCTTGATCTCATTATATCATGGCAAGTGGAGGACAACACCTAGAGTAGACATGGTCATTGTTTCTGTATGATGTGCTTGTGGGTTGGTTTCATTACTCCAAAGAATAGTATTCATATCTTGAAGCTTGGATTGGTTCTAGCATAATGTGCCCCATTTGCATATACAGGCATCAAAACCTTATATGTACTATTAGCACTCATCTCTATGAGTCCCCTTCCTAGGCTAGGCAAGGTTATACTACCTTGGGCACGCATGAAATCAACCTATTGTTTGCGGGTCTAGTCCATGCAATCGTGGGATATATATCATCACCTAGGTCATTTCATACCTTTGTGAACTGTATTCTACATTGCTATAGCAAACTAAGAAATGCTCTTAATTAATCTTATGCAACTACTGTTACTAGCTCAAATCATCATCCTAATCATTTATTCAACTATACCATTTGGGCCTAGATTTTGTAATCACCTAGCCTATTCCCCCCCACCTTCCCAAATCCCCTCACTAATCCCACTCCTCCAACTTACTCTCACTAAACACATCCTGAACCAAACCAAATCCCCCCTCAATGACGTGGTGTCTTATGACCTAACAATTCCCTTAAACACCCCCCCTCCCCCAATCTAGCCGCTCCCAATCCTATCCGTACTCCATCCATTCACCCTTACAACCACCCCCCCTCTTCCCATGCCACACAGCCTCACCACCCAGGGTCCAACAAAGAACATCATGTGTAGCAAGACTTAATCATCTCACCTATCACCTAGTTTACATCTCACAAATCATTTAATTTCAATATTTCATTTAACATGCATTTTTAGAATCATTTAAGTTGCATTTCATTAAGTGCATTTTAGAATCCTTTAGTTGCATTTCATTAAGTGCATTTAGAATCATGTAGTTACACATCACAATCAATTAGTGGCATCTTATATCATTTAATTTGCATAATCATTTAGGTTCATTTTAGAATCTTTTAGTTGCATATCATCTCAGTTCGGTTCATTTTAGAATCTTTTAGTTGCAGATCATCTCAGTTAGGTGCATTTTACAATCCTTTGGTTTGCATAATCACTAGGTTCATTTTATAATCCTTTCATCGCATCTTACATATCATTTAGTTTCCTTATATCATTTTACTTGCATTTCATTAGGTTCATTTTAGAATCCTTTAGTTTGCATATCATCTCATTTAAATTGCATAATCATTTAGGTTAATTTTTATTTAAGTGCATTTTTTAAAATCATTTAGTGAACTTTTATAATCATTACATTCCATTCCATAATCATTACATTGCATTTCATATATCATTGCATTCCACATATCATTGCATAATCATTTTAGAATCTTTTAGTTACATTGCATAATCATAATCAATAAACATTTAGCTACATATCCATACATCACGTGTGTTTATTAAGATAAACATACATTTCCATTACAGTACATTTTGCATCCATAATGAATGTTTACTAATCTGAACATTTATTTGCATTTTACATCATCATCCATAAATCACACACATGCATATATCGAAACAAGTAAACCATCTTTACATCCATCATGATACATCAATAGATACATCCATAACATCAACATAGGACATTGCATAAACACAACACATCCATAGCATATAATCCATAAAGCATACTGTATCCATCAACATAAGCATCATCATAACCATATAAAACCATCATAAATAAACCAATAGGCCATCAAAAAGCATCATCTCATATATCATCATCGCCAAAATATACATCGCTCATGAATATACATCAAAAAATATAATGTCATGATACAATGCCTCTAAGGGCCAAAATGATACAACTATCACATAGAAGATCCTCTCTCTGACCCAGTCGGGGATCCTGACCCTGGGGGTGGCTATGGTCCTACCTGTGGCTGAGGCGGCGGCTGCAGCTGCAGCTGTACCTGTACCTGTGGAACCTGCTGGGGCACATGAGATGGGGAACCCATCACCTGCTGAACTGACTGAACTGATCTAGATCTATGTGATCTAAATACCCAGGATCCATTGACCTGACTATAACTCGGCTCACGCTGCTCTGTAGGCACTACCACGTAATATAGGGCCCGATAATAGTCTGTCCATCCTCTGGCCTCCGATAACTATCCTGTAGTTGATATGACTGTGTCTGTGCCTGGGACCGCTGTGTCTGCATCAATGTCAAAATTAGGGCCATACTAGCACCTGAAGCCTGCAAACTGCCCATCGTAGTGTTGGTCATGATGTTAGTCATTCACAAACATAGAATAAAAGTTACACAACAACCTTTACTCATCTTGAAAGATACGATGAATTCAAAGAATTCATGATCCCAAGTCTCCGTTGATTAGGTCTTAATCTACTGACGTTACTCAGTGGTTGATGTGTGTTGCTGTTTTCCATTCAGGGGCCTTACGTGTTTCTGCACTGTTCATCATCATCATCTTCAAATATCCTGCTCTGGATGTTCGCTCTGCATAAGTCTCCAACAATTCTACCTCTGCACTGTAAATTTAGTCAAATAATGTGCATACAGACCGATATTTGCATGATTTCTATCATTATTTATGATTCTTTGCATGATATTTTCAATACTACATGCATTTAACTCAAATATGCTAATGATCTTCAGTTACCTACGGGATTTCAGCATATTTCACTGTTTCTGCTTGTTATTTATCATGATTTGCAGTTATGGTGATGAATTAATGAAATTGAAAAAAGGAAAAGGGTTAGAGAGTGAGATTCCCAAAATTACTGGACTTAGATCACTGATCCACATACAAGCTCCCATACTTGCAATGAAAAAGAAGAAAAACTAGAAATCATACTTCACCAGGACATTCCACAAATCCGCATGATCTAGTGCAAAGCTTCAAAGGAAAGTTGACAACAACATGTAATGAAATGAAAGCGCTTCCAGTTGAACACAGCATTCACCAGTACATATCCAGAAATCAACAGAAAGATTACGTAAAATTTACAATCAGGATGTAATCTGGAACTTCATATTCATTCAGTATGCTCAAGAACAGGTACATTTACAGTGATCTGAAGAAAGAACCTTGACATTTCAACAATTCTATCCTCATTAGTCTCAGTAATCCGATCTCCTAACTTATTCTTTAGTAATTGACTCTTTGCGCCAGATGCGTCTGTGTATTCTAATGTATTCCTCCCTTTTTAAAATGACAAGCTCTAGCTCTTATATAGAGCAACTGTCAGAAAACGGTTACAATGATCCAAGGATCAGGATCCTCTCATAACAAACAACGGTCCAGATGAAAAGCACATGCTTCATCAGTTGGCAAATGTACAGCTGGCACAGAATATTCCAGCATCTTCGACTTGATTCGGTCTCCAGCTGGCAAACAGCATATTTGACAATATCCTCCTCATGTCTGGCCCATGTTGACTCCATGCGTAACTTTGTAATTATCAGCTTCAGCAGCATCATCATGATTTCCACGCTCAGCTTCAGCAGCATCATGACCTCAATGTTGAGCTTCAGCAGCATCATGATGACCTCCTGCAAATAAACAGACAAACATTAAGTTCATTATCATCATGATAAACAACAAGAAGTAAAACGTTTTATTAAACAAGCCACCAAAAATGCGCAGCTACAGGCAATAGGGCTCCAAATTTCCATCGCTTCATGTTTTTGCCCATTTTCTTGTATATCGGGTTCAAAATATGATGATGATGATCACAAATATACAAGGAAACAATCGTCCTTTAACCACCCTTCGAATCCGGCCTTGCATCATCATCATATTTGCATCGGCGTGACTACATATGATCAGGGTGACAATTTTAGCTTAGGCCGACGGCAACAGTTATACCGACGCCAAACATCATGATGATGACCAACTCTATATCTTCTAAGTGGCCGCAGGATATTGTGAAATATGATGCTCCTCTCCTCCGAATGCTCTGAGGAAAAGCACATCAGGATGTTTTGTTTTTGCATATTCGGGAAAGAAAGACATCGTCATCATCATCATGATGAAGACAAACAGGAGGACTTGGAAAATGATCCTGCCGCTGAGGAAAATCATGATGACGTCATCGTCATCATCAGGCTTGGTTAAAATGCAAAGGGATGATGTCATCGTCATGTTTCGTTAAGATCAGGAGATAACTGGAATATCGGGTTCCCCCCAAGGAAGATGATCGGGTGGACGAATGCAGTATGACCCACTTGCGAAGAAGGTGATCCTCTCAAAAGATCAGGATGATGAACATCATCATCATCATATCCGCACTGGGTGATTTAAAATATGATCCTGCTGAAAGTCCTGATGACGTCATCAGGATATCCCGGGGCTTGTGTTAATCTTCGAAGATGACGTCATCGTCATCATCATATTGGCGAACAGGATCATACCCTGGAAAATATCTTGCCGAAGGAGAAGGTGATGATGACGTCATCGTCATCATCATATCCGCAAAAGTTTATGCATCTCGGCAGGAGGATATTGCGAAATGTCGGGTAGAGAAAGATCATGATGATGATGTCAACAAGACTAAGGAATGAAATATTACCCTCCGCTTCGAAAGATAAGGTGATCATCATGATCACGCAAAAAGGAGATCAGGAGGATATTAGGAAATGTGATCCTGCCATGAAAGATCATGATGATGATGATCACACATAAGGACTTTGACGTGCGCGCGATAATTATGCAGATGGCATATTTCTTAAGCAAGGTTACGATGATCATCAGCATGATATTATCACATCGGGTGATTTTAAATATCATGATGCTCGCAATGTTGGAATATCATGATGCTGATGATGTTAGAATATCATGATGATGATGATGTTTCCAGGGTCGCTTGACGGGAAAAGCTCACTATGACTTAAGATTGACGTCCGGATGTTTCGGGACTGCATGATTTTTATCAGGTGATAAACAAAGATCATGATGATGACCTTTGGCGACACAAAAGACCGCTCGACGGGGACAACCTACTACGACTTAAACTTGACGTCCGGATATTATCAGGGGGCTTTTCAAATATCATGATGATGATGTTCATCATACAGCAATTATCAGGTTTGACCAAACTTTGACTGCTCCTAACTCCCTCATATGGACGAATTTTCAAGTGATGCAAAAGGCAAACCTGCATGGAATTTCAAGCTCTTTCTAACCATGAAGTCATAGAAACAAAATATGAACTTTGACAAACTAACCTCATGATGATGACCTACCTCATCCTGACCTTCATGATGATGATGCACCTGACTTAATTTTTACCAAACCGCCAGAAACAGACAACACAAGCCAAAACAAAAGTTGGGTCCCTATTTTGCCAAGTCAAAATGGGGCGTGTTGTGTAACCACACAACACGTAGCCTCTGCCTACTGTGCCCTGGCAAGTGTGGCATCCTGCTCTCTGGTCAAAATCACTATATCCCCTTGAGCCTGGGCTAATTGTTCCTGCAATGAAGCCACATGTCCATTTGAGCCATCTAATAAAGCCACTGCCCCCCACAACTATACCAACTCCGCCTCACGGATCTCTAAAGCCTCCTACAGGTTGGCTACCTGCACCTGCAGAGTCTCAACCTCCTCCTCCTCACTCTGAGGCCACCGACGGGATGCCGACCTCTCAACCTCTGCCTCTCCACCTGCCCCTGAAGGGCCAGCCTCTGCCTGTTGCCCTGCTGCCGCTGCTGCAAAACTTGTGGTGGGGGTAGAACACCCCTGTCCACCCTCAGCTGTCCCCCACGTCATCAAGGCCCTCCATGCTGTCGCCCCACTCCAATCTGAACCTGCTCAATAGGTACCTGTTGTACAGGTGCCTGCTGTCTCACGTGCTGCTGGGGCACCTGTCCAGCTGCCGCTGTTGCTAGCACATCCATAGGCTGCCCACCACTCCCAATCTCCCTCTCCTCTCCATCCCCTCCAACCTCCATGAGGTAATCTGCAATGATCTCCTCACCCTCCTCCAGGAAATCATCCCCATCATCCTCAGAATCCTCATCCCCTGATCCCGCCGCCTCCTCCATAGGGACTACCTCCTCGGTTAGATCAGTGAATCGAGTCGGTCGCCACATCTGCCACCATATCTCATATGCAGGAGTAGTGCCTGCATCCTTGACAGTACTCTACCAATCCCACTGCAACGGCTGCAAAGCCGCAAAGTCGTCCAGAGCAAACCGTGGCTGTATGGCTGCAGGCCAATAACGGACATCCCGATGGGTCCATGCAAAGATGGCCATCTGCTGTGGAGTATCCTCCCGCAACCCAAATTGTCGCATAACCCGTGATGGCAGATACATATCGATCGTGTGGTCTCCATGACCCATCAAATAATGTTGTTGAAAAGTAAAAGGCAGGTGAATATCATCATTTGGCCACGGCTCCACTCTGATGTAGGGTCGCCAGGTCACTCGAATAACATCATCCAGCACCCGCCTCCAATACTGAACCTGACCGGTATATGTGTACTCAACATCCTGATATAGGAACACAAAGGCCTCGAACGGACGATGATAGTACCCACATCTCGGTCAAGTGACTGTGATATGCTCCCAAATCCACACATGCATCAGAGTAACTTCGGCTGATAATGCTGAATCATAAAGATAGACAACTGTATGCATCTCATGATATAGCTGCCCCAACATCGCTGGTCCCCAGGCATACACGGTCTCATGCCTAGCCATCCCCTCGATCACCTCTCCCCATCCAACTGGAAATCCCCTGCCCCTCCTATCGGGCATCACCACACCACCAATCAATGCGCACAGGAATAAGGCAAAGGGATCTGCACCCGCCGCTAGAGTCCCTTCATAAATCATCTCCCACCTATCTGCCGATAAAACAATGTGATCAACACCAAATACTCTGATCAAGGCCTACTGTCCCCTCCTCGTGTCGTATGTCACCCGACGACTGCGATAGGTAGCTTGAGGATGTGATAAACATCCTCAAGAGTGATAGTGATCTCCCCAGTAGGTAGCAAAAATGTGCAAGTCTCCGACCGATACCGCTCTACAACCACGGTTATCAGAGCTCTATGAGCTCGCAGCACTGGCATCGACGCAACTGTCAAGAGCCCTAACCTCACCAGTCGGGCCCAGGTGGCATCATCAAATTGGTCAAATAGTGCCATCATAGATGGCACATGTTGCTCCCACGAGTACACTATAAATGAACTCGGATCTTGCATCCACAACTTTCTGGTCAGAAACTATCTTCTTCCAAACCCCTCCTTTTCTTCTAATGTTGAAAGCCAAAAATACTTTGGCGCCAAAACAGACCATACTTTGCGCCACTTTCACACATAGCGCTACTGCGCAAGATACTTAGCACCATTTTAACAAATGGCACCACCATGCCACTTGGCGCTAATCTACAGAATAGCGCCAATTCTACCGATAGTGCATATATCACATATTACGCTGATCCTATTCATGGTGTCAAAACAAAATATGGCGCCACTACCTAAAATAGTGCTAGTCCAGAACATCGCGCTACCCTAACATCCATTTGGCGCTAAAAAGCCAAAACCCTAACCCCCTGCGCACATTGCGCCAATACATACGATGGCACCAAAACGCTAAGTATTTGGCACCAATCTACTCCTATTCTACCCAAACGGATAGCGCCAATCCAGAGGATGGCGCTAATCCGCGTACTTTTAGCACTGTGTGACCTTGCAATAGTGCCACCATTCCAAAACCCAATTCCTGAACCCCAAAAATGTGACAAAATTAAAAAATCACAAAGCCAGGGTTAGGCCCTACCTGGGGTCCAGCCTCCGGTGCCCAGCCAAACGATAGGAAGTGCTCGAAAATGTGTCAAAGTTGTGGGATTTGGGGGTTGATCTCTACCATCTCTCCTTTTCTCCTTCTCAAGAGGTCAATGTGTGCAAATGTGGCACTCTTAGGGCCCACTTGTCTTAATATAGCATGCCAAGTCATCTTTCCGCCCACTCTTTTTCCCCTCCAGGGTGCAGATCACAACCTTTTTCCTCTGTTTTTCTTCCCGTCATCTTCTTTTCCCATCCTCTATCCAACCTTCACTCCCGTTACATCCTTTCGAGAGCTCGCCTAAATTTTTTTTATTTTTTCGGCAACTTCTTGAGGGGGCATCCCTCACCCATCTTATTCCTTCCCGGCAGCTGGGGCAAATTCTTTTTTTTGTTTTGACACCACTTCCTTGCTAGGTCCTGACGCCACGTCAAATAGGGGCAAATGTAGACACCTAAAATTATCTTCATCGTTAAACCGACTCCCAACATCCCTAAACATACCAATTCCCTTCTAATCAATTAATTAAATTTTTATTTAATTAATTATCCCTTCATTACCCAATTTTTCATCATTTTATCCCCAACAATTGAATTAATTCCATTAATTCAATAGTCCAAACTTCAGCCAATTGATTTAATAAATATGCAATATTTATTTGGTCAATTTCTCCCTCCTCACTAAACCCAATTAATTAGCTAATTCATTTTTAACTAATTAATTCAGCCTATTAATTGACCTATCCCTACCTTAGGTAATTAAATAGCTATTATTTAATTGCCTACCCTAGCCTACCTCATCCTAGACTTAGGATTAATTAAATACAACCTTATTTAATTAATCTTAAACCTCCCATTAAGATGGTCAAATCTAGCTTAACACCCTTCCCCACATCCTCCAAATAAAAAATTGGAATATATCCACATAAGTCAATTTTTAATTTAAATATATCCGACATCATAATTAATTCCTCTTACAACCCCTTACCTATGCCATGCCTTATTTATCACCACTTATCACCAAATGAATTAATTCATTTACCCTTCCCCATGTGAATTTTTAATTCACATATATTCTATCTCACCCATACTCATTTAATTCACCCTTTTCCCAAAATAAATAAAAGATTCATATTTATTCCTAGCCCTCCATTCCTCCAAGATGAAATCTGTGCCCTCCGCATCACTTTCATCCTCCACCATTGATCTCCCAAATCAATCTCAACCCTTGGATCAAAACCTCTCCCAAAATGCCTATAAATACAACATCCTCCAACCCATTTTGGGATCCAATTTTCATGTAATGTTATCATGCCAAAACATCCATTGAGCTAGTCTTTGTGAGTTGCATTTTGAATAGAAGCATTTCACATTTGTACTCATCAATTAGGGTATATCTTATCTAGGAGCTCTTGGGTGCAAAGTTTCTTTCCCTTTGATGAGATTGGGTCTTCTTATCTAGGTATAACTTCTTGTTTGTATGCATTTAGTTTATGTTTTCACCTTTGATTTGGATCACCTAATCACAGTTCCATCCATGGGTCCCACTAGAGGAGGTGGATTGTTATCCGCAATAGGATTAGGTGCGATGCTATTGTAGTTTGGTGGGATGGAAGTAGTGAGGGGCTCTTTACCTTTGTTCCTCAAGTAGTAGTTACTTGTGAACTACTGATAGGCTTGGACCTTAGTCTCTAGCTCATTGTCCTCTTCATAAGGGAAAACATGTGTCAAATTGTAAGGTAGTCCCTATATCTCCAGGAGGGTTATCATTTTCTTCTTGATGCATATGTCTATTAGCCTGAAATATCTGTGTTATCTTAGACATTTCAGCACAGTTGAGCTCAGAGTGATCTGAGGTGTCATGCAACCTACACCAATGTGGCAGGGGTTTATCTTAGTGAAGTTTACTAGATTTGTCTGATCTAAGGGAGAAGGTACTCCATTGTTTGGCCTTGTGTTCCAAGTCCTATTCTACCTTTGAGAATTGAAACCCCTGTTGTGTCCTTGATTCTGATTATTCTGATTTTGATGTGAATCCCCATGATTACTAATCTTAAATTTAGTGAGCTCATTGGTAACCTAGGCTAGTGCTTTTTTTACAACCTCTAATTCTGATGCCAATTGTGAAGTCTGATTTACACAAAGGTTGTGGGGCTGCTGTAGATGAACTAGCCTAATGAGCACTATATTGAGAGTTAACCATGTTAGCATGATTCACCGTAGACTAATCAAAGACCGAAGGAAGAGGGTGGGATGTTGTAGTTTGATTATTATAAGCCTGTCCTGGGGCAGGTAACATAGGGTTTGGACCAATCTGATTTAAAGGCTGGGCATAGCTAATATGTGGTTCCAACAATGAATTACCCATTGGAACTGGATTTATCAAAGGAGTGTTATTAGTGAGCACTTGGTTGATAGCAGGCATCTGATTAGGCATTCCCGAAAACCTAGGGAAGACATAGTCCCAAAAGCCCCTACAACGACATGGTACATTTCTCTATGTAACTTGAGGGCCTTAGAGTATCCAGGTTTTGTTAAGTCTTGTTAAGTAAAATAGTTGTGAAGGGGTCAATGGCTCTAAGGTAAGCCTGAATTGTAGCTACCTCCTCAAACACGTAAGGTTGAGCTAGACTCTTGTAAAGTTTATGGAACATGGTGTTGAACATAGTTATGGGTTCATTAGGTTGAATCTTGCAAGAGGTGAACTGCTGATATAATACTTGGGTCAGTGTATACCCTAAACTGATATGTGAAAGCTTCTTCCAGCTTTTCCCAAGTATCAATAGATTTTGTAGGTAAGTGCAGGTACCATGAAAAGGTGACCTCTCCCAACAAATAAGGGAAGAGGTGTAGGACCACATCAAGATGGGAAATAGAAGCTCTGGCAATGGCTTCTTTGAAAGCCTGAATGTGTTCTTTGACACTTTTACTCTCTCCATAAATGAACTTAGGGCAAAATTTCTTAGGATTTTTACTCATAGGATGGAGAGCATCCACCAAGGACAATGGCGAGTGGTCTGCCCCGAAGTATGCAACCATTGGTGCCTGGGGTGGTTCTTCTAGGAAGGTCTCTAGGGTTTCATATCTAGCTAGGTTGACAGACCTAGAGTTTAACCTTCACTATTTACCATGGTCACTCCTGATCTTACGGTGATGTTGGAGCTCTTGGAACTCAGCTTCGCCGACCAACCAGGATCTAGTTAGTCTTCTTCTTGTAATGGTCAGAGAAACCCTAGATGGATCTAGATTGTTCAGGCCCTCCTTCTAGTGCCAGTTCTATTGATGGTTGTTTTGACACATCAACTCAAGTAGAATGAAAGGTTCACTCTACTTCTCCTGAAAGGTAAACAAATATCAAGGTTTACCCCAAGGTCCCTGTTTCATTGGGTCACAACAGTGTTAGAATAGCAAAGTGGACAAAGTGAATATTTTTTCAAGGGGCCTATACTGGTAATAACAACCTGGAAAACTGATGATTCCTGTAATAGGTAGATTTTCAATGGATTTTAAGAAGCTAATCTAATCCTAAGTTATGTAAAAAAAGGAAAAAGAGGATTTAGAGTTTAAGAAAGGAAAATAAAAGAGCCTAGATAGCCTCTGCACCTGGATTTTCACTTCATACAATGAACATTAGTACGATTGATCAAACAAGATGGGTGACTAATATTCCACACAATCATAACCAATGCAAGCGCAAGATTCTAAGGAAAATAGCAAGAGAACAAGGAACTTGGAGACATTATTTCATCTGCATAGAATCCAAAACCATTATTCGCTTACCACACTTAAGATTTATCAATTTAAACATAGCATCCACTAATGCAAAATCATATGCAAGGAAAAGAAACACAAGTACATTACCACCATAGGGCAGAAACACAGGAATAATTCCAAAAGATCTATCTTCTTATTGATAGGCAAAATGCTGGCATATTACAAAAGAGTAGTATTCACACACCCTATACGCAAATGAGGAATGCCACTTACAAGCCAAAATACAAGCATAACTTGTGCTCGCACAAGTTCTCTATGTTTTCCCCCTTTACAAGTGTTCAAAATTCCCCTTTATATATGAAATTCTCTTGTTTACATTTGCACATTTTGGCCCTAGTCGGCCTGAAAGTGCTCTTAAACAAAAATTACAATGCATAATTTAGCCCTTGTTGGCTAGAATAGTGCCATTAGATACAAATGGAGTCGGCCTCATCAAAGAATGGAAGAAAGAAAGACTCAAAGAATAGATCGTTGTGAAGAACAAGGATATTATGTCTCTTCTCCGAAATGACCCTTGAAATTGGTGGTGGCCTCTTGAATGTCATTTATGCTGGGTCCATTGTGATATTTGATTTTGATTTGTTGGGATTATGATGAACTTTTGAACTTATCCAGGATCTCTACCAAACCAACCAATTGTTCTTGAAATTCAGGAAAGAGAGCCTTCAACCTCATCAGATTGTCAATGCCTGACTCTGAGGTACTATTCAAAGATCCCTAAGAACTCCTTTATTATCCTTGTTGTAGGTAGAATCACTGAAGAATTGTCATTGATCTGGCAAGGAATGGAATTTATTAAGGCCTCAACCATATTGGTGCCTTGCTTAGTTGCGTCAATCTTCTTTTGCAACTTACCTTTACATTTCTATAACAATTTAACTCAGAGCTTCCTAGCTTTGATCCACTCTAGTATTATTCCCAAATCTTCTTTATCTAATATCCCTAATTGCAAATTTGTATTTGGAGGTGTAGCCTCCATATTTTCCAAAACTGGGAGCTATTCTTGAAAGGAAGCTAGGTGTGTGGAAATTGCTTCCTACACTAATTTAATGAGGGGAAGAGAGTGCAAATTCAATTTTATCCTTACTATTACAACAATTTTAAACCACTAACATAGATATTGTAGCAAACACATAAACAAGAAAGTGAGACAAAAGAAGAGAGACACAAGATATACGTGGGGAAAACCATTATCGAGTGAAAAACCTCACACTCCAAAACCTACATAATGTATTATCAAAACTTAAATGGTTTACAGTACACTTGCAATGCAAGCTCTTAGTAGTCTTCGACACTTGTATCTGGAGACAAACCGGTAGCATAATAGTACCTGTCAAACCTATAATACATCTCCTCTCAAAAGCACCTGTTTATATAACAAATACAAGGCAAATATGGCTCCACATAGGAATGGGCATCCAACATGGTCTCATGACCCAAAACCCACGCCTATGGACACTTGTCCAACTTTGTAGGATGCTCCTCACACTTGTCAAGTCACCCTATCCCAAGGAGGTCACCTATTTCCAAAATGGGCTATGACAAATGCTCTTACGACTCTTACAACCATCATAGAATCTGTCATAGCTGTCATAACTTATAGCTGTAAGAGAATCTATCATACACAGGCTATAAATAGCATATTCTCTTACAACATGTCATAGTCCACCTTACGATGCCTAAAGATGTCTTTTTCAAAGATGCTCTTCGACACATGTCTTCACTTGTCATAGAATCTCCTATTTCTGACTCTTACATGTCATAACTTCGTCATAGGAATTTGTCATGACCGTTACGGTCAATATTCCCTTACACAACATCCAAGATGCTGACACATGGCAAAATATTCCTACCACTAAGTGGGATGCCTATCTCCTCATGTGAGGACAAAAATACATGTGGTCATATGCCATGTAGGATGACACATCACCGTGCCAACTCCCACAGTATGACAACATAGGATTTGCATCCAATTAATACAATAGGCAAATAATAAATAAATATAATGTAAAAATATAAGGAATTACCAAGGTTGAGACACCTTAATTCCCAACATTCTCCCACTTGTCGAACACCTTGTAAGAGCCAATAGAATCAACAGGATTTCACTACTATAGGCTGAGAGGCCCATAGACTCCTAACACCATCTGAACTTATATATGCCCATTGGTTTCATCAATGCATCTGCAACATTCTTCAAAGTATCTACCATGTCTCACACAAAGTGAAATTGAACATCAATATGCTTTGTTTTGGCATGGAAAGTTAGATTCTTCGCAAGGCAAATCACACTCTGACCCTCACAACTGATCGTAATCTATCCTGCATTAACACTAATATCTGAACACAATATCTTAAGCCAAATGGCTTCCTTACAAGCATGAGTTTCTGCCATGTACTCAGCTTCTATAGTGGACAAAGCAACCACAGGTTGTTGCTTACTCATCCAACTAATTGCACCACCAAACATAGTGAATACATAGGCATTGGTGGATCTCTTGCTGTCAATGTCATCTGCCCAATTAGAATCCACAAATCCACGAATACAAACTGAATGCGGAGGTCTTGTAGCATTGCCATGATAGCAAATGGAATACTCAGAAGTACCCCTCAAATATCTAAACACTCGCTTAATTGCATCCCAATGTACTCGTCTAGGATTAGCCATAAATCGACCAAGGACTCCCACTACTTGGGCAATGTCTGGTCTTGTGCAGATCATAGCATACATCAAACTACCAATAGTACTAGCATAAGGTACTCTGTTCATGTCCTCCACCTCACTAGGAGATTTTGGATAATCACTAATAGACAACTTTGTCCCCAATGAAACAGGAACACACAATGGTCTACAATCTGCCATCCTGAACCTATCCAACATGGTCTTCACATACTTACTTTGGCTTAACCAAAGTATTATGTTACCTCTGTCTCTTCCAATTTCTATTCCCATAATGTACCTGGCTGCCCTAAGATTTTTCATCTCAAACTGTGCTGACAACTGAGACTTCAAATTAGAAATCATATTCTTACCATTCCCAATCAATGACATATCATCAACATACAATTCAATAATGAGAATGCGATCATTGTCAAACTTCTAATACACACAATGATCTGATTTTGATCTCAAATATCCAATTGACAACACAAAGGCATCAAACTTCAAGTACCACATCCTAGGAGACTACTTCAAACCATACAAAGACTTCTTTAACTTGCAAACCAAATTTTCTTTACCTTTCTCCATGTAATGCTCTGGCTATGACATGTAGATTTATTCCTCCAAATCACCATGAAGGAAAGTTGTCTTCACATCCATCTGTTCTACCTCCAAGTCATAAGTAGCTGCAAGAGATAACAAGAATATAATGGATGTCAGCTTTGCAACGGGAGAGAAAATTTCACCATAATCAATTCCCTCCACTTGTGAATACCCCTTTGCAACCAATCTAGCCTTGTACTTTTCAACACTGCCATCTGCACCACATTTCTTCTTGAACACCCATTTGCATCCAATAGGTTTCCATCCATCAGGCAAAGGCACCAAGTCCCATGATTTATTCTTCTCCAAAGAAGCCATCTCATCCTCCATGGCCTCCTTCCAGGAACCTGCATCTTTCATGCCCATAGCCTCTTTCACAGTTCTAGGCTCATCAGTGTTAGTAAGTAAATCAAAAGCACAACTAGAATCAAGTAATGAATAACCAAACCTATTAGGTTGCTTTCTTGTTTGTGTAGACCTCCCCAATGGCTGAGGTTGAGGTTCTGCTTCTTCTTTTGAGCTTTCAGAGCTGCTAGAGCTCTCCTCATCATCAGGTCTCACAGGGTCTATCTGTTCAGTCTTCTCAGGGGTAGAAGGAAACTAAACCATATCTTCTTTCTTTTCCATTTATTCTAGCTATAGAACAACGGAAGAAGGTGTTAGCTCTCTAAAGATAACACTTTTGCTATACAACACTTTTTCAGCCACGGGATCCCAAAGCTTATATCCTTTCACACCGACACCATAGCCAATGAAAATATATTTAACAACCTTGTTCTCCAATCTAGACTGTTTCTCCCTAGGCACATGTGCATATGCCTCAACCAAAAACATGAAGATGTCTAACTGAAGGCTTCTTACCAGACCACACTTCCATAGGTGTCTTACCAACAAGAGTTGATGTAGGAGATCTGTTTACCAGATAGCAAGCAGTGGCAACAACTTTAGCCCAAAACTTTTATTCGAGGCTTGCTCCACTAAGCATACTCCTAGCCTTCTCCATCAGTGTCTTGTTCATCCTCTCTGCAACTCCATTTTTCTATGAGGTATACGGAGTTGTCTTATGCCTTTAAATCCCTTGCTCTTTACAAAACTTATCAAACTCTGCCGAACAAAACTCACCACCGTTGTCAGTTCTCAAACACTTAATCTTTTTACTAGTCTGATTTTCAGCAAAGGCTTTAAACTCCTTAAACCAACTAAAAACTTTAGTCTTGCTTCTGATAAAATAAACCCATGTCCTTTTACTGTAATCATCTGTAAAAGATACAAAATATACAGATTTTGAAATCGAAGGAACATTAATAGGACCAAACACATTAGAATGAATAAGATCCAATACACCAGAAGACTTGTGAGAACTAGAGTAAAACTGAACACGGTTTTGCTTTCCATAAATACAATGTTCACAAAAGTTGAACTCGAGATTACAATTATTTAACCCCTCAACAAGGTTTTTATTTTTTAGGGTATGCAAACCCTTCTCACCAATGTGGCCATATCTCAAATGCCATAACATAGTCTTTTCAGCAGGAAGTTTAACTTTCAAAGCATGTGCACTACCATCAGAACTAGTTACAACAGATTTCTTCACTGCTCGTTCAGATAGTGGGGATGAAGTGACTGTAACTCTTTTCTTTGAGTCATAAGAACTATTGCACTATGAAGTGCATGCCTCCAGCTAAAACAGAGTACCTCTCTGAGTACCCTTCGCACGCACCATAGATCCTCTAGTCATCTTGCATCCATCCTTCGAAAAGACAACTTGCACACCTGCATCATTCAACATACTTACAGAAAGTGGGTTTCGTGCAAGGCCTGGAATGTGCATAACTCGAGTGATCCCCTTCACTCATCCATCAGGGAATCAGATTGAGACTCTTCCATGACCAACAATCTTCAGATGAGAGTCATCACCCATGTACACTCTTCCACCATCGAACTCTTCATACTTCATGAACCAGTCTCGATGTGAGGTCATGTGGAATGATGCACCAGAATCAATCAACCACACATCATCAGATGCATGGGTGGCCAGGATTGTGATGAAGGCATCACCATCATCTTGTGACTTGTCAGAATCTAAATCAAGAGCTTTCTTCTTCTTTGTCTTCTCCTCTTTGCATTCCTTTCAGAAATGCCCCGTTTTACCACAGTTCCAACAAAGAGCCTTGGACTTTCTAGGAGATTTAGATCTCCCACAGGATTTGGATCTGCCCTTATCACTTTTCTTGTCCTTCTTCTTCTCTTTCTCTTTGGGTCTTCCATGAACCGCAAGAGCCTCTCTAGCTGCCTCAGAAGACTTTCTCCACATCTCTTCAGATAACAACGAAGATACCACATCTTCCATCTTTAAGGTGGTAGTAGTGCTTCTGATAGACATGACAAGATGATCCCATGAATATGGCAAAGAACAAAGTAGGGTCATGCATCGATCCTCCCACAGATGTCAACTATGCAACAATCATGTTAAAGGCATTCATGTGATCCGCAACAGATCCTCTGTCTTCCATCTTCAGAGTGAACAACTTTTTCAGGAAAAGTTTGTTTACCAAGGACTTGGCCTAATAAACATCACCCAACTTCTTCCAAAGATCTTTCGTGCTCTTCTCCTCAAGGACATTCAACAGGATAGAGTCAACTAAATAGAGTCTTATGAGACCCTTAGCCTTCCAATCTTTGAGGTCCCAATCAACTTGTGACATTGCTGTAGGTTTCACACCGGATACAATTTCCCATAGGTCACGATCAACAAGTAGGTCTTCCATCTTGAGTTTCCACAACTCAAAATTAGTGCCATTGAATTTCTCAACCTCTAACCTTTTGGATGTGGTTGCTATCTCCTTGCTACAACAAGATACAGAATACTCTACACAACACTCCCACTCAACCTAAGATTAGCACAAAAAACCCCTACCCAACAGCTAGAACCAAAACTGGCCAGGCTCTGATACCAACTGAAAGAAATCTAAGTGTGTAGAAATTGCTTCCTACACTAATCTAATGAGGGGAGGAGAGTGCAAATTCAATTTTATCCTTACTATTACAGCAATGTTAAACCACTAACAGGGATATTGCAGCAAACACATAAACAAGAAAGTGAGACAGAAGAAGAGAGACACAAGATATATGTGGGGAAAATCCTTATTGGGTGGAAAACCCCACACTCCAAAACCTGCACAATGTGTTATCAAAATTGAAATGGTTTACAATACACTTGCAGTGCAAGCTCTCAGAAGTCTTCAACTCTTGTATTTGGAGACAAACTAGTAGCATAACAATACCTGTCAAACCTGTAATACATCTCCTCTCAAAAGCACCTATTTATATAATAAATACAACACAAATATGGCTCCACATAGGAATGGGCATCCAACATGGTCTCTTGGCCCAAAACCCACGCCTATGGACACTTGTCCAACTCTGTAGGATGCTCCTGACACTTGTCAAGTCACCCCATCCCAAGGAGGTTGCCTATTTCTAAAATGGGCTATGACAGATGCTCTTACGACTCTTACAACTTTCATAGAATCTGTCATAGCTGTCATAACTTATAGCTGTAAGAGAATATGTCATACATAGGCTATAAATAACATATTCTCTTACAACATGTCATAGTCCACCTTGGGGTGCCCAAAGATGCCTTTTTAAAAGATGCTCTTCGACACATGTCTTCACCTATCATAGAATCTCCTATTTCTGACTCTTACATGTCATAACTTCGTCATAGGAATCTGTCATGACCATTACGGTCAATATTCCCTTACACAACATCCAAGATGCCAACACATGGCAAAATATTCCTACCACTAAGTGGGATACCTATCTCCTCATGTGAGGACAAAAATACATGTGGTCATATGCCATGTAGGATGACACATCACCGTGCCAACTCCCACAATATGACAACATAGGATTTGCATCCAATTAATACAATAGGCAAATAATAAATAAATACAATGTAAAAATAGAAGGAATTACCAAGGTTGAGACACCTTAATTCCCAACAATTCTTCCCAAACTAGGGCCTCATCATCACTATTGTGCATTAGCCCATCAGAAGCCTCTAGTTCATGCTCTATACTATGATTCATTTTCAAAGCTTCCCTGATAGTTGTCTTCCCAAGGGTCTCCAGTGAGTCTTTCCAGGTAGTAGCTATAGGCAAGATACCCAAGGGATCAGGAACTGCACTTTCCTTGTTCATTGCTTCCATCAAGCTAGGGGTAGGAGCTGAGGAATCAATTAGCCCCACTAAATGAGTGACATAGGCTGATAGCTGTGCAACCTACTTCTTCAGTTCCTCCTTAGTCACTTCATCCTTTCACATTCTATCTAAAACTTCTTGTACAACATCAATTAGGGTGTTCTTATCTCCTTCTTTGGTTCTTGAGCCCAATATGACTTGTTGTATGCTATAATCTTCCAAGGTCATTGCTGCCTCTTCTTTGTCAACCAATGGGGTTGCTATGTGGGCAACCCTAATTCCTTGCTCATTTGGTGCAGGAGCACCCCTTCAACAAGCCAATTATACATCTAAGGGAGAAGACTAAGGTCTCAATATGTTATGCATTTCTATACTTAATGTAATAAGGTCTGTTTGACCAGTACATGTTATTGTAGTTTGCATCTAGTTTTCTGTGTAAGTCCCTAGGACACTTGTCGATCTGGAATGACAAGGTTGTTAGTCAGTTAGAGTTTGTTAGAGGGTTGTTATCTCCCAGCCACTTGGAATTGTCTCCCAGCTGCTGGGAACCAAGTCTGTACTACTCGTAGTGAGTAGATAAATAGCCTAGATCAGATCATTTTCTAACATAGAATAGACAGAGCAGTAGTTGTGAAATTGAGTTGTGGAACTGTGAAATCAGATATCTGTATACATTTCTGAAAGCAATAAGAAGATCTTGTTCGTGTTATCTTTCTAGTTTTTGAATTCACTGTGTAATTGATTTTCTGCTTTGGAATCGAAATGGGTTCTTAGCCCATTCCACTGGTTGGATTACTTCGTAATCGGTGGAATGGTTGTATATATTAGTTTGTGTTTTTGTTTTGTACTTTTTGTTTGTTCATTCCATGATTGTAGGATCGTTTGTAGCATGCTTCGATAAACCCTAGCATCCTCATGTGCTAGGTTAGCAAAGTGCAAAAGTCTGTATGTTTGCAGGAGGAATAGTTCTGTGAAATCGCAAGGGTTTTAGCAGGGCAGATCGGTGAAATTCTGCATTGTTCCATCGGATATACAATTCGTGTGTATATCACATTTGTATGTTGGGTATATCTTCTATGTATATACCAAGGCCGCATGTTCATGTATATCCTGTAGATGTTCATCGTAGTATTGTTAATGTGTAGAGGGTGACCGGTATGACCAGTAGAGGAACTGACAATGAAGGGTTAAGTAATGTTCATTTGTACGTAAAGTGTTGTTGATAGTTTAAGGTTCTCGGTGGTTGAACCAATTTTCAAAGGTTCAAGGGTTCAATTGGTTCAACGGAGGCAGAATGAAGTGGTCGGCTAGTCAGGGTGAGGTTTAATATCGGGTTATGCCGATAGTCTAAGTATCGGGCAAAAGAAGCACATTGAACCAAAATTTGAAGGTTTAACGGTTCAATGGTTCATCGGTTCACTCGATTCAATAAGCTCACTGGGTTCAACAAGTTCAACCAACTTAAGTGGTTCAAAGGTTCTTGCTAGTTTGACGGAAATAGTGTTAAGTGTTGCCGATAGTTGAACCAACGGTTGAACCGGTTCACGAGTTCAGCGAGTTCAGCGAAATACAAATAGTTCAACCGATAGCTGCCGATAGTGTTAAGGCTAGCGATGGAAGTATGTGGAGCCGATAGTAAAGGTTCATTGGTTCAGGTGGTTCAATGGTTCAATAACCGTAGGTTCAACAAGTGCATTTAGTTCAAGTGGTTCAAGGGTTCAACCATAGTAGCAATAGTCCCGCAATTTTAATCTGTTCTCACCACCCTATTACGCGCTCTGCATCATAGTGGTATCAGAGCAAAGGAGTATCCTTTGGAGGAAGAAGAAAACAAGATGTCAGATGGAGAGGGGTCACAAGAGTTTCCAGCAAGGATGACCAATGCTAAGTTGGCTGTCCTGGTAAAGAAGCAAATTGCAGAGACCAAAGTAGTTAAAGCTCAGAATCAGGCTTTGAAAGATGAGTTGGAGAAATTGAGGGACAAAGTAGGTTATGGTAAGGAAGAAGACAGGGATGAAGAGGAGATCCCTAGGTAGGAAGAGATAGAGGTTCGTGTAGACCAGAGACCCTTACTTAATGCCCTGAAATCCATGGAGCGAAGGACCATGGATATGAAAATAGACCTGCCAGTGTTTGTAGGCAAAATGGATCCTGATTCAGTGATGGAGTGGATAGACTCCTTGAATAATTTCTTTGAAATAGAGGAAATACTAGAACATCAAAGGGTAAAGATGGCCCAATCCAAAATGAAAGAGGCTGCACTAACTTGGTGGAATTTCATCCAAGATGATAGGGTGAAAGGAGGAAAGAGCAGAGTTACTACTTGGAAGAAGATGGTGGCTTTAGTGAAGGAAGCCTATGTTCCATTGGATTACAACATCCAACTACATAAGAGGAGGCAAAATTTGAAGCAGAAGGAGTTAGACGTTAGTTCATACACTGAAGAGTTCATGAAACTATGTGTCAAGACAAAGGTGAAGGAGAATGAGGAAGAGAGGGTAGCAAGGTATCTCAATGGTTTGAGATTTGCCATCCAAGAAGATTTAAATCTACATAACCCAGATACAGTCCAAAAGTGTTACCAATTGGCACTCAAAGTGGAAGAGAAATTAAAGAGAAGACAAGAGCAGAACAATAGAGGAAGAGGAAGACAACAAAGAGGGGGAAGAAGTTCTTTTAGAGGCAGAGGAAATGGATTTGGACATCAAGGTGAATCCTATCAAGAGAGCAGCAAAGGAGACAACAGTCAAACTCAAGGGGGAAGTTACAATAAAAAAAGAAACTTTAGGGGCAAAAGACCACCATTTAGAGGGAGATCTCAGGGCAGAGGATCTCTGAGAAGTTACAATTGCAATCAAGAAGGCCACATAGCCAGCAGATGCCCAGAAAAAGCAACAAGTTCAATAGGAGAAAGAAGGACAAATCTGATCCAGGAATTTGATTGTTAAAGTGTGACAAGCTCAAACACTTATCAAAGTGTGAATACTCCTGATGGTTATGGGTATCCTGAGAAAGGAGAATCTTTGATGATTAGGAGAGCAATGACCACCATGAAGGTGCCTACAGAGAACCCCCACAAAGAAAGTCTCTTTTCAAAACTACTTGCAAAGCAAGAGGAAAGGTATGTAAAGTTCTAATTGACTCTGGATCTACTAAAAATTTTGTGTCCATTGAAATGGTAGAAAAGCTTAAGCTTAGAAGATTGCCACATCCTTGCCCATACAAGATCCCATGGCTCACTCAAGGTCAGCAAATAGTTGTGGAAGAGCAGGCTTGGGTGGAGTTTCAAATTGGACCATACAAGGACAGATAATTGTTTGACATAGCTCAGATGGATGCTTGCCATCTCCTATTTGGAAGATCATGGCAATATGACTTGAGAGCACAACATGATGGCGTTAGAAACATATATTCAACAACCAAGGATGGTAAGGTGATAGAGTTACTACCATTGATGGATAATGAGGTGGAATCAAAAGGAAAAGAAGTCAAGGTAATGATGGTAGAAGGTAAACAATTCATGAAAGAGATAGTAGATAAAGGTGCAATTGCATATGCCCTAATTCCATGCCTAAAGGTGAACAAGGAGCAGCAACAACAAGTCAAGGGAGAGAAGAGACAAAGATTCATAGACCCTACTATCCAAGAACTATTGGACAAGTACAAAGGCATCATCTTTGATGGAATGCCAAGGTCCCTACCACCTATGAGGGACATCAGCCATTGCATAGACCTGATCCCAGGGTCTACACTTCCAAACAAAGCAACATACAAGCTTACACCAGAGCAGAATGTAGAGGTAGCAAGGCAGATTGAGGAATTGTTGGAGACAGGCCTAATTGGCAAGAGTTTAAGCCCATGTGCGGTACTGGCTGTACTAGCACCAAAGAAGGAAGGCACTTGGAGACTTTGTACGGATTCAAGGGCTATCAACAAAATCACAATCAAGTATAGGTTCCCAATCCCAAGGATAGAAGATTTGCTCGATTGTTTGGGAGGTGCCAAATATTTCACAAAAATAGATTTA